>JAIUJO010000114.1:753366-1135959 GCA_023846275.1 Vanilla planifolia
AAATAAATTTATTTTCATTAATTATATTTAATCTTATGATAATAAAAATTAAATTTAATAACATTTTTTATGAAAATTAATAACAATTATTAATGATGTTATTTAAAAGTAGTACAATTATTCTTCAACAATATGTAATAATAATTATAAGATTAATAAATGATAACTTAAATGATGAATTCATTTTATTGTCATGTTTTGCGTGCTATAAAAATCTTTTGTAAGATAAAAATTTATAACAACTATGGATAAGTCAATAAGTATATTATTCTTCCGAAACTTTTCATCCATAATTATGATATTAAATTTTTAAACTAATTTGGAAATGTATTTCTTGATAATTAAAATAAAATCATATTGTCATTTATTTTTAAGAAAATAGTTATAAAAACTTTATTAGTATTATGTCATTTTTTTGTTATTATAATTAAGCTAATAATTATTTGTAAAACAAAATGTGTTAACTAATATCCTTTATGGAAAGTTGTCATTTTATTCTTTATCATTTGTTATTTCGTAATATTTTGTACGTATTAACGTGTGTTTTCTAAAATGTTAAAAATTCATATTTTTGGAGTTTGGAATTATAAGTGAAATTAATCACTTTCTTGTTGTTATGTATTATTATTATTTAAAAAATATATTTCAATGATTAACCTGATTAAATTTTAAATAAAAATGATCACCAAGAACCATACAATTAGAACATGATTAAAATAATTTTTAAGAATGTATTCTTCTTTAATTTTTTTCATAATTCTAATTTAATAGTATATAAAAAAACATGAAACCATATTAATGAAATTTCTATAGATTGAGTATTTGAATAAAAAGAAGAAGATATTAAAAAGAATTAGCATAACATAATAATAAGAAAAATAAAAGTCGACAAAGAAAAAGAAGTACAACAAGGAAATATGATGAGAACAAGATGAGTGAACTATAGAATTAAAACAAAATGCTTAAAGAATATTCAAAAGGGAAAGGATTGAGAAAAAATTTAGAATGATAGCATTAAGAATAATAATAAAAAATAAAAAATGAGATTTTTTTTAAAAAATAATTAATTATTTAAAACTTTATTCCTAGTTATTTATAAAGATAATAATATTTATAATAATTATCTTCACAAACTCATGAGTCTAGTTTATGTCTAATTTGTTATTTTATAATTGTTCTAATAATTTGTATTTTTTGAAAGTTATTAACTTTTTGTATTTTTTGTTACAATTTTACATAATATATATTCTGATTATTATGGTACTAAAAGTATAAGTTAATTTAAAAAATAGTTACAAATATTATATGAAATTCTATTAACTAATTTTAAAATAATTATAATCCATTAAATAATTTGATATATTTGTTAATTATTTGTATGATTGCCTTAGTTTTAGTTAATTTGTAAATTAAGTCTATTTCAAAAAGAATATTTTTCATGTAATATTGAGTTTATTTGATGATTTGCTTTTTCAACTTAATGAAAGTATTAAGGCTATTTTAAAAAATGTTTTTTAAAAATAATTAAATAAATTTAAGTCAAGTTTTCTAATTGTTTTTCTTTATTAGTATTTTATTTTTTTTCATTTTTTATTCATTTATTTCAAATTATTTTTTTATTTTTTTCTTTTTTCTCATTTTCCTTTTATAAATAGATGACAAATATTTGGAAAGTAACTATAAAGCTATTTGTGACAAAATGGTAAATGAAAAAAGAGAAGAAACAAAGAAGTCAGAAAAAAGAAAGATTAATGTGACATAAAAAGAGTAAGAGAGCGATAACATAAAAAGTAATAAATTGAATAACAAAAGAAGTGGAATGCAATCTAAAAGAGGGAGTAGGACTAAATGAAAAGAGAAAAAAAGATCAAGGTGAGAGGGAGTCAGGGTTTGTTAGAGTAAGATATAGTCTTTTAAAAGAAAAAAGAAAGAGATTAAGATAGGAAAAAATTAATAAATGAGATAAAAGGAATTGAGATGGGGTTGTAATGAGGAAAGAGAGAGTGAGAAGGGAATCAAAGGAGTGAGAGGAGAGTTAGAGATAGTGATACAAAGAAATTAAGAGATTATAAGAGATTACAAAAGAACGGTGAGAATAAGAGTGATTATCATAGAGAGAAAAGAAAGGAAGATGAGATGGAAAGAAGAGCCAAATGGAGACAAAGCTAGAGATGAGAAAAAAGTTTGATGATTTTTGTGGAATAAAAGATCAATGATGGGAAATCCTGTATAAAGGATAGATTTTTTTGTTTAGTAAAAGAGAAAAGACACAAAAAGTTTGAGGCAGAGAAAAGATAAAACGGAAAAGGGTCATAATTGGAATAGTTAAAGTGTGAAGGAGTAGAGAGATGATAAAGGGAGCACAAGATAGACAAAGTGATAAAGTAAAATATGAAAAGATATGGAGAGGAGGGAGATTTAGAAATAGAAAGAAAGATAGGGAGTCAAATAATGTTATTGATTGTGAGATATGGTTAATGATAAGGAAGGAGAAAGATTGAGAGTAGCAAAAGAGAAAAAGTAGATGATAGAGAGAAAGAAATAATAAGAATGGATAATACAATTATTAAAGTAAGGGAAAGGATAGATAAGAAAGAAATTTAGCAGGTGGAGTAAAAGAAATGGTTTACATCCTTATTAAAAAGTCCAAAAAAAGGAAAAAAAATGAACCTGAAGATAGAGAGGGGTAGAGAGAGTAAATAGAAATACAAAAAGTGAATAGAATTTGGTGAATGAGACATAAAGAAAGGTAAGCAGATAGAGATATTTAGAAGTGGAGAGAAAGAACTAAAAGATAAAAAAAGCAAAAAGAAATGTTGGAAGTATTGGTAAGCATTACATTAACATGGTATACAAAAAATAATCAAGTTAGATCAAGAATGGGGAGAGAGAAAGATGATATGTTGATGAAGAAGGGTGATAAATATGGATGAAGAAAGAAAAAGAGTAAAATAAAATTAGTATGAAAGAAATCATCATTATGATGGGTATGAGACATAAAAGAATAAGAGACTACAATAGAGATAAAAAAGTAAGAAATCATGTAATAGTAAGAGAAAAGTGTGAGAGAAGTGGAGATGGAGATAAGAGAGTGATAAGAGTGGGCAAAATTTTAATAAAAATAAAAAAATTATCAATAGAAAAAGTAGAAGGAGATGGAGAGAAATAGACTATAAGGAAGGGTTAGATGCAATTATGAGATCATAAGAGAGAGAAATTAGTGACATAAAACAAAGTGAGTAGTAGTAGCGTAAGAAAAATGGAGTAAATAAGGGGAAGGTTTAGAAGGTGAGAGAAAGAAACATGGAAGTGAGAAAGTGTGAGGGGTCATAGAGATATATGAAGACAAAAGCAATTAATTCGATTTAAACTGCCAAAAGAATAAGTTAGACTCATATACATAGATAAAGAAAGAAAATGCAAGGTATAACAGAAGAGACTAAGAAATAGGTAGAGGGACATGAACTTGATACAATGAGAACTAGAGATTTAAAAAAATAAGAACTACAATTAATCCTAAAATTAATTTTTAAATAAAATCTAATAATAGTTATTTTTTATGATTAGATTAAATAATATTTATTATTTTAATTATTACATAATAGACTACTTAAATTATTTTTATTATTAATTAACACTATTGTAATTAATGATTCTTATGAAAATTATTGATGAAACTTATTAGGAATTTGTGTTCCTATAATTAAAAGTACAATTATTATTGTAACTATTATTGCTTTTATTATAATAAAAATTGATTATTAGAATAAAACTAAATAATAGTTATGAGTGTAATGATTATTATTCTTTCCATGATAATTATGGTAATTAATTCTTATAATTATAATAATGAGTTATTAAGAAAACTTTCAAGTGACATTTACGAATAAATATTTGTGTTAGTGTTCTTATTACTTTGATTATTTATTAATGTAAATATTCAAAATAATTATTTGATGATTAATTCATTAAAAATTATAAGTAATGTTTTATTTGAATATTCATTATTTTCATGGTTTTAACCATTATCATGATAATGTTGAAAAAAATTATTAGTCTACTATTGTAATTTATTAATAACCCTTAATGCTTTTTAAATTTCCTCTAATAGGTTATTTTTAAATAATATGCAGTTCTTATTATATCACTAAGGTTTTTTAAATATCATATAATAAGATTATGGGACTTAAAGGTAATTGTTAACATGAAATATGATTCAAAAGTAAAAAGATTTTTTAAATCACTATTTTTACCTAAAAATTTTTAGTAATAAATTTTAAAACTAAGGAAAATATATTCTTAAGAATTAATACTAATCCTTAGGAAATATTGTGATTAATAAAATGAAATCAGAAATTATGTTGAAAAAGAGAATAATTTATGGAAGATTTGCAAAAAAAAAGAAAAAAAGGGAAAAGAATTAGTAAAGGACAAAAAATAAAAAAAACTTCTCGAACATGGAATTATAAAAATAAGAAAATTAAAAAAGGAGAAAAATAATTGATAATATTAATTAATAAACAACATTACAAAATTTATTTTATATTATTAATAAAAATAAGTAATTATTTCTTTGTAGATACAATTACAATTTAATATTTGAGAGGCCTAGAAATTTTTTAGTTATCAAATTAATAAGAATTATCGTGAAAATTTTTAACTATAGTTTATTTATATCCTACTTTATTTTTAGTAAATTATATTTATTATTATTATTATTAGAAAAAAATATTAAATATGTAATCTCTTTACTATTACCAACAATGAATGAATAATACTATGAATATTGTACAATTGTTATAATATATTGATTATTTTGTCGCAATTAATAGATATAATTATAAATGTATTTTTGTTACTAGTTATAATTACTAATTCTAACATAATAAAACTTATTGTTGTTTTTTAAATTATTTTATCTTTATTAATTTTTTTTATTTCATACTATCCCCAATATTTATGGTAAAGATAACTTTAATAATTAGTCTAATTAATTTCATAATGAAATGATTATTGTTATAAAAAAATAAGAATTACATACTAAATACTACATACAACAATAACATGATTCTAACAATGTCTTTAATATAGGAATTATAAAAATTAGTAATTGATATTCCTTTTATTTCAATTCCAATTTTTCTAATTTTGAATTAGTATTTTAAAAATTTAAACAATATCATAATTAAATGAACTGTATAAATAATGAGTGAATTATAGAGATTATGTGCTATAGATGGGTGCCATAGACATAACGAATTAATAATAGATAATGGAATAATAGAATAAATGAGAGAGATAGGTAAGCAGAAGAGGTCAGAGAAATTAGAATAGAGATGGCTAATTGGTAGAGAAAGAAGGAAACAACCTGATAAAAACTGGCAGAATATGAGAATAATGGAACATAAGAGGGAAGAGAAAGAGGGGATATGGAAAGAAGGACAAGAGAAGGAATTAAAGAAATAAAAGAAGCAATGAAGGATAGAGATAGTAAGAGGGAGAGAGAGAGAGAGATTAGAATAATTATAAAATAAAAAATTGAAGGGAGAGGGTAAAAGAATTAAGAGAAGAAAAGAGAGAATGAGCATGTAAGGGAAGTGAAAGTAGGAAGATATAGAGAATAGTAAGAAGAGCATTAGGTAAATAGAATGAATTATAACGAGAGGGAGAGCAATGGAGACAAGACTCCAAACCGAAAGTAGAAGATAAAAAAAAAGAATGATAGATTTATGGTAGGTGGACAAGTGCTAATAGAGAGCTGTAGGAAGTTATAAGGGATGGGACAAACAACAAAAGAGATAAAGACCATGATAGAGCAAGAAAGAAAAATGAAAGAGAAGGAAAAGTGTTAATGGATAGTGTAATCGAGAACTGTAATGAGTGATGTTGGGAAAATATTCTTAGACATAGTGAAAGAAAAAGGAGGGAAGAGATAAGGAGAAAAGATAAGATAGAGAAGTGCATGGAGTGAGATGAAGAAGATTAAGAAAAATAAAGTGTGCAAGTGATTGAAAGGCAAAAATGTGTACTAAGAGAAAGAAATGGATGACATATAGAATGATAAAAGGTGTGTGATAGAAAATTACTATAAGAGGCAACAAAGAATAGAAAGTGGATGGGAGAGAAAGCTAGTGACAGAAGAGAAAGATAAGAGTGACATATAATTATGCAAGAAAGACAAGAAAAGGAGAAATAAATAGAAGTAAAAGTTACAAAGAATAGATAGGACATAGAATAGTAGAGGTAGAATAGAATAGGGAACTAAAAGAAATAAAGAGAAAGGAATACTAGAAGAGAAAAAGATGTGGGGAATGGGAGAGATTTAAAGATAGGAAAGATAACAAGATGTATGGAGAAGATGGAAGGGAAAATTGAAAGACAATAGGGATAAGGATGGATTGGGAAAAGATTAGAGATATAAAAAAAGAGTGCCAAAGATGTAGAGAAATAAAATGAGAAAAGAAAAGTCAATGTGGTCAAGTTGATAGATTGGTAAGAAAGTGGTCAATATGATAATCAAACATAAAAGCAAAAAAGATATAATTAAACAAATAAAGAGTGAAGACAATCAAATAAACATAAATAGATTCATTGATACCTTCGAAGTTCTATAGAAAAAAGTGATTAAAAAAGAAATATAGGCAAAGTAGTGAGGGAGAGAAGGGTGAGGTAGAAGACTTAGAAAGAGAGAGTGGAAAATAGAAAGATAAAAGAGAGAGAGAAAGAAACGAAATAAATACTGATAAAAATGCAATAATAAGACACATGTATTGATCGAGGTGCAGAGCGACAAAACATAAGAGTGAGAGAGATAAACTGATATGATGAGAGAAGAAATTAGATACAGAGAGAAAGAGAGAGTGTAAGGAACATAGAAAAACATAGAAAATATAAAGAAGATGGATAATCAATTAGAGGGAGAGATTTTCTGACTAGAAGTGAGAAAAGAAAAAATGATAAATAAATAGTAATGAGGGAGATATATACTTGATTAGGTAGATATAGGTGCAACAAAGGAATAAAAAAAAGATAGGAGAGAAATAACATAAAAGTGGCATAGAATAGAAAGAAAGAATAGTGTTAGCAAGATAATGAGATTTTCAAAATAGGAAAGATAAAGTGAAAGAGATAAATAGATATGAAAGTCAAAGAATAAAGAGAAAGGAAAAAGGAAAAAGAAGACTATTATGAGAGAAGATAAAGAAAGGAATAAGGAGAGAGAATAAGAAATAGATTAATGAAGAGATGGAGAAGAAAGGCATCAATGATAGAATGAAGGGAAAGAGAAGAGAGGTAAGATAGGAAAAAGAAATCTATCGAGGTAATATCAAGAAAATCCAAGAGTGAGTATTGTTGCAACATCACATAGATCATGCGAATGTTCTACTTAGAGGTGTGCAAACTTTATTTTAACTTAGAGCCAAGCTCATATTTGATTTAATTCCCTTTAAGTTTCTTTATCACTACCTTTGTTGGTCTGGTTATGTTTGATCCATTTTTATCATCATATTTTAGTTTTTTATCATACTTAATTTATTTTGCATTCAATTCATCTAGTTATACTTTATTTTAACTTGTTCGCAAGTTAGCCAGAAGATCTTCAAGTACTTTACACATAAAATTAAATTTTTGCAATTGTTCTAATAGTTCAAATTTTTGCTAATGAAAAATTTTATTAGATTGACTTAAATTACTCTTTATGACTATTTCTTTCTTTGGTTGCTCATTATTACCAATGCTGTTCTACTACCTTATCTGACCCAGCCATCAACATGTACCAATGGACATTGACGAATGAAATAATGTCCACCCTAGAGCCCGAGTCGTTCTGCATTAGAATCTCTCAAGTATAGCATCACCTTGCTAGCTATTGTATCGACTTTAAGTTTAAAATGTTACATTACATTACTTCAATTTATCTCATTTCAATATACATGCATATTTTCTTAAAATTAAAATAAGAATTTGTTATTATTTATCCTTATTTAAATTTGTATATTGGTGTAATTCCAAAAAAATGTTCTATCCAGATAAACGGAACATCAATAGACTTATCTCCATGAGATCCATCGAGTAAAATATTTTTTGAGACTTTTTAATTTGTATCATCTTTAATAATTTAGGATCATGTTGTTGATTTAGTTGTGAAAATATATAAATCTAAATCTACTCACTAATAAAAATCCCATTACTTTTATTTGATTTTTTTACCTTTACATAAGTTTATCCCTATATAGATTTAGTGAATTTTACTTAATATTTAAATAATTTTATTTATTATTTAATATTGCTTGGTTCGTTGATTAACTGTAATTCAAAATAAGGTCTAATAAGGATGAAACAAATGTCATTAGACTTATCATGATGAGATATATCCAATTAAAAAATTTATTTTAATATTTTTTTAATGTTTTATTTTCAAATTTTTTACCAAGTTTTATGAGATATTTCAATTATAATCAATTTTACGATCAAGGACGTCAACTCAATCTCTTAAATATCTTGTAATGTGACTTTGTTCAAATAAGTTTTCTATTTCTTTATTTTTTTAATAATTTCTTTATGTCATTATTTAATTATAAATTTCATCTTCTATGTCTTTTATATCACTATGATTTTATTACATTATATTACTTTGATTTATCTAATTTTAGTAGTAGTATATATTTACTTAATATTGATATAATATTCTATCATTATCTATGCATATTTACAATAGTAATTTGCAATAATTTGAAACAAGATTTGATCGAAACAAAAACAAACATCGTTGGATTCATTTCAACAAGATTTAAAAAATTGAAAATTCCTTTATTACTTCTTAAAGTACTTTATTTACAAAGTTTTGGGATGCTTTACAAGATATTTAATGCAAATCTAAATCTTCTATAATGTGACATTTACACCACTTCAATTTTATTATACTACATCATTTTAGTTTATCTTATTTTAGCTTTAATATATATTTACTTAATATTAAATAACTAATTTATTTTTATTTATGCTTATTTTCTTTGTTAGTTAAAAAAATCAAAACATGCTCTATATGAGAGAGTACAAATCTTTAGACTCACCTTCATAAGCTATATCCAATCAAACACTTATTTTTGTATTTTTTAATATTAAATTTTCTATTTTTGGGTTACATTTTATGCATAATATCATTTTGTATTGTATTTCATGAATGAGTCTATTGTAATCAATCTCTTCACTCACTTATAATGCAACTTTTTTTCTCAATATAACTCATCTTTTAAAAAAACAATTCATTGATTTGTTTGTATTAATTTTTAACTTTAAATCCCTTGCCTTTCTACATTATGTTACCTTAAATATTTTCACATATCGTTGTTTCAATTCATATCATTTCAACTTTAATATATATTTAATGAATATGAAAATGAAAAGTAATTATTATATTGGTTTATTTAATTTTGTAATTCATAATAATTCCAAACAAGGCTTGATTAAGATAAAGCAAACTTCACCAAACTTGTCTCGATAGGATCTATCCAATTAAATATTAATTTTTTTATATTTTTAAATGTTTTCTATTCTATTATTTTTACAGTCTTTACAAAGACATGTCTATTCATAACATATTTTATAATCATGTAAGTTACACTTCATCTCATTAATATGTTAGAATGCAAGTTTCCCCTATATGTTATCAATTACATCATATTTATCATTTTTAATTCCTTATATACTATTTAACTCTTAATCTCCCCTCAATTGACCTGAGAATTCTAATCTATATTTATTTGATATTAAAATAATAATTTTTTTATTATTGAAGCTTTTGTAAAATAGAAATTCATCATTATTCAAAATGCGGTCTAAGCAAGAGGAAAAAAAATGTCATTGGACTATTCTTAAAGAACACTACCTAATTAAATGTTTATTTTTTATATTTTAAAAATTTTTTTTTATAGTTTTCACATGTTTTATGAGTCATTTTCTTCAAACTTCATTTGAGGATAGTAGGCATTACACCCGATCTCCTTATAGCTTTTTAATGCCACTTTCGAATAAAATCGATCTCTTTTTTTTTTAATTTTTTAATATGGCTATATTGTAATGAAACTCTAATTTTTCACTCAAATGACCTTTACCTCATTATAACTTGGTGATATTACATTGTTTTCATTTACTTAATTTTAGTATTAATACAATTTAATATTAAAGTAATAATTATTTTTATTTATGCTTATTTAACTTGACACTTTCTTATAATTACAAATGAGATCTAATCACGATAAGACAAATACCATTAGACTAATTTTGATAATCTCTATCTACTTAAATAATCATATTCATATTTTTAAAAATTTTACTTTCTAGTTTTTTTTAAAAAACTTTATGAGACATTACGAATTGTATTTTATTTAATGATCAAAGATGTAGCACGTAATTCTCTTAGTATCATGGAATGCAACATTCTTACACATTTTTTCTTGTTTTCACTAATGTCTTACTTCTATTTCATCATATAACTCCATAATATTAATTCACCTCTATTGTGATCCTTTGTAACATTTTTATTGGTTGCATTACATTATCTCAACTAATTTATTTTCTACTTCATTAAAGAATTATAATTCAATTGTGTTCAATAATTCACAAATTTATAGACTTTTTAATGACCAAAAACACTTGGTAAACTAACCAATTTGTCATTACTTATTTATGTAAGAAGTCCATCAAACAATATTAATTAATAAATTATAAAAAACTCAAAGGCTTGAATGAATTGCTAAAAGAGCAATTGCATGGGAGCTAGTTGATTGAAAGGATCCAAGAAGATTGGTTCATGAAAACTTCTCTATTGGATGAATAGGATTAGATAAACACTTTTTAGAAACTAGGATTTAATTTGGACCATTTGACTTGAATTTGTATTTGAGATCCAAATTTACTTCATATGCAAAAATAAAAACATTGATTGGGAGACCAAAAAATTGTGTGATTAAATGGTGGATTAAAATAAGTGTTCTGAAATGGCAGATGTCATTAGGATTATTTGACCATGTAATTGTTAGAGATCAATTTACCAATTTTGATCGCATTCATGTGAAACATGTACAAATTTTAAAGCAACGTTAAATGAGTGATGGACAATTATGTCTTTATGCGTGTTATCTTCCATTATGAATTTTTTATATTTTTTGGGGATACCTACCCCATTGCTTTGCTCCAAAAATGAGTTATGCTTAGATTTTTTAGTTATCAATCAATCGAAAATTGTTCAAAAATTTTGGGGGTTATTTCCTAGGCATGAAAAGTGTAGTTAAATAATTTTTTTTACTTTGCTCTAACCTGAGACTTTTTGTTGTTATTAGAAATACATTTTTCTTATTTGCTATTTTAATTTAATAATCATTTTTTATTAAGTGTTATAAGCAAAATATACTTTTTGTAGTAAGTTATTGAAAAAAGTATTTTGAATTATATGATCAAGAATAAAATTTTTTTTTGGACAATGAAGATGAAATATAGAGTTTAGAATCTTTAATAATTTTATAAAATAATTAATTTAAATAAAATTTAAAATTTGTACCTTATGTGAATGATTTTAATCAATTTTAACATTCTAATTAAGAAAAATTGAAATATCTAAAATTAAATATAAAATATATTATTTTGCTCTTTATAACTTTAATCGAGATGATCTTGATGAAATTTTATCTCATTTTTTCTTTATTAAATTCTCCCAAAGATACAAGCATCAACTATTTAAAATCTAAAAATTCACTAAAACAATTTTATTAATAATTCATAAAGTTTATTATCATCAAGCAAAGTGCCATGATTAATGATGTATAAAATAACAAACTATCCAACATTCCACGAAATGATCATCAAACTATCAACTATCATCTAATAATGAGATTGTCTCTCTATTTCTTTTCTTTTTCCCAAAAGGCTTGTTGAAAGTATCATGACATGTACAAGCATTTATGGAATTATTTTGACCATTAAATAAGATTTGATCAAGTTTTGAATAATCAAGAGTTTCTTTATATTTTTTTGCCCAAAGTATCCAAAAATTCATGTCTTTCTTGATTATGGTTAAGTATGGAAGTAAAGATATCTCTTTCTTCTAAAACAACTTTTTAAATAATAAATGAATTTTAGTATATCGATATAGTATCACATGTTATACTTTACATGGCCTATTCATTTCTCCTAATAACTTAGATAAAATATGTTTTTGAACCTTCTTTAATTGAAAAGTACATTCAGCCATAAAGCTTCGCAATCACTTGTTTTTATTCTACATATTGGTCATTTTGAGTAAAAATCAAACTTTTTGTTAGAAAATTTCCATTATCCACAATATTTTCACTCTTAATAGTTAATATAAGTGTACAAAATATATAAAAGTATGGTGTCCATGACATGTATGTGGTGGATGAGCAAAATATTCATCTTTTTCTTAGTCTTATTCTTACTCCACATCTCCTTCTTTTCTTCTTTCATTCATTCGTTCTTTCTTTCTTTCTTTCTTCTTCTTCTTCTTCTTTCCCTCTTCTTCTTCTTCTATTCTTCTTTTTCTTCCTCTTCTCCATCTTCTTCTTATTCTTCTTCTTCCTCTTCTTCTTCTTCTTTTACTTCTACTTCTTCTTCTTTCATTTTTTATTAATTTTTCCTTTCATTCTTCTTCTCTTTCTTCTTCTTCTTCTTTCTTTCTTTCTTTCTTTCTTCCTTTCATTCTCTCTTTCTTCTTCCTCTTCTTCTTTCTTTCACTTTCTTTCTCTTTTTCTTCTTTTACTTCTTCTTCTTCTTCTTCTTCTTCTTGCTTTCTTTCATTTTTCTTTCTTATCCTTCTCCTAGTTCTTCTATTACTTCCACTTCACTTTCTTCAACATCTTCTTCTTCTTCTTCTTTCTCCTTCTCCTTCTTCCTCTCCTTCTTCCTCTTCTTCTTACTTTCTTTCTTTCCATCATTCATTCATTCTTTCTTATTTCTTTATCTTCTCTATCTTCTTCTTTTTCAAGATCTTTCCGTCTTCTTCTTCTATTACTACAACTACTTCTTCTCCTTCTATTTCTTTCTTTCTTTGTTTCATTCTTTTCATTTCCTTCTTCTATTGCTTCTTCTTTTTCTTCTTCTATGTCTTCTTTTTCCTTTTTCTTCCTTTCTTTCTTCCCTTTTTATCTTCTCCATCTCCTTCTCCTTCAATTCCTTCTTCTTTCGTTTTTTCTTCTTTTTTTTCTTATTCTTCTTCTTTTACTATGTTTTTATTTATTTCTTTCTTTTATTCTTTCTCTTCATCTTGATCATCATCATCATCATCATCTTCTTCTTCTTCTTCTTCTTCTTCTTCTTCTTCTTTGTCTTCTTCTTCTTTTTTTCTCTTCTTCCTCTTCTTCTTCTTCTTCTTCTTCTTCTTTCATTTTTTATTTAATTTTTCCTTTCATTTTTCTTCACTTTCTTCTTCTTCTTTCTTTCTTTC
This sequence comes from Vanilla planifolia, assembly GCA_023846275.1. Lineage (NCBI taxonomy): Eukaryota > Viridiplantae > Streptophyta > Magnoliopsida > Asparagales > Orchidaceae > Vanilla > Vanilla planifolia. The sequence continues at coordinate 766,826 of JAIUJO010000114.1, forward strand.
TTTCTTTCTTTCTTTCTTCCTTTCATTCTCTCTTTCTTCTTCTTCTCTTTCTTCTTCCTCTTCTTCTTTCCTTCTCTTTCTTTCTCTTTTTCTTCTTCTTCTTCTTCTAGCTTTCTTTCATTTTTCTTTCTTATCCTTCTTCTAGTTCTTCTTCTATTACTTCCACTTCACTTTCTTCAACATCTTCTTCTTCTTCTTCTTCTTGTTCTTCTTCATTCTCCTTCTCATTCTTCCTCTTCTTCTTCCTCTTCTTTCTTTCTTTCTTTCTTTCTTTCCATCATTCATTCTTTCTTTATTATTTCTTCTTCTTCTCTTTCTTCTTCTTTTTCAAGATCTTTCCTTCTTCATCATCATCTTCTTCTTTTATTACTACTACTACTACTTCTCCTTCTATTTATTTCTTTTTTTATTTCTTTCTTTTCATTTCCTGCTTTTATTTCTTCTTCTTCTTTTTCTTCTTCTTTGTCTTCTTTTTCCTTTTTCTTCATTTCTTTCTTCCATTTTTATCTTCTCCATCTCCTTCTCCTTCAATTCCTTCTTCTTTAAATTTTTTTCTTCTTCTTTTTCTTATTTTTCTTCTTTTACTCTGTTTTTATTTCTTTCGTTCTTTTGATCTTTCTCTTCATCTTGATCGTCATCATCATCATCATCTTCTTCTTCTTCTTCTTTTTATTCTTCTTCTTTTTGTTCTTCTTCTTCTTGTTGTTGTTCTTCTTCTTTGTCTTCTTTATCTTCTTTTTCTTCTTCTTTCTATCTTCCTTTCTTTCATTCATCCTTTCTTCCTTTCCACTACTTCATCTTTGATAATTTCTTTCTTTCCAACTTTTCGGCTTCTTCTTCTTCGTCTTTTACTTTTTCTTCTTCTCTTCTTTTTCTTCTTCTTTCTTACTTTCATTCTCTCTTCTTTCTTTCTTTCTTTCTTTCTTCATCTTCTCCATGTTCTTGTTCTTATTCTTCTTCTTCTTGTTCTCATTCTTCTTCATCATCTTCTTCTCCATTCTTTTGTCTTCTTTTTATTATTTCCTTTCTTTCGTTCCTTCTTTCTTCTTTCTCTTCTTTTAGTTGTGACTTGATTTTAGCTTTTAATTGAATGAAGATGATGTTTTCTTATGCAGTTGATTAATGCAATATAGTTGTTCAATTTGTTTTACAAAACTAGTATGTCCACAAATCCATATTTTACTATTTCTTTCTATCTTTTTCATAATGATTGTGTTGAATTTGGGTTTGCTCATCTTGCTAAACAATTGGCTGACCTTTTGTCAATGCATCGTGATTGTAGGGTTTTGTTTGTTTTGGCAATTATGGATGAAAAATGTTCAAGCAGGTGAGATTGAAACATGGCATAAAATAAACTTTGATACAGGTATGAAGGTAAAATTAAAATAGTTGCATAAAGATAGAATTTTTTTTTTGAGTTATGCATAAAACAAATGTATAATAATTTTTCAAAAATAATTGATATTCCTCATTTCAATATGGATTTAATGATTGATATTTTTTGATTTTCTTATTTTTGTATAAAACAAATGTATAAAAAATGATTAATTTTTTAAGATTTGGTTGAAGACTGCCACATGTACATGAACATTTCTTTTCTTGATTACATATAATTATTCATTTATGACTTATTTTCTTTGTTGAAAATTTAAAACAATGGCTTAATCAAACCTACAATATGACATTACTCTAATCGTCAATAGTACACATCCTTTTTGGATGAAAAGGTAATTGCTTGTTCACTATAATCCCTTATTTGTATGACATCAATCTAACCATCTTGGAAATTCTATCTACAAATACAAATAGATAATTATGTCCTCATGCAGTCATTGCCGGACCATTTGTAAAATCCATTGAGTTATTATTCTAAGAACTTACTTGTATTGGCAGGAATATTTACAGTTCTTATAGATGACTTGATTGTTTTGATTCAACAAAAGGTATTCACCTATCAATAAATTTCTTAACGTCCAAATTCAAGTGGGTTCAATAAGCATACCTTTGAAAATTAAGGGTGGCCTTTGAAACTCCAAATTGTTCAAGACCTTGGTAAAGATGTACAACATTTTACTTTTGATAAAATACTCGAAGTATTTTCCTCTTTTTGTCACTTGACAAATTTTGCAAAAGTTGAGGTCATCTTTTTAGTTTATAAATTACTCCTTAAATTTTAAAGGTTGCTTTTACATAGTAGTTGTTAAAAATTGTAAGATTGAAGGAGGTTGAGAAAGCATATTTACAAGTTTGTTCAGTTGCATTATATCTAATAATCAGACTAAATTATAGTAGGAATGACAACGGCTTAAATTGTTATGCATGTTGTAGCTTTGGTTGAGTTTGCAACTATTGGTGTGGCTAATGATCTGAATGTACTAAGAATTATTTTCTAAGGTTGTGTAGCCCCTAATGTTTTATAGATGGAACTAAACAAATCAGCAATTTATCATTGATTTGGTTTTTCTTTTCTCCTAGTGGTAATTAAATATATTATGTTAGTGGCTCGCCTTATTACAATAAAATTACATCAACAACTTACCATAATTAATCTACTTTAATTTAAAATAGATGTTGTAGATTGGCAGAGCTAGAATTGGTACTTCAAAAAATTACAACTTTTAATTATCGAAATTGTTGTTAATTTTATTCTATCCACTCAAATTTTAGATGTAAGCATGTTAGTGCATGAAAAGGTGTTATTATTTCAAACAATCCTTTGAGGAATTTTCTTAGGTATTGACAAGCTCTATGAAAAGCACTAACAATGGTAACATCATTTTGTTTAGACCATGTCTCAATTGCATTAGCCTTTTCCTTATCAATGTTTATTTCATCCTTTCCAACTTAATATCTCAAATGTAAAAATTATTTCTCTTGCTTACTCGCACTTCTTCTCATTCATCTATAAATGTTGGGATTGTAATATATCGAACACCTTCCATAAATTCTTGATGTCCCTCATGAGTATTACTATAAATAACAATGCCATCAAGGAAGACTAGCATAAACTCTTCTAAGTAATGGAAAAGAAGGCCATTTGTTAGCCACATGACTTTTTCTTAAGCATTACACAACCCAAACACCATTACTAGCCATTCGTACAATCTTTGTAGGGTTTTTAAAGTTTTTTTTCAAAGTTTCTCTATCTGTGATATATAATTGATGACACTTGCTTATACTTCTAAGTTTGTCAATGCTAATGCAAACTTTAGTTGGTCTAATAGATCAATAATTCTTCATATTGGATACCTATTCGTACAAAGTGATTTCGTTAAGAGTTCGGCAACCCACAAACATGCACCAACATCCATCTTATTTTGCACTATTTCAACTGGAAAGCCTAATGGTGAAATAGTAGGCTTGAGTACTCAATACTTCAATAACTCCATGACTTACTGATTAATCACTTCGTTAAAGTTGTTTAGAAAATAGTGTATAATATTATCTTAGTATCTTCTAAAAGTTCTTTAGGTATATTACTATATTTTTTACAAGCAATAGTCAAATTCTCAAGTCTAATTAACAATAACTCATAATTTAGAGTTTTATTTCCTAATCTATTTTCATGGATACTAGTAATAATATCAACTATTAACTTTCATGTTTTTAAATTTCTATCCAACTTTTATGAATCAATTCCATTTGGTTTGGAAAATATCTATCAGAACTACTTCATGCACAAATTCAACAATATATTCTTAATTGATTTTTAATTTTACCTTACATTATCTATAAACTCTTGCTTTAGAGACTGTGAGACATAACTCGTGAGAATAGGGCATGGATAAGTACCACCTTCTAAGTAGAGCTTCTTCACAAGGCTTTTAAAGATCAAATATTTCTAACTACACTGTCTATGATACCATTGACCAAATTATTTACATGAATGCAGGTTCAAAAGCATTCAACTCTTCCTATTATAATTTCATTAATTATGAACTTTGTTCGCCATACCAAAAGAGATAGAGTCATATCTCAAAGAAAAGACTAGTGTCAAAAGATCAATCATTTTTCTCATATTTGGCTTTGCTTTTGTAGTGGGTACAATTTTTGTGACTCCTACTTGTAAATGGTGTTTTTATTATTGTGGTTCCCACCCACTTTATTGGATATTAATCTCTTCTCTTTTGTGTGTTCATTATATTAGTGTTAATCATCTCGAAGTCTTATATCCCATGTGTTTGGCTCGATATTTTGATTCTTATTTTTAATGGACATTATATCAATGGCCATTGTAAATCTTCTTACTTATACTAAAGATTGCATAGGGAATAAGGTTAGTTATGTAGCAATAGGGTAATAAAAACCATAGAAGTATGAAGATAATGTCTACATCTTTGTAATATATATCCTTAATGTTATAGCTTGTCTTTGAAATTTAATGGTGAAATCTTATATTGTTTGCAATTGTCAATATCATAGATAGTGCTACTTCCTCCACCTTTTAAACAAACAAAGGGATAAAATTTTTGCCAAATTAATTTCTTAAGAAGACTCCATTAGCTCTATATCTGAATGGGTTCTTAAATTTAAATTCAACTAGGCCAATGCATTGCTCAATATTTTCAATCAAGGATATAATAATTTTTCAATTGAAGAGTTGTTGTGCAAAGAGAAATAGGTCTCTAGTTGATTTAATTTGGCATATAATGTTTTTGCATCGATAGTACCATTGTTAAAAGGGTATTTCTAACATGAAAAGTCCGTATTGATTCATAAAAATTAAATCGGAATAGTAATGATGGCACCTTCAAATGTATGCCCAAGCGTCCCTGAGTTAGAAAACTTTTCTTTCCATGGTAATTTTTCATCGATGGTTACAATGGAATATATTGATTTTTTCATGTCATCCTTATTAACACCTCTATTTGTTATGTTAATAGAGTAAATTGTGCTTGCATAAGAAGATTGATCCCTCCAAGGGATTCTCTCTCTTTCATTCATCATTCCTACCTCCTTATATAGGGGTTGGATACATATTTTAATTCAAAATGTATAATATTTTAATTTTCAAAAGAAACATTTTACCATTGACTTATGGCATACAATAAGTAGATATTTTGTCATTTCATCCCTTAATAGAATGTGCATGGATTTCACATGGCACCAAGCACAACATACTTGTAGATGAGGCACAATATGTGGTAACAAAATAGACATTAAATTACTCAAAATATTTAATTAAGATTTCTAGGAAAATGCAAAGGCTCTTAACCTTTTTTATGTGAGTCAAGATGGCTTTGTAGTGTCTATCAGTCACATGTCAAGATGAATAGCTACTAAATGGAATGTAGAAAAATCATTTACCTTAACATGGCCTGAAGAAGACTTTAGGCATCTGAAAATATTAACATTATAAATTGTAATGGGTAATATCTTAATTTTGATCATTAATGCTGTAGTCAATTCTGTAAAAGATTCATGTGTTAAAATATGATCAAATTGCACAAAATTAAGATAGCTTCATCTTTTATACTTTTTGAAAGTAACAAAAAAATGGACATCATTCAAAGGAGTTGAAGTTTTTCTATTGTGAGAGCACCATCTTTAACAAAGTGTGGGTGCTTTTTTGTATGAGTTCTAAGGACAATTAATGAAAATGAAGAGCAATGTCTTCACATGGTTATAAAGCATGACATATAAATTTGTTGTTAACTTTTTGTGTATGCAAAGAACTATTTCATTAAATAGAAGAGATCTTTGGTGGCTTTAAGATTGATGATGGAGGCTAATCATCTTCCTTGGATGGAAGGGAGAATTTAACGATATTACTAAGGCTTAAGAATTTAAATATCACTCCTCTAGATAGAACCCTAATGAATAATGATTAGCTCAAAACATTTTTCGATATTGGTTTAACATAAGAACTTGATCCTATTGGATTACTCCCTTTTATTGATCCTTTCACCAATTACTAGATCTATTCCAAGAGACTCAAAGTTCCAAAGCACATGGACTAAAAGTCTTGAATTCTATCAAGTGTTTGCTCAGAACTAGAGTTTTCCAAATGTTGTGTCAAGAATGAGGCCCTAGTTTACAAATTGAGGACACTTAAAACTCATCATGAAGAAAGCTCAATTTTGTAATACATTCTAGATGATTGATGAAGTGTAGGAGCAATATTTGGAGAAAGACGAAGACCTTAACAAGCTATAAAAGAATTATAAAGTTTTGAATTGACGAAACTTTAAATTAGTTGTCCATGGCTACTAAAATGGTGGAAATGCATTAAAAGCTTGAAGGCAAGTGCTGTGTGCCCCAAGGAAGGCAACAAAAGAAAAATGTTCTCCCACATAATGGCTAAAAGTAGGAAAAATAAGCCTAATATATAAGGAATTAAAGACGCAAATGGGAGTGGGGGCCCAACTGAGGATTTATTTGCAAAATATGTTGCGGTTTGCTTCACGTCTCATTTATATATTGTCCCTACTAAGCAAAATGGAAGGAGCTTTGCTTTATTATCCTTTGACTCATTGAAAAGAAATATGATGCTAATTTAGCCAATATGTAAGGGAAAATTATAAGAAATAATTTTTTTGATGGATTTTTCAAACGCTTTTAAATTTGATGGCTTCAATAATTTCATTTACAAGTATTGTTAATCCATAATCCAAGATGACAATTATGAAGCCATCAATGACTTTCTTGTTGGCAAACAACTACTTAGATAATTAATTTGTGGTAACATCATTTTTCTTCCAAGGACTTATTGCACTTCATCTGTTAAAGATTGTAGACTAATTTGCACTTATTGTTTCTTTGAAAAAACTTTTAGGTTATTGGTTGTTGTCCTACAATCTTTTTTTTCCACACACTCATCTTATTGGAGCAATCAACTTTTATAGAGGGAAAATCTTCAAAAATGTCTTCATTGCACAAGAACTACTTTGACAACTTAAATTGCAAGGTCAAAGTTTATTACTCTATTATCAAACTATACTTTAGGAAAGTATTCAAATGCATAACATGAAATTTTCTTAAAAAGTACTATAGAAGATTAACTTTAATAATTAATTTGTTAATCTAGTCATAACTATCTATTGTAAAAAATGACTACTAGACATTAATTTTAGAGATAATGGTCCCTCCTAATCATCCCATGGATTAAGCAAGGGAACCATCTATCCTTATTGTAGCTAAATACTAAGAAGCTATGTATGAAATTAAAATATATATGCTATAGTGAAGCACTGTGCAACTTTGAGAGGTTATAAATCAAACTCCCGTTTGGACGTATTAGTTGAATTTTATCCTCATGTCAAGAGGTGAAAAACACCCCATTCAAAATATCAATATATTCCACTTAAAACACTATGATGCATGAAATTTGTAAATTATTGTACAAAATATTTTATCTTTTGAGATTAAATAAATGAAACACATGTATGAGAACAACATCAAGAGGCTCTTAGGATACAAAAGAAACTACCATCCAATCCCTTTACTTGAAAGCACCTTGTTGAAAGGAAAGAAGTTGGTTGTTCGCTTACAAAACAACAATAACAAAACACGCATGAAGATAATTAGATAGAGGAAGAAATACTCTTAATAGTAGTTTTTGATTGTTAGCCATGTCCTTTATTTAATTCCAATATATACTCTAATGATGTTCTATCCTTCGATAAATATTACTAATATAGTGGAAAGCACAATGAATGTTTTCCTTTAGAAGAATAGCTATCAAGATTCCAAAATTTCTTTACTAATATAGAGCCTCTTATAAGTTTATTACATTTTGCTAACAATTGGAGCAAGTTCAATTTTAAAGTTGAAGACAAATGGACTTTCTAGGCATATAAGAACTCTCAAATTCTTACTTTTATGGATTTTCCATGGTGCACAAACTTATTGAAACATTTTTCTATGATCCAAGGCATTAAAAACAACCAACTTGACATTGTTCATCAATTGCATCTACAATGGTGGAATTGTAGTCACAAAAACTCTATAGTCATTAATGTATCTTTAGTTCTTCCATCATTGATATGATGCAATATCTAGAAGTTAAAAATTTAAAACTAAATAATAGAAAAAAACACCAAAGATTTCTATCATAAATGGATTTGAACATAATATCTATGCCATTGAGAATTGTAGTCTAATCATGTAGAGAAGCTCAATAAATCTTCAATTAATAAAATATTCATTGCTTCCTCTACTTTGCAAGAGGAAATTCATAACAATTGAAGTGTTTCAGTGGACTCCCCCTAATAAAAACTTTTGTCAAATTATATACTAGTTGATTTACTATAGGGAACCAATGATTTTAGGTGGTTGTGTGATCGGAGACCACTGATGTAAATAAATGAATGAATTGCCAATTTATGAAGGATCTAAAATAAATATAGAATATAAGACATCAAAATAATTTTTAGTTTAAACTTAAGTGATAATCTAGGCTTATAGAGCATTGTTGTAGAATGAAATAGTAAATCAATCCTTGTAATGATTTGCTAAAGAACTAGTATCCCTTAGTGTATGTTAATCATATTGAACAAAATGAATTAATTCCAGTGTAAATTGATTCGATTCTAGCACATATTTAAAGAAGGCTATGTAGTGGTAAACCAATTAGCTCAACTTGCTAGCAATCATCTTCATTTGGACATTATTGCTTCATAAAAAATTCTAAAAAGTTTCAAATATTTAATTAAAATGATAAGGAGAGATGCTCATATATTTATTGAGTGATTATAAAAAAATCATCCAACAAATGCCTCCAAAATCAAAAACATTAAATTCTTCAATAAGTTCATTGGAGTCGGCTTTGATTTGTTCTTACTGAAATCACTGAGTAATTGGGGTTGAAAAACAAGAAGAAAAATCTTAGAAAGCAAACCATAAAATTTTATCATATTTTTTTATCTTTTTTTAAACAATTCAGTTCCCCTAAACTACCAAGGCTTTGTACCTCTTACCAAACAGGTCATATTTTGGGGCAACCAAATTAACCTATTTGACATGGCTCATTTCTTTAATGGGAAAACCATGTCCATAGAATCTCTTAAATATAATAGATGATAGACATTCTTCTTATATTAAAGATAAGGATTTTTTCTTTTCCAAAGCATACCAATCAAACCCGTTTCAATATCTTTTTGTCAAAGCTGAACTTGGTTCTAATAAAAATACAAAAGCAAGACATATAATTTCTACTACATTTGGTGAAATAGATTGAGTAAAAATTGTACTAAAATTACATGAAATTATTGTTTGTATTATTAATACAATGTTAAATTTGTCAATTAGAATGCTACTTATAGGATTTATCTTTCTCTTTAGAAATTGGATGGGTGAGGAATGAGAAAAAAGCTGCCACTTTCTTAATAATGTCTTCGTTATTTGATCCAATATCAAATGGAACTATTTATTAATTCAATCTCATGGAAAGTTTCAAAAAGTGCATTATTGGCTCATCATTGGTATGTCTTGATTCTTTGGATAATTCTTCTGCTCAATGAACCCAATGTAAGGACTAATTCAGTGACATCAATTAGGTACAATGGTTTTATTAAACAATACATCATAATTTGTATTTCTTTTGGATAATTAGGTGATTTGTTTGAATTCATTACACCTTCTTAATGGCATTCTATGTCACTAATATGGTCACAAAAGTTTAAACAAATATGATGATACACATCATTCATTTTAAAATATATTGTTATAGGGTACATCATTATATTGTTTGACAACTTCCTTCAAAGAAATACTATCATCAACTTAGATGATAACCAACAACGATGAATTTAGATTGTTCTAAAACCTTTTTAGTTGGTCTTTGTGCCATTTTGTGATTATAATGCTTCAAAAATTAATTTAGATAACTTTGATGATGAATAATTTCTTAATAAGTGCAACATGATACCTCAACAATCATAGCCTAACATTTCATTTCAAGACTACTATGCCCTATACGTAATCATCAATACTAATAGATCAATTTTTTCTTTTATCGCTCCACTTGGTGTTTGGATCATCTTGATATAGTCATTTATTGCAATTGATTAGACAAATCTACTGACTCTAATTGGCCTTTTCTATTTTTATAGTAATGAAATCCATTAATGTAGAACATGTTATTTTACTTCATAAGATTGTTACTGTCCAAATGTGTGGCATGGCACAAACCATTTTGATTTGCATACAATTCCTCTAATATTTTTCAAGGTTGTACAATTAAGACAATGCATGAATATACTAGTCAAACTTATCCATTTAGGCACATTGTGTCAGTTGAAGATGTTCAGTTCTTTAATTAGCATTGTTTATCACTTCAACAATATTTTCATAGACTATTTGCTATGATGACTATATTCATATAGTGATTCAATTCATTGTATTGCAATGTTTGCTTATATCATTCCAATGCGTAAGTTATGTGGATTCAACAGTGGTTATTGTGACCTTTATGTATTATACTTATTCAAAACAATATATTGAATGTATCATACAGGTTCTTGAATGAGACACCCTAAATAATTGATTGCTAACATATTAGCTTACAAAGTTAATGCAAGTTTGTACACTGAAAGCTGAAGGATGCAAATCCACTTTCTCACATATCAATGTTTGCCTTTTAGAGGACTTCATTAAAACATTAATGCATTTCAACTACTAAATTCTATCTATATAATGTCCTTATGCAATAGTATTCATTTTTTAAAAGAGAAAGTTTAGTAATGTTTTACATGACATTGTAGCATTGAAAAAGTTGATTAAATGATTTTAGAGGATGTTAACAACTTAAAATAAATATAACTAGAATTTGTGTAAATCATTTTAAATGATTTTGTACAAATTTCTATTTTATTTCAAAAAAAATTAATTTTCTTTCAAATATAAAAAAATTAAAAAATAATAAAATTGAAAATAACTAAAAAGCACATCAACACTTTTAGAAAGTTAAGCTTAATTCCAATCCCACATCCACCAACTAAAAGAAAAAAAACAAAACAAATTAATATAGTCCTTTCACAAAAAACCATACCTCACAAGAATGAAATAAAAAAAATCTCTATAATTGCATTTCAAAGAAACAAACCAAATAAAAAAAGAAATGTTGTGATAAAAACAAATTTTATTCTTATAACAATCTTACAATTGACAAAATATTTAATGAAGAATTAATGTATAATGCTATGCTTGAATAAATTGAGAAATAAAAGAACACAAGGATTGTTGATTCAAATAAAAAGAATACAATGGTGAGTACCTAGAAATAAGACTTTATTCTTCTAGCTTGAAAAAATTCATAAACTTTTCACCAATCTTTTTATGATAAAAAATGTAGAAATTATAAATATATTACATCAACTAAAACTAGTAACCAATCTTTCCAGTTTACTGCTATGGGTCGAATGGCTCAAATTTAATAGGAACAATTCAAATATAATTCTTTGTGCAAAATAATGAGTTCGCTAGCTCAACAGTGTTTATAAAAATGTTGTTTTGATCCATCAGGCATCATAACATCCTTTAGAGTGTAGAATATAACACAATAAATGGGTGCCACATAATTGATTTTATTATGGATTGTTAGAACAGAAATTACATGATCAAGTCAAGGTAAATGATAGCCACATGATTGATTTTATTTTTGACTTCCAAATCAAGTCAATGCAAGATCAAATATTAAATGTGAGCTACATGATTGTTTTTAATTTGGACCACTAGATCACAAACGTTTCATAATCAAATAAATAATTTTAAATTTATGTAGATTAAAATGGTGGAGGAAATCTTGACCATCCAATCATGAAAATTATGTGATCGAAGAATTCGAAATGAATATGAGGCTTAAAGAGAATAATGACTTTTCAAGCATTTCATCATCACAATAATGTGATCAAACTACGACATCTAGATCTACAAGTTTTGGATAGGCAGATAAAATTTCAAGTATTTGATTTACTGCTACATCTAATACCACACATGCTTTCTCATTTTGGAAGTGATTTATGGAAAACTAAATTTGAATTTCAATCTAATAATTATTATTTCCACATAAGAAAGCTCTACATTAGGGTTTGTAAGTGTGGGCACAATTAGTCAAACATGTGGGGCCCTCTAATTCATTTAGGACATCATTGCGTTTTCTTACTACTAAGTACATAAAATGTTGAAAAGTAATTTTGTTACTTTATACAATAGCTTAAAAATTCAAGAATGATTTATTCATATGATAATGTGATTCTTTAGATTTTCTCTACACGCATTACTTTTATAGAAATGTTAGGCACGACTGTGTAAGATCATTTAAGAGTTAGAATAAGGCAAAATGATAATATATAAATATATATATATATATACATACACACACACATGCACGCACTCACACACATGCATATATATATATATATAATTGTGTGTGCGTGTGTAGTTGAATCTCTTTATTAAGAAAAAGTTATTACATTAATTATTGATTATCTAGCATATTTAATTTTTAATGGCTTAATTTTCCCGAGTTAGGAAATGATGAACATCTTTATCCCATGAGCTCATGGACGATCAAAGAGGTTTTGATGGCAATAGTCGAAACAAGGGATTTTTAACATCGCCATAAATCATAAATATATCTCATCTAAATAATTGTTGTAGAGTAGCTTCGAAGGGACATCAAGAACTTTTTCAAGCATGATGTTATGTTTTTAACACCTAGCCACACCCAGCCATGGTTTTGATGATAACAAACTTGATGTGTTAATAATAGATTTTGTTGAGTGAAATTTTGGATGTTAGAGAGTTTATATGTTTTTTTAAGAAAGAAATTTAAAAAAAGATGAGCAAATATCAAGTCTAATGAAAATCATCTTAGTTGGAGTAGTAAACATCAAGTGATACATCGTGAATTTAATTTTATGTATTTTAATTTTATCTTTGATTTCAATGCTGAGGCTAATTTAGTTATTCATGTAAGCTGCAAAAATGAAATTAAAATTTAAATTATGTATATTAGAAAAAAATTTTGTTTTCAATATCTTTTATCAACATATGTTAATCATCATAAGAATCATTTTTCTTATCTTTCAAAATTATTTTTTCAAAAAATAATTAATTAAATATTAAAATTAAAAAAGTAATTGTAATTGAATTAAGTAATCTTAATTAATATAACAAATGTTTCGTCTATGACAATAATGCTGAACCTTTTCACTACTCCAATCAGATCGAGGCATCACTCTTGAACATGGATGGAAGTATATTGAATCAAACCACAACACCTTATATTCATAAATCAATTAATCATGTTACTATTAACACATCTGACTAAATCCTAAAAAAATCCAAGGGTTGTTAATACTAAAAATCAGTTAAGCTCTCATTTTCTAATTCATTTAATTAAAATACTTATAACTTATAGAGTATTTTATTAAGCATAAGAATTAGTCTTTACACATTCTTATTGTTGCTTTCCTTTCTTCTTTCTATAAATCCTTTTTTATTGTAAGGCATTTATGGCCTAAATTTTTCTATTTAATTATTGTAAGGGTTTAGCTTATCCAATTTTTTGCAAGATTTTATATATGTTGTTTTCACATTCCTTGGTGTTTCCATTGGTAAAGGTATGTTTGATTTTAAGACCAGCAAAAAAATATACACGCATGCACTTCAAAATTTTTGTTGTCTATTGTTTTCATAATTTCCCTAAAAATTGTTTATTAAATAAAAAATAATGTTTTTTAAAAGAAAATTAAAATATGCATAAAATTACTTTTAAAGATTTGTTCAAGCTTTTTAAAAATGCTTTTATATCTTTTTTAAAATATTTTTAAAAGAAACAAAAAAAATTATAGTAATTGATCATCTCATTTCCTAAACAACACTTCACATGATCCAAGAAGCTCATTAGCTTAATATTAATGCTGAAACGTCAAATGAACTGTAAGAACTAAATTGAAAGAAAGGAGCACAGTAAACCATAAGGAAGAAAGTTGATACTTGAAATGAAGAGATTATGTCCTAGAAAATATGTGACCAAACTTAAAGAATTCACAAAGAAAATGAACAACTTTGAAAAAAAATTTTAATTTAATACTTTTTAAAATTGGTAATTCGTAGATACTGATTCCATTATTTTAGGAATAATTGATATTCAAATTGATAAAAAACGTGCATTTAGTGGTGTCATTTCAAACGAATAACAAACATAAGAAACTAAGTTATATTGAGGTGATAACATTTTTCAACTTTGGTGTGAGCATGATGAAAATTGCAACATAATTCTCGGGTCATTACATTACTTAGGCATGCTAAGTGTATCTTCCTCGACGCCTTTGTTTTATGGTGAATCTAGATAAGTTCTCCATCCTTCCCAAACATGATAATGCCAATGTCTTTGAAAATGAAATCATGCTAGATGATGACTTTGCTTCCAAAAAGGATTCTCACTTCAAACTCACTCTAATTGGCTATGTTTTAACTTGGATGATCCAACATGGAATTATTATGTCTAAGAACCCAAAAAAAATTTCTACTTTGGATCTGTCATGACGAGGTACACTTGTGCTCTTTAGATTTTCACTATAATTGGATAACATTTGATACTAGATGTATAATATTTGAAAAATCACAGTCTTTCAAATAAGAATCTTAAAATGATTCCCAATTTTTTGGCTCAATATTGAACCTTTGAAAGCTCTATTGTGGATCTTTTTTGGGAACCTTCTAATCCATCTAGTCATCAAGTAGTACCTAATCCCAATCATGTCAATAGTAAAAAACCCATTAAAAGTAAATTCTACAGTAATAAATTTAACACGGCCTAGTGGGCCTCTATCCTATGTATTGGTTAATCTTGTTAAAGATCTTCCTTCAGATATTCGAATCTATAATAAGATTTTGAGCAATAATGTACTTTGGAAAAAATTGAATACTTAAATTTTTACAAATACTATATAAGAAATTTTAAACAAGGATGCCCAATGGTTTAATGTAAGGAAGAAAACAATTTTAGACCCCTATTTATAAGAAATGGTGAAGACGAGAAAATTCTAATTAGATAAGCTGTAAGTAATGTTAAACGGACAACTTTGTTTGTCATCATTATAAACAGTTAAAGGTTGGATAATGAATGAAAATCAATGTGGCAATGTAAGGGCATAGAAATTTATAAGTGTGTGATAGGATCTTAACATGCCTGAAGCCCCTTTTCCCACAAAATTGAAAGAAATAACTCGCCCACTACTTCACAAATCATTAACACTAAATAAAAAACCTAATTGTATAATTTGTTCATTTTTATGATCAACATTAATGAGAAATTGTATAGTAGGAGTAAAACATTTAAATCTAACTTAAAACAATGGAAAGATGTGTAGATTCAAAACAATAAGTCAAGATTCAATCTCTCAAAAGCCTTAATAAGGATCTATAGAAAAAGCAAAAGCTCTTAAGCATTTTGAGAAAGATTGTAATGGCTTTATGTTGGTTACTAGCCAAAAGTCAATAAGAAAAGCAAATAAATGTAATGTAAAAAAATTGATTTGCTAGAAAAAGTCCAAAAGTAGCCTTTACGAATCTCATAATGTGAATATCACATATTGTAATTAACAACTTCTTGATTTTGAACATCAAGAGTGACCTAGTTCTAGAATGTCTAGTTGCTTTAATAACAAGAACAAAATGCACAAAATTAAGTTAATTGCAATGTGGGAAACCATTGCAAGCGAAATAAGGTTACAAACTTTTTGCTATTGTGTGGGCAACATTTCTAACAAAATATAGGCATTGTAGTTGTAGTACTTATAATGCCAAATAATGAAAATGAACAAAATTCCTTCACTTGGTTATAGTGCATGATATGTAAATGATGTATTACCTATTGAATCATGATTGGTTCATAAAATTTCCTACTATGATGGCTCAACATATGAACAGTATCTAATCATACCACTCGCCATATCAATCATTTCTCTATCAATAATTAAATCTAATACTAGAAAACTTAGACTCCAAAGAACTTGGGTTGAAGGCGTAGAATTCTATCTGGTGGTTGCTTAGAATTGGAGTCTTCCAATTGCTAGGTCAGGAATGTGGAGCCTTGATTACAAGTTGAAGAGAGTAAAAGATCCCTTAAAGAATTAACTAAAACTTAATTTGGAAAAATATTTTATAAGATTGAATTATAAAAATAAAATGTTATGAAGAAGGAAAAAGGTTCAAAGGGTTATAGATGAGTTATCAAGGTTTGAACTAACAGAGCTTTGGATTAGCTAATCGTGATTGCTAAAAAAGAGAAGTATTAGAGCCATATGTCATTCATTGTATGATTCAAGGATGGTGATAAAAACATTAATGCTTTCCATACAGTGGACAATAATAAGAAAACGGATCTTAATACATAAAGAATTAAAGGTTGAAGTGGTAGTTACATCTCAAAGGAGGATTTAATTGTCAATTATATCATGGTTTTCTTCCTCTCTAAATAGTCCATACTAAAAAAAAATGGGAGGTGGTTTGCTTTGTTATTTTTAGATTCACTAAATAGTACTATGATGTTTATTTAGCTTGCTTGCAAACAGGAAATATAACAAATTATTTTTTGGATGGATTCTTTAAGTTCTCGTGGATTGGATGGGTTTAATGGTTTCCTTTACAAGCATTGTTTAACAATAATTGAAGTTGATATTTATGATGTTATCATTGTTTTTCTTGTTGGTACCCAATCACCTAAACATTACACTAGTACTAACATAATCTTCCTTCCGAAGACATATTGTAGTATATCTTTTAAAGGTTTTATAGTCATTTGTTTCTATAGTTTCTTATAACAAATAATAAGCTTTTAGAATTTAGCATATAATGTATCTTACATATTATCATCTTGTTGGTGCAATCAGCTTTTACTAGGGGAATTCACCAAAAATATCTTACTTGCATAAGAACTGATTAATGATTTAAATCACAAGATCTAAGGTAATAACTCCATGATAAAGCCAAACATTAGTAAAGTATTTCGTTGTTCATCTTAGGGTTTTGTTAAACACATACTATACAAGTTTAACTTCAATAGTTAATTTATTAATCTAGTGATCAGTATTTACAATATAAGTTGTTTGTTAGTCATTATTAATGAGAAATGAAATGATTCCTTCCAATTGTCTCCTTGGATAAATCAAGGTAATCCTTTATCCCCATCTGTTTTTCATAATTTGGTTGATGTGCTAAAAGGAGGGTCAAAAAATCTATATATACAAGGAAAAGTTAATCATGAGACACTCCAAAGAGCTTGTCAACCAAATTCCCATTTGTTCTTTGTAAATGGTTTCATCCTCTTCTGAAGAGGTGACAAATCGTCCATTAAAATTTTATTTTTCTATAAGCTTAAAAGCAGATCAAGTTTGTCAATTAATGCACAATAAGACTTCTTTATTGGATTTAAAAACATCAAACACATGCTTGAGAACGTCATTTAGGAACTCTTGTGATTCAAAGGATGCTATCTTCCAATCCATTAACTTGAACACTAGATTAATAATATTTGTAAGAAGAAATTACTCTTAATGGGAGATAGTAATGATTAGTCATCTCCTTTAATTAATACCTCTTTATACTCTAATGACATCATATCTTCCCAATAACATTATTAATATTTAGTAGAAAGTGAGTAAAAAGTTTGTCCAACTAGAAACAAAGTAGGATCCCCTATGAAAACTATGGATATATGGTTAAGAAATTGAAATATTTTAAGGATGCATGTAATGCAAGGCTTTGTTAGAAGGTCTACACATCAAAGACTATCTAGGCTAGAAACATAAGTGGTAATTACTTTAATAAAAATTCTTTTAGCATCCTAGCAACTTGAAATGATATAGACAAAATCATTCTCACTATTTCCATACATGGAACCAAATATACAAGGATGGATATAATTGACTATAAATTCAACATGTTACAAGCTTTGAACTAATTCTCTTATTCATAAGTTAGAAAAAATAATGTAGAGTACTTGCTAACCTTCAAAAAATTACATAATAATGTGGAGGCACCAAAATAACTAATTGCCATTTGCTAACAACTTGATGAAATTAAATTTTAAATTTATAAGGAAATGTCCTTTCAATGCATAAAGGGATTTTCAAATTCATACTTTTATGGACTCTCCTAGTTGCTCAAACATATCAAACCACTTTGCCCTAAAGTTTTGCACTAAACACATCCAACATGATGCTTCTATAATTGTGGAATAATAGTCAAACTTATCAAAACTTTATATAGGGATTGCCCAGAACTAGGTCACACTTACCATGAAGTCAATGCTTTATCTAATAATGTTTTTGATGACTATTATTTGAAAGATAGTTTCTGTTTTGGGTATCCTTAATTTACAAACCCCACAAATCTCTAAAGGTTTTTCTTGTCAGACAAATACATACTGAAGGTCACACTAGACATTTGTGACAAGACAAAATAATAAGACGTGTGACTGATTGATTGCAAGGATCAAGATTATCAAAAAAAATTTGCATTGGTATCCTTGATGTTGAATATGTGTAACATCTAAATTAGGTAATTATAGTCAAGGTGCGTATACACCATTACTTATAACGCAATGACCATGGAAACATGTACGTTTGGACTTCACATTATGATTTTTCAAAATCTTTTATAAATAATGATTCTATATTGATATTGATAAGTTTTCTAAAATGGCTCAGTTTTTACCTTACCATAAGACATGAAATACCTCCCATATTACAAAGTAATTTCTTGATGAAATTGTGAACCTACATGGCTTACCTGAAATAATTATTTTAGAAGAAGATGTCACATTTACTAGCTACTTCTAAGAAATACTTTGATACCTAAAGCAATAAAAAATTATGTTCTTATAGACTTACTTTCCTAAAAAATAGAAGGGCATATAGAAGTAGTCAATCAAAGCTTAGGAATTCTTTTTTGTAGCATAGTAATGGAACACATTGAAACTTGGAATTTTTTAAGTCATTCTACTTATTTCATTTAAAATGATTTAATTAATAGAATAGTAGATTTTAGTCCTTAAAATCATCAACAGAGTTTTATTGATTTTATTCTTTACATTATGATTTAGAGAACACTCATTGACAACTTAAATGTACATTACTAAATTAATTAATTTAAATAATAAAAAATATAAATGACTAGAAAACACTTATTTAAAACTTAGAAATTTTTTTGAGAGTAATTATGTAATTATTTGTGTTATGTCTGAGAGATTTTATGTCATACGCTCAAAACGTTAAATAACTATATTATTGGACCATTTACAATTATTTAAAGATTAATCATCAACATGTATATTTTTATTTACCTTAAGACTAAAAAATTTGAGCTACCTTAAATATTCAATAGCTTATATCTTATAAAAAATTATGTTTAATACCTAGTGAGCCTTTTTAGTCTTCACCATCACTACCAAGAAAAACTATCCTAACAGTACATTTGCCACATGTTGTGAGCTTTGAGATCAAGTGAAGCCAGTCTTAGATGATCAAATAGTCTTAACATAAAATCATGTACAACAAATATTTTTGGAAGGGTGATAGCTCCATCAAGTCTCTGATGACACTTTGATTATTGAGGAGAAGCTTCATCACCTAAATTTAGAGATGTTAAAGTACTATCAGAGATTTTAATATGACTTCATGGGGTTGAGCTCTTTCTCACCTAGGGAGAGTGATATTGTACTTATTGTGTTGTTAACTTCTATTCATAGTAAATATTTTGATGATAACAAATGCAAAATATTTTTAATAAATTTGTTGAAGTAAATTTTTAGAACTTAGATAACGTATGCTTATGTTTATGGGAGAACTTAAAGAAGAGTAAAAATAAAATCACATGAAAAAAATCTTAATTGTTGTGGCAAATAATCTTGCTAGTTCTCCACCAACAACATTATTCCAATGATCCTATGATTTATAATTTTGAATTAATAAAATCTTTGAGTAGGCTCTTATTCAAATGTATTATTTCAACCTAATTACCTTTCAATTATTTTTGAGCTAACAATAGGATTAGCATATCATCCAGCATTAAGTTGGGGTTTGAGCCTTGTTTAAATCTCATAATGATAGCAGTGTTTAAGCACAAATGTACAACAAGAAAGAAGGTTATGCCTCAAATCCAAAGAAATGTAACGTGATGCAATGACTTCCTTACTAACCAAGACAGAGTGAAAGGATTATGCCACTACCATAGTTTCTAAATCTCCTAATCACCTAATCTAGAATGTCCAATTTTAAGGGCCATGAAAGCTACATGTAGCCATCAATTACTCAAAAAGAGGTATGGCTTTGAACTTATATAGTGATAATGAATGAAAAGAGTCAATGGAAGAAGGAAATATTATGTTTAATAAGGATGTTACACAAGAATTAAAAAATAACGAAAATTTTGTTGTTTTAGTGGTTAGCTACACCCTTATAATCCCATAACAACAACATGACTAGATGTGAACCAACATCATCAACACCAATAAAAACGTTTAGGAACAGCCATGAAGGATGATCATCAATATTGGTAGTTGCATCAATACAATTGACTACTAAGCAATAAGAGTTTCTCTACTGAAGCACCCAAACCTCTACGCTATTATGAAAAAATAAACCTAAATACCTATTATGTAAAGATGTTATGTGCTCTTGAAATTTGGAAGATTCAATGATGATATTTTATTCAATATCATACTTATGCAAGTAACTCATCTTATCTTAGGAAGACCAAGACATTTTTATTGGAATACGAGCTTAACAAATCAAAAAATAAATTTAAGCCCATGAGAAAAATGGGGGAAAACAAGGAATTTAAGCTTCATTGCACCGCCTCAAGTTAAGAAGACCCTTGATCAAAATAGTAAGTTTAGTTTTTTATATTTAGGAACTGAGCCACCACCATACTAGACCCACCACTTATTATATATAGCATTCTAAATGACTATTTTGATATTTTTTTAAATGATTTACCTCACACTCTACCACACATGCATTGCATAAAACTAATGATCGAACTTGCTCACAAAGAGATCCTAACCTTCCTTACTATTGATTAAGCAAATAGACTCATACTATGTTAGCTCATCATGTAAAAAACCTACTTAAAAATGGATTTATCCAAGGATGTATTAGTTCCTTTGCTATCGCTGTACTCATAGCAAGAAAAAAGGATGGAACATAGAGGATGTGTGTTGATAATCAAGCAATTAATCAAACTGTAATAAATTATAGATTTATTATTTCCTATTTAGATGACCTCTTAAATCAGATGTTAAGTGGTACCATAATATTCTCTAAAATAAATTGAAGAAGTGGTTATCATTAATTAAAGATTACAATAGGGGATGAATAAAAGGTAATATTTAGGACTAAAGTTAGTTTGTATGAATGTTAAGTGAAGTGGTTTTGGCTATAACACATATTAAGCAAATTCATGAGATTGATGGCCTATGTTTTTAAAACTGTACTTAAGTTAATTTATCATACTTTATTTTGATGACATTTTAGTCTTTGACTAGTCTAGTTGCACCAATTATGTTGCATTATATAAATGGAATACTTATTTATCAATCTAAATAAATGTGAATTCTTCATGACCAAGGTTGCCTTCCTATGACATAGTTTCTTCTAAGGAGTTATCTACTCACCCTAACAAAATAAAGATATGTATCAGTGGCTCACTAACAATATAATTAATGACATGAAAAGCATTAAAACTCTGGCCACCTTCTAATTATGATTTTCAAGACTTTAATGCTATTATCACATCAATTACAAATTTTTTTATGTCTGGTAAACTTACTTTGAGAAATTGATAGACTTAACTTTTAAAAAGCTAAAAGAGACTATGACTAAAGCACTCATTCCGAAACTACTTGATTTTTCTACTACCTTTGAGGTTGTATGAATGGACCAGAAGTAGGGATAAGTAGTGTCTATTATCAAGATAAATATCTTATATCCATCTTTAATGAGAAACTTAATGATACAAAAAAGAAGTGTTCTATATATGAACAGAAATTGTATGCCACTATTTAATCTTTAAGGCATTAGAAATGTTACTTATTTTTCAAAAAACATTTTTTATCGAATCATAAGGTTCTAAGTATTATAAATACCTAATGAGATATTAGTTATACATTTGTTATCAAACAAAAGCCTAGCTTTAGAAATAAAGTAGTTGATGCATTTAATCAATTTGTTTACTTGCACTTTTTTCTATAAAGGCCCAAACTTTTAAGATATTTAAAACCAATAACTTGATTATTCTAAATTTGAACCAATTTATCAAGAAATCAAATAAGCTCCAAACATAGTTTTTTGAGATTTTAGCTTAAAATATGGTCAATTATATCAAAAAAAAGGTTACATATCCCAAATTCATCAGATAAAGATTTTTTTATTTGAGAAACACATGTTAAACGAATATTTAATCATTTTTTAGGAGATGTGACTCATAGACATATTTCAAAGAACTTTTATTAGCCAATAATGATACATTATTTTTTATCAATTATAGCTCAATGTCATATATGCATAACTACAAAGTCTTAAAATGTCGACCAAGGAGTTTACGTCCCATTACCTATATTTGAGAAGCTATTATGTTACATAAATATGGATTTTTTATTTATATTACTAAATACTTCATCAAGGCATGACTTTATCCTTGTGTTCGCTAATTATTTCTCTAAATTAGCTTAATTTATCCTTTGATTCAAGACCTCCAATGCAACCCATGTACCAAATATTTTTTTCAATGAAATAATTAAATTACAAATGTTCCAATGACCATATTATCTAAATGAGATGTAAAATTTACTAGTTATTTTTTTAAGATCTTATAGCATTTAATAAGAACTAAGCTAAAAAGTTTTGCAACCTACCACGCTTAAACAAATGGGCAAATACAAGTATCAAATAATAGTTTCAAATGGTTTTTTGTAATTTGATAAAGAAATAACCTAAGCTTTGAGAGCAACTATTACTATGAGCAAAATTTGCATGCAATAATTCTATTAATATATATATTGCAATAAGACCCCTTAAAAATTGTCCTAGTAATAAGTATAGGTCTTTGATTGATCTTATTCCCTTACAAGTAGGCTTTCATACTTCTAATTCTTTCTTTGCTTCTCATATGTTTTTGTTAAAAAATAATATATAAAAGACCTAATCTAAGTAATGAATGATATAAGAAACTAATAGTGATCACAAAAAAGTTAAGAAATTTCATGAAGAACATTATGTTATAATTAGAGTCAGTTTACAATTTTTCCCTTTTGGGGCCATCAAAAAATTAAAAACACATGGAGCTAGGTGTTTTAAGATTGTTCAAAAACTAAGAACTAATGTTTATGTAATAGATTTATTAAAAGAATTTCCAATTTTCGTCTCCTTTAATGTTAAGGATTTAGTCTCATATAAGGAGCTACATCTAATACCTAGTAAGTCATTTGAGTTTAATTCTCTTATGCTGAGTGAAGTCATTCCAACAATTACATTAGCCTAGGATTAAGTATGAAAAATATGGAAACATATAAGGTCATAATGGCAAGTCTTACCAAAGTCTGTATGCTTAGAAAATTTTTAGTTCATTGCAAGGGCATGTCTCTTATTGAGAACTCTTGGCTTACTTTTTATCAATTGCATTATATCATGGCATACTTATTGGAGCATTTCTATGCCCATTAGCTTGATACTATCGTGCCAAGCTCTCTCCAACGTGGGTGGATGATGCAGGAGCATCTCATGTTCACTCACAAACACACACTCAATGGCATCACTCTAGACTTATTCAGACTCAAAGTCATACTCAAGATAAATCTTATTTTGATTAGGCATCTTTGTCAACTATATAGGTCAGCTCAAATACTCTATGTTTTCCTATAGTTATCTCTTTTTTTCTTATTTTTTCCAACCATATTTTGTAGTAAAATATGTCATCATTAATGTCAACTCTTGTACATGTATTCCTTGTTATAATTAATCATTCATCATTTCTTGATCATTACATGCTTTTGATTGCTACTACCAAGTTACCTAACATTACCTGGGTCCCATCATCTCTAAATTGCCTATTATTCCTGGGCTACCCACCATTGCCTTGTTGCCAGTCAGCTACCTCCCTCTTGCTACTATCAATCATCGCCATCTTTCTTGTTCACAACTAACATCCTAGTGATATCGTCGTTAACATCTGATAATCATGTTGCATATTTGTATAATGGTTTCTGTCAAAATTTTTTTCATGCTTTTTTATGTTTTATGTATAATGTGGTCAAACCACTTAGAGTTAATGTCATAAAATTCTAAAAATATTTTTAGATTCTTAACTGATTTTATTAAAACATTATGTATTCCCACATATTTTATATTTAATTTTGTTAGCCTATTGAGAGTAAATGTCAAGAAGTTCTAAAAATCTCTTTTATGAGAAAACTTCTTATGTTTATTTGTATTAGCATTGATTAAGAGAACAATGTTGTGCTTTATTTCAAGAAAGGAAGAACTCTCTTAGAGCATAGTTTTGTGTTTCATTAGGGTTATGTTTGACCCCATAGAAATGTAATGAAGGTAAGTTCTTGTAATAAAAAAGTAATGAGGATAACATTTGCAGTAATGAAAACATAGAGAGGACTTTATACTTTAGCCTATGTAAATAGAAATTGCAAAAATTTCACTACTTATGAAGTGTTGGTTAAGTAGTCATAGGCTTAAGCAAGGAAAATTAAGGACTAATGAAGACCAAACTTTTGTTGGGAAAGCCACGTAATATTTTGTCAGTGCTTTTCTCGAATACATATTTATCTTTCTTACTTCTTGATTCCTTTCAAATGTTTCAACAATTATGTGCAACATTTGATGATCCATTGTAATTTTCTAAAAAAGATTTAAAAACTCTAATAACTCAAAAATTCACCCCCATCATGGTTTTGTTATAAGTCATCTAGTGAGTTGAATTCAAAACCTTATAATAAGTATCGTAATAACAAAAAAATTATAATGAGTAACAGAGTTCAAAAAACATGTTTTTCATAGCTTCACTTCTGTTGACATATGCATCACATGTCTAATAGAGTTCAAAAAACATTACTATATCACAATACAAACATATCACATGTTAATCATTGCTTGATAGATTTTGACACTTGTTTGAGTTGCCTATAAGTAACCTAAAATGTCCAATAACATTTATACAAAAAATTACATCCATTGAAAAGTTTTGTTTTCATAAAGTTGTGAGATATACATGCTTGGAAAGATACATAAAATTTAGCATCAAATCTAAAATTTCATGGTGTTTGATACCAGCATCTGAAATGTAGGTAGAGTTATTCATGTATGAAAGCAATGTGTACGTGAGGACTATGACTATTACTTGAAAGTGCATTGTGCAATGCCAACTTGCGTAGGAGTTGTGTGATGAGTGATTTCATATGTCAGTGGCATTGGAGTGCTAAATATGCTTCTAAATTCAAATTTTTTAAGGTAGGTCAATATTCATTTGTGGTAAGTCTTATTGATGTAAGTTGTACTTATGTTGTATAGTAATATGTTTAGAATAGAAAATCTACAAAGAGTTTTACGAATTGTGAGGGAAAATGTTTTGCTTAGTGCGAGTGCAATAATTTGGAAGAAAATACAAATTCTCAAGTTCTTATAAATAAGCCTCATTTTTCTCTCATAATGTGGTTAAGAAAAATATGGCAGATTTGAATCATATTCAATCATCTACCATCATTTTATTTAAAGGGTGGTCTTTCGTGGGACTTTAATTGAAATAGATTTTTTGGATAATGTTCAACTACATTCTTCTACTACTTTAACATAGCACTTTCGTACATTCATAATCATACAAATCTCATGATTTTCTCTTAAAGCATCCAATTTTAATGAATTAGTGATATTTATTACATATTAATGAAATTCAGATAGGGTTAACATTTTCTCAACTTTATTGTAACAACATTCTTAAAAATTCCCCTAGCCCTACTAGTGAGAAAGGAAAGATCCTCAATAAAGTCCTTCTAATGAGGGGAAGACTAGCAACCATACATCAAAGCATTATGTTGGCATAGCATTGAGTGCCAATGTAAGGCTTTTTTCGATGAAGATTTGAAGGATTTACTCCAAAGCTTGGAGTAAAGTGTATAATTGAGGTAAATAGATCTTGTATTCTTCTTATTAAAGATTAGGCATAACGTTTTTTAATAAAAGAATGTTTGTGTGAAGCATTTTTTATATCCTCAAGTTATGTAAACGCGTGATTTATACCCTGGGCTCTAAAATTCTGTGGGGGTCTACAATAAAGCCCAATGATTGAATATCTCAAAAAGTTTAGCGCAACTTACTTTCTTAAATTTCTCTTCATATTTTATTTTGATGAACCAAAATGTTAAAAATTCAAGATCAAGTATGATTTTGAATAATAAAATTTTTTTATTTATCAAAATTCTCCAATTTTGGTTATGCCTAAGAGCAAACAAGTTGTATCAAAGTAGGTTTTTTGCTTTCTGTGGAGAAATTATCTATTCCATAAGTTCACATTATGGACTAGTTCGCCTATATGAATATTGCATTATTTTTTAAAAATTTTTAAAATGTCATTTGGGAGCTTGCTTGACAACCCATCAATGTCCACAAGTCAACCATTTTCATTTTGGAAAAATTCTTTCCAACTATTATGATCAAAACGTTGATTTAAAGTTGAAGAAATTATTTGAATAACTCAAGTCATTATCATGAATTTTTCTTATGAACTTAATGGCAAAAGATTATTCAAAAGGTATAAATAAATTTTTCTATGCTATATCATAAGAATTTGCATTAAAATGTTAATACAAAGCACTTTTTTAAGGCTATGTGTATGCTAGATGGGTAATATGAAAAAGCAAGAAATAATGTAATAAGAAGAAAAAAAAGAAGAAGAAAGAGAAGAAAAAGAAGAGTAAAAGGAGCCTTAAAAGCACATTGTCCCTTTCTTTGAAAATAACTCATGATCAAGCCAAATGTTCTTCGTATATTATAATTAATTAAAATGTTTTATTTTATGATAAATCATCTTTCTCAATTGATGAAGTGCATATAAATTTGGGAAACATAGGAACAAATATCTTTTTGTAAAGGAATACTATAGATTTTAGGAAAATAGCATTAATGATCTACAAATGAAATATGACTAGCTTAAGGAAAACATGAACCATTATCATTGATGATTATTTGAATAATTCTTTCATTAGTGAAATACATTAAATAAAAGGATGACTATGACATTATTCTTGTAGAACTTGATTCAATTTTCAATTATTTGATAGTAGAAAATAACATGGTTAGAAACGAAAATTTTGATTAATCAAATTGTTGTATTATTTGATTTATATGAAATCTATTCTTTGAAGGAGGTATTTTCAGTTTATACATCATTTGTGCGTATGCATGCATCGTCACAAAGTCTTGCTAACATTGAAATCTATTATTTGAAGGAAATTTTTTTAGTTTATCAATGGAAATGACTTATCATCCATGACAAATTCAAATGCCTTACATATGTATCATATTACATAAAGCCCAAAAATTGCTATAGTATAAGTCATATTTTATAAACAACCCTCAGAGGAAAACCATTTTTTAATAACATGTAAATATGTTTGGATTCCTATCTAACATTATTTTGGATGTGACTTGAAATTCTTAACTCAACACACACTACTACATATAGTGAATCCAAAGATTATTTAGATCCTAAGCTTAGGTAATTATGTTGGTCTCATTCAATTTTAAGCTCTTAGAAAGATTAACCTTAACTTTGTCTTCTTCAAAATGATAAACCTTATTGCTTACTAAATTTAACTTATTAAATTATTACATTTTGGAATTATTCTATGTAAGTAGATAATATTATCCCATCTGTGTCCTTAACATTATAAGCTAATTCTAAAATCTATTTTAAATATAAGTTTTGATTCAGTCTTTATTCACCATTTTTTGCTATATGTCGTAAAACATAGTGAAACTATGCTCATAATGGTTAGCTTCAATAATTAATCATGTACACAACACCTAACATGAAAAATAAATATTTAAACATAGAATAGTGTGTTAAGATTTCACGATCATCATCAATGATGATAAAACTTTTATGAATATAATTCAATTATTCTATTAATTTTAATTCACAAGGAATAAAGCTACACCAAATTGATAAGGATTCATCCTTTGTGAATAAACCTATGTTAAATTCTAAATCCATGACTACATATGTTGTGTATCAAGTTCAAATTGTTAATACCCTAAATTTAGATGTATTACAGGAAACCTTAAATTTTTATATCTCAACCCATTTTTGTACACTAATTAGTTATAGAACTGAAGTTATATAAGAATTAATGTCTTGTTTCATGAGAAGTTTCCATGTAAGAAGGCTTGATTATTGTACTTTGTCTAGTGGCTAATAATATTAACTTATGATTCACATGATGTTTTTGTTAATAAGGTATTATTAATAAATATTTCATATCCCAAGCCATATTTTTTTTATATTTTTATTGAATGCTTGAGAAAAAATATTATATTACGAAAAATAAAATGATTAATGGTTATGATTGTTAGGTAGCAATAGTATAAATGAATAATCCAAATTTTAGCCATAGTGGAGTGACCGAGACACTTGTAGGTGAGCACAAAACCATATTTTAATTATACCAAGCCAATTGGCTAGTAAGTCTGCATAGTAGATTTGGGGGGCCTCACCTCGATCAACTATTCATTTGTTGATGTTGTTTGTTAGATAGCTAAGCCTTCACTTGTCATCATAAATGAACAAGAACATCAAATGGTTAACCAACTTCTTTAAGAAATCCTTGATATTAAGAGTTTTCGTTGCTTAACAACCTTGCAAAGGAAATTCATTCATAGCTTTATTATCGTCAATACCCTAATATCTTGTCATTTTAGGAAGAGAAATTTTTAGTGCACCCATACAACAGAAAAAAATTTGTGAAATTCAATGAATTTGTGACCCAAGAATTTATGCTCTAACCTCCACACTATATTTGAGAAAGTGTTTATATTTAACATGTTGCCCAAGACCATAAAAAGGTTAAAACTCTTATTTTCATATCATCCCTATCTTTTGATAAAATTGAGTTCATAAATCATAGCCTAAGAAATAAATTATGGTGTTTGGTAGGGGAAAACATAAAAAAATTTGATCATCTTTTGCCATAAGTAGAGAAAACATATAATAGTTCCATGAATATTTCCAGAAGATTGAGCCTTTTTTAATCCAATAATGAATATGACCTTTTAATCTTTTTGAACTAATCCTATTACCCATTCAAGGACAAACATAAATGTTTGCATATATGGTAGGCTCATGAGGACATTAAGGAAATAATAAATCATAGTAATAAGCAGTAAAATAGATTGGCTAATGCACACTACAAGGTTAAATAACTCTTAAGGAGAATTCTTAACGATTAATTCAAGCCTAAATGTTTTGCTCTATGAACTTTGTAGAAGTTCCAAGCAAGAGTAGTGTCAATTCCAAATCTCAAAGGTTAGAGAAAATGAATACATCGTGGAGCTAAGTGCTTACTTAACTATCATGGTAACATGGGAAAGAAAATTGAAGCAGCAAAGGATGTGAATGCAAAAAAACAAAAAGTTAGAGTTATCAAAGGGATCTTTTCATTGAAAAGGTTTAGAATGAAATAAGGACACTTCAATCATATTGGAAGTCATTAGGACTAAACCTTAGTACATTAGACATTTATAAGGACTAACTATGTGTTGGTTACTCATTAGAAATGAAACTCTTCTACTTTAAGGGAATTTAAGAGGACACCAATTAAGATTTTTATTGATACTCAAGGACCAGTTCGACATGTGTCCACAATTCTATAATATCAAGCTATCTTTTCCTCATGTGCTGAGTTAAAATGGAGGCTTAAAATTCTATTCTATGCTCAAAATTCACATCATGAACTAATAAACAAACCAAAAAATGGCCATTGAGCCAATTTCTATTGACACCATCATTCCTTGTCGGCTCTATCACTTATTGCTGACTTCACTCGATTAGACTTGATGCTAACATTGACTATACAATATCAAAATAGAATAGTGAATGTGACATTTAGGTTTAATCCCATGCATGAGTTTGAATAACCCACAACTGCACCAAGATCCATTAGATTATAGAAACCTATTAGTAGTAAAGGTCATATGTCTTGCGAAAAAAACTGGACAATTAACTCCAAGCTTACCCAACAGCCCACTTTGTGATGCATTGACACAGATCTAACATGTGGCACCATCATCATCACACTGGCCCCACCAAATTAATTTATGACATGACTATATTGATATGGTTTTGGACATTACTGATATCTTATAGACTCATTGACCCAATATGCAACACATTGACCTAGAACACAATGATTAACTCCACCACTTGCCAACCTTGATGAAAATTGCAAGAACCATAGCTAGCCTGGTTAGCTTGAAACAAAAAAATTAGCTTTTTACAAAATTATTTAGCAACAGCTTTGACCACATAATTTTTGGACGAAAATGATAGCTCTTTAAAAAGTTGTTTGGTAGTTTTTTAAGCATAACTTTGGGAAATATGGTCAATTTAATCTTTATTTGGACAATATGGTCACTTTGAAGGAAGTTAAAATTTAAGGTTTATTAGGGTTTTAAAGAATGGCATAGGTTTTTCATTATCATCAATATTAATAGTAAAATCTTTAAAGGATCGTTAGTCCTCCATAAATGTAGTCTACATTTTGGAGTTGGCTATTTTTATAACAAATAATCCCATGTAAAATGTTGCTAAATTACCCATCTTAAGTTAGTTACCATAACTAACAATTCATTAAGTTAGAGCACTTTGCAATCAAAAGTTATGCAGAAACATTATTTTCGAGCTAATTATACCTAAAAAGATCTCTCAATTAGAAAATATGTATATAGAGTTAAATATTTCAAATGAGAAATAATGTACAAGATTTCTAATTTTCCATACCCTATCATATCTTGCCTTTTTTATATATATACCATTTATCTTTGACACCTGCTTTCAAATATTTGGATGCAAAACATAAATCAAATATTTAAATATTTCAAATTTTATACAAAATTTGTAAAAATATGTATTATTTAATATTTAAATGTTAATTAACTTTTAAAGGAAAAAAATATCACATAAAAACGAATAATAAATTTTTTTAATAATCTATGTATATATAGAAAATAAGTCGAAATAATCTTCAAAATAAGTGAACAAATAAAATGTTATATGAATAAAATAAATAAATAAATACTATGGAAAAATTAAATATAAAAAAAATATGCAGGACATATTGATGATAGATTTTCTAAGAAAGTGTATTTTATGAAAAAATTAAACTAAAAGTGATCGATATATAAAAAGTAAATAATTGTTAAAAAAAGAAAAAATAAATTCATAATTTAAAAAGATAAAAACTTGCTAATATGAGAAATAATTAGTTATATTAATTTTTTTAAAATTGATAAAAAGTCTTTGTAAATTAATTAATAACTCACCATGATTAATATATATTAGTACAAATAAAATATGAAAAAGGATATTAGAGCTTCAAATAACACACAAAGGTGGTTTGTCAACTTTATCATGCAAATCCAAGGAAAAATATATTTTGGTACTAATTGACCTTACTAATTACTATAAATCCAAAATGTACTGGACAAATTTAGTAATGTAAGTTAGCTCACTCCCCAAAGATGCAATGGAGATGGTTAAGACAATTCTTCAAATTTATTACAAATTTTATTAAAGATGAGGTAAACATCCCAATGTTTGATGCTTTACATAATTACATGTTATTCGATAAAAGTTAAACTTTTTAGATTTTAAATAAACTAGTTATAACCTTTATATTTTAGTAAATTTATCATGCTTGTCATGACAAAAATTATTTTTGACTTGGGTCAGTTTTAAACATTTAAAAATATTATATTATTGGCATGAATATCTCCATATTTTAATGTTATTTTTTTATGCATTAAAGTTTAATAAATTTTTATTTGTGACATCAAGTTTTAGCATAACTTTTAAAGAAGCTTTTTTCATAAATAAATATAGGAATAGATATTTAAAATATTTTATTTTATTTTTAGTATATTCTTTATTTATGATTTATATTTGCTAAATTTTTTGTAATTCATATTTATACTCTTTTTATTTAATGTATTACTTTCTAATTTTTTATTACAGAAATTATTCTATTTTGATTTAATAATAATATCTTATGTATATAAGTTATAAAGAATTTAAAAGTTTAAAATTATTTCAATTTGTATATTTTTATTTAACATGAAAGATAATTTATTTAAAATATTCTGATCTTTCTCTACTAGCATTATCTCAATATATCTTTAATTATTCTTAATATTTCTTTATAATAATTAATTTTGTTAACAATTTTATAGCTTTTAAAAAATTTTTTATAAAAATTTATAATTTTGCTATAAATTGATTGTTGTTAGTTATGTTTTCAATTTAAATTTTCTAATTTTAAGTATTATAAAAGAAATTTAATTTTTTTTATCACTCATTTTCTTGATAGTTTTATATTTATATATTATTTTAGCTTTGGATTCTTGTTTATGATTTTTAAATTTTTATAATATCTTTTATTAGAAATATCAACATATTAAATAATATCTTCAATATTTAATTTTCATAGTTGTTATATTTTGTAATTATTTGAATTGTTTTATAAAGAAATAAATTTCTTCTAATCATAGAATTAAAACTTTTTTAATACATAATGTATATGTATTGAATAATCATAACAATTTTATACTTAATGTTTCAATTTATGATAGAGTTTATATTATTGACATCCCTTCAATCATTACATTATCAATAGAACCATTTCATATGCAATATGACAAAATTTTAAACAAAGTTTTACAATAATGATTTTCTTAACTCTATAATTTTCAAAACTCTATTTTTTTGTAAATTTGTTTCACTAACTTATTTTATAATTTAAATATAATAAATATATAATGAAATGAAAATTATAACATTAAAAAAATTCTTATCATAAAAGTTCAATCAGTAAAATTAAAGACATTAGTTGCTATATGTATAATTCAAATTATTGAATGAATTGTAATTTATGTAGTCCTTATAATCTAAATGACTTGAGTTTGTTAAGTGGATCTAGTAATAAACCGTTCATAAGAACATGAAAGTTTTAATTTATATGATTTTTCACGTAAATAGTTTTGTAATTTAAATTAGAATTTGAAAGCTTCTTTATGTTTGTGTTAAAAAATATGTTTAGTAGGATCATTATTTAGTTTGGTTATTTGACTTACATTATGAAATCAAAAAAATATGAGCCCAAGCTTTAGGAAACAGATGTCCTTATTTTTGTAAGCAAGAAAAAAAAGTTATTATATATTTAATAGTCTAGCAAACAATCATCTTATTAGTTGGCATCAAATGTTATCCTATTTAAATAAATTCTTCATGTTAAACTAAAATTGTGTTAATTATGTTGTTGTCTTAACAATTATTATTAATTTTGTTGACATCATAACTTTTAATTCATTTTCTATGATATTTTCTTTTTCAATATTTTGTGTCAATTAACTATATATCTTAGTTTTTTTCTTAAATTAGTAACTGATTTTGTAGTTTGCAATATATTAAAGCCCATACTATTTCAACTTATCTTACACTTTTGTCTATAAAAATATTTTAGCAAGTGTCAATCAGAAGTACTATAAAATATTTGAACCCTTAGTATCTATCAAATTATTGGATAGTAATGTTTGAAAGAGGAAGTTAATGGATTCATCATAAACATTTTTAAAGTTTCATGTTCGGGCAAAGATCCTTTATTAAATAAATTGTTAAACCATATATATATCATATATTAATTCTTAAACATTGCTACAATCTCTTCAATAGATGCCATGAGATCTATTTGGTATGATTTTCAATCTTACCCAATAACTAATAAGTATCTAATTCATCTTTTTATCAATTAGTGCCAATATATTTATAAATTATTTTAGCAAAAATTTCTTTGTTATATTGTCTTAATGCAAATGTAGAAATATATTATCAAAATATTGTGAAGTTTAATTTAATCAATGATCTTTTATTCGTGAGTATCCAATGTGGTAGGAAAATTGGGATAGTAATATAATTTAGAGGTATATTTACAACTTTGATGATACAAAAACCTCGATTATAAGTAAAACAATAATGAATATAAATGTGATTCTCAAGTAACATTCTCAGACTTAATTAGTAGTGGAGAAATGAATTTATTCCCCTTCTTTTTATTAAAACAACATGAATGACATGTAGCTATAGCAATAATAACACCTTATTACTTCTATTTGATAATGTGTGCATTATTCTTAATATTTTTAGCAATACAATTGCTGCATATTTAATTAATGTATATGATTTCTTTTGAATTAAAATTTTAAATTTAAACATATTTTAACATTCAATATGGAAAAAATGAATGCTTAATTTTGAAAATTTAAATTTTGAAACTGGAATCATTGTGGAATTGTATGGTTTAAATTGTAACACATGAATCTTGATTAGGCTTAATGTATCAAAATGAGCTTATAGGTTTGTTATACTATTAACTTTTTCTCTCATCCTTATTTCTATCCTATTATGAATTCCTGATAAGATATGGATATGATTGTTAAATATTAGGGGTTCATGGTTGAAGATAGGAGGATTTTAAAAAACTTTTATGTATTATGAATTTCATAAAATAGTAAGAAAATATGAATATAATCAAAAAAAGAATCTATTACCATTTCATAAATAGATTCACAAATTTAAGGAGCTTTATATAGAAGACAAAAAGGGGTATAATTAGAAGAGGGTTAACTCAGAATAATGAATTGTGGGAACTCCAACTGAACGCTAGCTTACCGTAAAGTAAATTCTTTGTTTATGGTTGTGTGGCCTTTTGCTATATAAGCTATTAAGATGTGCTTGTTATTTAAGAAAATTCAACCATA
Organism: Vanilla planifolia; assembly: GCA_023846275.1. Classification (NCBI taxonomy): domain Eukaryota; kingdom Viridiplantae; phylum Streptophyta; class Magnoliopsida; order Asparagales; family Orchidaceae; genus Vanilla; species Vanilla planifolia. The sequence goes on from JAIUJO010000114.1 coordinate 801,868, forward strand.
AAAGGGGAATTTGGAGGGGCCAACTTAGTGGATACTAAGTAAAAAAATTGAGGTAAGCTATGAGGAAGAAAAAGAAGGATTAAAGTATTCAAGCAAGGAAAGATGTTGCAAAAAACAAGTCCTATACATGACTTTTAAACATAAGATAACACAGGAGTTCATATAATGACTTTAGCTTAGATCTATGCCAAGATAAAAAGGAATTGCTTTGTTAAAATGTTTATGAAACCTTGGAAATGATTGTGACAACAATTAGTCATTTTTTTCATGAAACTTGTTCAAGGAGAAAATTCTTTCTACCCAAGAACAAGGGAGATTTTCTTAGTAAATGAATGGTTTAATTTTCACTCTTTCCAATGTATTGTTCTAGTTGAGTGACAAAAATGTATATTACATTTTTCATATAAATGCAAAGTAGATTACATGTTGACATATTGCATAGAATAGCAAATTTTTTATGCAAACACATCTTAACATAAACATCACCATGTAAAATATTTGAAAAAAATGCTAAATTTTATGCCTATTTGGTTATTTATTTTGGTTGTGTAAGAATTTATGTATTAAGAATAAATTGTTATCATAATTATTAAAAACATGGAGTATCATGGAGAATGGAAGTCTACTAATCATAGCCCTCATAACTGACATAATAGCCCCATTTTCTTATTATATATTGTTAATAGTTAGGATCCTTGGTGTAATTCTTCTTCTTTCTATGTATAATTTATGCTTGATAGTATGGATTGAATGTAATATTTGCTTCTTAATTATGGCATGAATGACAAAGAGTTTTGTGCCATAATGATAAAGAAGTGTGTAAAGTGGAGACTTTATTATAAATTTTTAATATAAACCAATTGTTTGAGATGTTTTTTCAATGTGAGGGACTACGAATGTGTTTAAAATTATGTAATAAATAATTTAAAGTCACTTGAAAATAAAAAAAACTCTAGGTAATGCTACAACCAGCTATTCTTTTGTCTAGGGTCTGCTTGTGAAGCATGGAACCATGGGCTTGGCGAAGTTATAGGAGGCACTGGTTCAACCCTCAAGAGAACCTAAATGGATTTTATGATATGTGTGGTTCTTGGAGGTCTCAGTTCATGGCCTTAGAAGAAGGCTAAGTTAAGTAGAAATATGATAAGCAACCAAAGGGTTTGGTTATCACTAAAACTATTGAGGTTAGGGTTAGACATTATGGTAAAGGTTTTATAGATAATTCAAAAACCTTAGCATAGTCAAATTGTGACTTTAAGGATCTTGGGTATGAATATGTAAGGTTAGAATAGGTTTGGAACCACGCTTAAAGGCATAGAAAAAATTTAATAGAAAAGACGCTATAATAAAAGGTCATTATAATAGTCTCATGAAATACCAGTTGTGAACCTTTATTAATAACGAAAATTAAGCTTTGTTTAGGTAAGCTATCAATGAAGACAATGCAAGAAGGTGGAATAGCCTAGAAAAAGATAGGTTTGCGCTAGGTTTGTCCATGTAAGTAATATGGTAATGATGTTTGCTAGACTTTTGATATAATAGGTTTTTTTGGGTAAGGCCACAAGTAATTCTATTTAAGCTCTGAAGTCGTATGATGACACTCTCAATGGTGATCTAAGGAATGGTGTAGGCTTAGAAGAGTCCTTACGACAGTTATGATGACTATGGATTGCCTTGTGATCATAAGCGTCACTAGTGATACTTGTGTGAATCGAGACTTTGTTACACTAGCTATATGTTAAATATAGGATTAAGAACAAAACTAAAGCCATTATAAACTCTGTGGTTATCTTCGATAAGAGAGGTCCAAAACAAAATGTTGGCAAGATTAAATATATGAAAATTGGGCTAAGAAATACTAGATGGATAAATTAGGATGTAATTGATACACTAATTTATTTAGATATGGTTGACTCTAAATTATTGACACACACCAAAGAGATAGACATTTTTTGCTACCCCACTACCTTGGCTTTTGTGTTAGTTAAACTAGAATAGTTAAGCATATAGTGGAGTATCACATTTCATGATAAGAACCTCTAGAACTTGCTGGAAGTCATTGCATAAATTGTCCTAGAAGGAAACAGTTACACATTTAGTCTCATAAGAAATCCAATTGTGTGCTTTTTTCTATAGGGGACAACTTATGGTTCTTGAAGAGTCTTAGAATCCTACGGTGATTCCCATATGATTATTGTTTCCATGTCAAATGTTATATTATATTTTGTAAAAATGTGGTAGGGCCTGTCATGATTCTTATGCATATGAAATCACATTATATCATGAAGAGGATGCTAAGTATCTTGTTAGTCTTATTGTAAGGAAATATATATTAAATTAGTTAGTAGATGACTATATCATTTTGTTTGTTAAAAATTGATGTCATTCATTCATAAGATTTATTCCACTATTACATTCATATTTTGTATTAGTGCATAATAGTCTTATTGTAAGGGTCAAAGATTGCTTGTTGATCCACCTTGCTTTCCCCTTCATAACAAGCTCAAGTAGTTACAATTTGAGTAGGAATTAGAGCTAATGAATTAGTTGGATAATTCATTTTATTTATTCCATCATCAATAATATTAGATTTGATACTTATTTCTCGTCAATTATATTTTATTAGGTTTAAGACTATACTAGATTGTCTAATTAGACTTGGTGCTCACTATTTATTTTTTCTAATGGACTTTGGTAATTACGCATGATACTTCCTTAGATTGGATAAGAATTGAGTGGTTTTATTATTATTGTAGATATTTTATTCACGTTTTACCTTTGTGAATGAGAAAAATTATTAGATTCTTAGCATGGTAATATTTTGGTTGGAACATGCAAATACATTATCATAATGTGACTTTTCAAAATTTTGTCACACATGGTTTTTTTAAAAAAACTTACATTTGGTAGTGTAAGGTCATTCGAGAGTTAGGCTAATGAAAAATAATGTGTATGTATGTGTGTATGTGTGTGTGTGTGTGTATTATGTGTGTACAATTGAATCCTTTTTTATTACAAAAATTGGTTATATGATTGATTGAATAAATAAATTGGAAGTTTAATTTTAGTTTTAAAAGTTTACTTTTGCTATATTACAAAATGGCCAACGCCATTATTCCAATGACACAATGGAGGATCAAAGAGATTTTGAAGATAATAAACCAATTATGTGAGATTTTAACATAATCATAAATCTTGGATATTTTTTTTCTAGATATGTAAAGAGGGGGACCTTTAAAGAGATGTTAACTTCTAAAAGTATGATTTTCTTTTGCTGACCTTCAACAAAGAAGAGTAGTAATTATCTAATCCTTAGAGTGATAGGCCTCAAAGAGATATATTTTGAATTAAATTTTTAGTATTTTTACCTTTTTAGAATGTAAGATTAATTTAAATAGTTTATGCAAGCTATAAAAATGAAATTGAAATTTAAACTAATCAACATAAAAAATGAATATTTTTGTTTTTAATATCTTTGAAATCGTAGAATGATCATCTTAACAATCATTTTTCTTAACTTTTGTTATTTTTTTCCATAATAATTAATATTAAAAAAAATTCTATTTGAATTCAGTAACCTAAACATATGCAACATGTTTTAGGCATAAAGCATTAACATTGAATCTGTTCGCTACAATAATTGAATCGAGGCATCACTCTTAAACATAGATGGAATTATCTTGAATCATGGCACTACTCCTTGCATTCATAAATCAATTGATCACGTTATTCAAAGTGTTGTGACTATGTATTGAGTAAACTTGGTGTCACTAACCCTGAAATCAAACTACTTCTAAAGCAAAAAAAATGTCTTATAAGGAAAAAAATATCAAATGCATTTTGTAGGAGATAAATTTAAAGCTTTTTCCTCATTACTAAATTCTAAATTGCAATAGCGATATGGTTGTCTAATCATGCAATTTTACAATCACATGATCATTGCCACAATCACCTTTTTTAATCAATAATTCTACTAACTGATTGACAACTTCATTTAATGATAGCATGGTCTACATTTAACCCATAAGTAAAATAAATATAGTAATTAGATCATAGCTTAGATTTAACAGTTCATATGGAATCCAAATATCTAAACTACTCTAGTTTATTTCTAACTATCCATTTGTGTAATTTTCATAGTCAAGCATTCGAGGATTCTTTTCATCATGTAGCTCCTATGCAACAACTATTTAAAAAAATATTTATTAGTTATTACAAATTTTAATTAAATAATATTATGTTTTTAATTGAAAAAATATCTCTTAATTAAAAATATCGAATGGTTAGCTTGTTAAATACTTTTAGCCAATACAATATATATATAAATTGTGTAATTAATAAGTAAAATAAATTGATGAAAATTTTAAAAAGTTCTAAAGAAACATATGAAGCAATGACATTGAAGCTATTAGTAGTTATTGCTCATCATTACCTTCATACGTTGTCTCCTTCACCAACTCGATATTCTTTCTTAAAAAAAATAAAGCCCTCATTTCCTCTGTTTGTATTTTGTTAAATTAAATACTTGTGCTTAATTGAGCATTTCTCACATGTAGGAATTACTTTGTATAGATTTTAATCACCACTTTTCTTTCCACTTTCTGCAAATCTTACTTCATTATAAGGCCATTATTGCCTATTATTTTATTCTTAATTGTAATAATTGTTTAGCATGCCTATTTTTTTGTAAAACAGTTGTATACATTATTTTTTTGTGCCTTATTTTTTTTGGGAAATAGACAGGTTTGTTTTTAGGACGAATCTTTTAAAATAGACATAAGTTTGTTTAAGCTTATTGTAAATGTTTATAAATATTTTTTAAAGATTTTTTGTATGAAATAAATAGTTTGTTTTTTTAATAATTCACTCACTCTCTTATTGAAACACTCTTAACATGAGGCGAGGAGCTCATTTACTTAAGGCGAATGTAACAAAATCAAATAAACTACAAGTAGTAAAATAAAAAGAAGGAAATTAATGAAGCGTAAGCGAGCAAGTTGATATTTGAAATGAAGAGTTAATAGCCTTGAGGACAAATTACCAAACATAAGCAATAAATTAAGAAAAAGAAAAATTTTGAGTAAGAGTTTCTGTTTAATAAAATTTTAAATTAATCATTCATAAGTATTAATTGCATTATTTTAAGCATTCTTAATTTTTTTAATTTAAAAAAGGTGTTTTTTTAAAAAATTTTCAAAACAACTTCACAAACAATCGTCAAAGCGATAGAGAGGTGATAGAACTTTACATGTTTTCTGTGAGTAAGATGTCACTTCCAACATGATTTTAAGGACATTCTCTTATAAGTATGTTCCTTTCCCTTTTGGGGTATATCGCTTACAAATTAGCCTTGCGGCCCTTGTTTTATGGTTAATTTGGTAAAGTTTTTATCCTTGCCAATCATTATAATGCTAATCTCTTTTTAAAAGGGTAAAGAAAAGGACATGTTTGTTGATGATGATCTCTCTAAAAAGGTTACACCTATAAAGCACACTTTAATAGGTAACATTTTTAGTTGGTTGACCCAACATGGAATTTGACAGAGTACGAGATCAAAACAATTGGCATCTTTTAATCTATTGTGAAGAGGTAAGCATGTGCTCCTAAGAGTTTCACTAGAATTGCAAAAAATTTGATGTTGGAGGTCAATATTATAAAATTTTAGTCTTTAAAATGAGGGTGCTCAAATGTTTACAATGTTTTAGCTAAATACTAAATTTTTGCAAGCTCTACTGTGGATCTCATTGGAGCACCATCCAATCAACTTGGTCAACACGTAGGCCTTATTCTCAATCTTATTAGTTGTTAGCAAGTCATTAAAAGTACTACTATAATAATAAACTTAACAAGGCCCCATGAGGCTCTAGTCTGTGTTTTGGTAAACCTTACTAAAAATCATCCTTTAGATATTTGAATCTCTAGAAAGATTGGGTGCAAAAATGGACTATTAAAAAAAATTAATTAATGAAAATTTTCTTAAACATTATCCAAGAAATTGTGGACGAGGGTTCTTAACAGTCCAACAGAAGAATGAAAAACATTCTAAACTACTCTATGTAACAAATGGAGAAGTGGAGACACATGCAATTTGTGTAGTAATGAGTAATGTGAAACTTGAAACATTGGTAACCATCAAAGTATAAAACAATATCAGTACCACACTACATCACAAAACATCAACATAATAAAAAAACTTAACTATACTATTAATCATCTAGTAAATGGTAATTTGATCGGTTTAAATTAGTTTTGTAAAATAAGAGTAAACAATATCAATCTAATTTGAAACTTAGGAAGGACATGTGGCTTGAACAATAAGTTGATAATCAAACTCCCAAAAATCTCAAGTAAATATCTTTAGGAAAAAGCAAAGACTCTCACAGTTTTTAAGATAGGCTTGAATGGCTTAACAGTGGCTAATTGCGACATGTCAAGAAGAAAAGACACTAAATGGAACGTTAAAAAAGTGATTTGCCTAAATAAAAGAGAACCTTTCAAGAATTTCAAAATGTATATATTGTAGAATTTAATTAATAATGTCTTACTTTTCATTATAAAGGATGTAGTTAGATGTACGAAAGCATGATGCCTTAAAAACATGTTTAGAATTCCAAAAATTAATTTAATTGCAACTATGGAGTGCTATGCATGTAATAGATAAATGGAAATCGTTTGCAAGAGAATAAATTTTCACTATTGTGAAGAAAAATTTCTAAAAAAGTATAGGTGTATTGATTGTAGTACTTATAATGTTAAAAATTAAAAATTAAGAACATTTTCTTCACGTATTGATACATAAATGATTTGTTACCTTTTTATGTATTCCAACAACTCCTTTATTAATAGGAAAGATCTTTTGAGGGATTTAATTTTGTTGCTGGAGACCAATTTGACTTTCTTAAATAGAAAGGATAGTCAAATTTCATTTCAAAGATTCAAAAATATAAAGGTCATTCTTAGGGATAGAGCCCTATTGAATCATGATTTTCTAACAACCTTCCTAAAAAATGGCTAAACATATGAACAAGTTCTTGTTATAGAAATCCTTATTACTTGTTGTTTCTCCAACAACAACTAAATCTAATCCTAGACAACTTAGATTCCAAAGTAGTTGGATTGAAAGTACATAATTCTCTCCTGTTGTTTCTCAGAAATGCAGCGTTCCAATTTCTAGGTCAAGAATGTAGGTCACAGTTTATAAGCTGAAGAGAGCTAAAGCCCACCTTAAAGAATGAAATAAAAATAATTTTTGTAATATAATATTGAAGATGAAGAAACCATGTTATATAGAAGGTAAATAACTTCAAAGAGTTATAGATAAGTTATCTGGTTAGAACTAACAAATCTTAAGGTGAATGAATCATGGTTGCTAAAATAGAAGAGATGTATGGAGAACACATTTAAGAATACTAAGGGATACTATTTTGGAATTCTATAGGACATTTTAGAATTCTAAAAGCCACAATAAATTGCAAAAGAAATATAGATAGTTTTTTAAAAAGTAAAAAAGACATCAGAAAAAGCTACAAAATTAATTATTGTAATTAGTTCCTAAATGGGAACATGGTGATGGTAAGAATGGTTGGTAGAGGTCGATGATAGCAAAAAAAGATAAATACTAAATTTTAATCCATTTTTAAATGAATTTTCATGTAAAGTTCTACCAATGAGGTGGTTGAAGGGAAGGCCTAGACTAAATATAAGATGAAAATCTCCAAAAAGTTTCTAATTGTTCATCAAAACAATTAAACTAAATTATAAATATAAATAAATTTATTAACTCCAAATAATAAATAGAAATATGTAAAAAACAAGGGTCTGCCATAATTGATATGTATCATGTCAACAATAATAAAGATTAATGAGAAGTATAGTAACCAATCTTCAAAAGACTTTAAGTTCAAATAGAACTAGTACATCTTCAAGTTGAATCCCTACGAGATGTACTGGATGTGACTACATCAAATGGATAAGAGTTAAAACATAGGTACTGTGTAGCTTAAAAATAGCGATAAAAGACAAATGTCAACCACACAATGTTCAATAATAAGCAAATGAATGGTAATATAAAAAGAATTAAAGATCCAAGTGGGAGTTGGGTCATAGAGAAGGATTTAATTGCAAAATTCATTGTTGAATTCCTAACTTTTTACTGTTCTTTACAAAGAAAAATGAGTGATGCTTTGATTTATGTTGCTTAACTTCACTAAAATGAAATGTGATGCTAATTCAGCTAGTTAATGTGGAGAAAATACGAAAAAATATTTTTTTGATGGATCCTTTATGAGCTTGTAGATTGTATGGCTTTAATTTTTTTTTAAAAGCATTGTTGTTAAAGATTTCAAGTTGACATTTATGATGCTATCATTGACTTTCTAATGTGTAGCCCATCACCAAAAGAATGCGATAGTGCCAATTGAATTTTCCTTTTGAAGAGTATTTGTAGGTTATCTTTCAAAGACTTTATGACATTTTGGATGTATAGTTTCTCAAAAATACCCTATGTTGTTGGTATTTGGCCTATAGAATTTCCTATCCACCATCATCTCAATGGACCAGTCATCATTTCTTGAGGGCCAATCACTAAAAATATCTTATCAGCATAAGAAATCATACTTTCATAAGAGCAACTTCATAACTTAAGTGAGAAGATCAAAGCTAGCAACTTTATTATCATGCTAGACATTAAGAATGTGTTCAATAACATATCATGAGGGAATCATGTATTAGGCAAGTTTAACTTCAATAGTTAAATTATTAATTTAGTCATGAGTATCTATAATATAAGTAGGTTGTTTGTCATTATTAATGAGAAAGGAAGTGATTTCGTCTAACTCTCTCATTGGCTAAAGCATGGTAACCCTTTATCCCCATTACTTCCCCACATTGTAGCTAAAGAACAAAGAAGAGGTTTAAACAATCAACATAGACAAGGTAAAGTGAAGCACGATGCCACTCCAAGTGGTTCTTAATCAAAGTCCCCTTTGTGCTTAATAGATTACCTTCTACTTTTCTTAAGACATGATAAACTCTTAATAAAAAATATCAAGTTATTCCTACCTAATCTTCAAGGCACATCAGGTTTGTAGACTAATGTGCAGAAGATCTTCTTTATTAGATGTAAAAACATGAAGCACAAGTAGGAGAACATTGACAAGGAGATTCTGCTGTGAAAAAGATACTATCTTCTAACCCCTTAACTTAAAAACACATTATTCAATGGTCAGAAATAAGTGGTCCACTTTGAACAATAGATTAATAAAACATGCAAAAAGAAATTTCTCTCAATAAGAGGTAGTACATGTTATTCATGTCCTTTAGTCAACAGCACTTTATAAATAAAATTATATATTATCTTCTAAGTAATATTATTACTTTTTACATGGTGTCATAAATCTTTTTCTTTCGAGTAATAGCGATTTTGTGAGCAAGCACCATTTGGCTAGTTAGAACAATGTCAGCTTCCCCTATGAAAAGTATGGATTACTAGTAAAGAAATTAAAGGATATTATGTTTGTATATATTGCAAAGCTTTTTTTAAAAAGGTCTGCACCTCAAACATCATGTATTTTAGATACTTGAGAGAAAAGTTCCTTTATAGACAATGTGTTGGAGTATGTCCAATCACTTGGAATCAAATATAAAGAATCACCTCACTATTTTGTAATTCACTACACTTGAAATGGTAAATTCACTATTAATTCAGGATACAATAAGTTTATAGTAATTAATTGCTTTATTCATAAGCCACAAAAAAATGTAGAATAAATTATAAACCTTCCAAAATATCTCTACTAATGTGGAGGCTCCTAAATAACTAATTAGCTTTTGATAACAACTTGAGGAAGTTGAATTTCCTTTTATAGAAAAATAAACATTTTGTGCTTATAGGGACTCTCAAATGACTCTTATCAAACCTCCTTGTAATGAATCTTGGTATTAAACAAAAAAACATCATGATTTACTAAATGCTTATACAAGGATGGAAGTGTAGTCGCACAAACTCAATAGCTATTGAGAATTTATTGTTTTACCATCTCTATTACGCAGTAATATTTACAAGATAAAAATTTAAAACAATTCAATGAGTAAATATTTCTTGTGATTTTCTTAATAAAGTTAGACATAGTACTTATGAATTTTAAAATTGTTCTTAGTTATGTAAAGAAGTTTAATAGATCCTCAAATGGTAAAATATACATTGTTTCCTTGATTTTTGAGATTAATTGAATAAAAAAAATTTTGCTCAATGGACTCCCCTAGTAGTGGATTTAGAAAAATTAAATTCTAGTCAACTAAATAGAAATGACGAAGGCTCTACAGGTTGTTTTTGTGTGATTGGAGACTACTTGGTAGAGCTATTAAAGTACTATTAATTTACATAGAATCTAAAAAATATAAAAGTTAAGGACATTGAAATACTATTTGTTTTTAATTTATGTGATAATCTAGGGTTATAAAAACATCGTTATAGGATCAAACAATTAATTAACCTCTAAATATTCTAAAAAGGATTGGAATCCTCTAATGTATCGTATTCCAATGAAATAGAATGAATCAATTTGTTTGCAAAGTAGATAAATCATAACACATATTCTTGGAAGGAAATGTACTAACTAATTAGTAGGCTTAAATAGGTAATAACCATATTCATTTGAGATTCTAAATTCATAACAAATTCCATGAGTTTACAAAGGTTGAATTAAGCTTGGTGAGGATAGGTGTTCTTATATTATATAGTGATCATAAGGAAAGTCTTCCAACTAATGCCTCCATATAAAATGTATGGAATGTGTTCACATGATTATTATGGCTAACTTGGATTTGTTCTTATGGAACTTAGAATTTGTGGCTAAAAATAATGAACTAAAATCATGGAAACTCACTAGATTTTAACATATATCTTTTATTTTTAGCTTAAGAAATAAATTGTTTTTGATAAACTTCTTTGGTTGACATAACTAATGTCAAGTTCATCATATTCTAAGAAAAAGCAATGAACCTTTTTTGGGTGTCCCTTTTCTTAGTATGGTAATCAATGTCTGTATAATCTCTCTCTCAACTTTAACAAATGATAACTATTCTTCTTATATCTAAGATCATGAATTTTTTTGCATAAAGGACAATACTAATCGAACCGATTCCAATATATTCCCATCATAGTTGAACTTGATTATAGCAAAGATAGAAAAGAATGGTTCATTAAATTTTAAGTGCTTTTGCTAAGGTAAATAAATTACATAATATATTAATTTTTCAAAATTTTTTTGTAATATTAATACAATAAAAAATTTTGGAATCAAGAAGCTACCTATCATATTTATTATTCTTTATTAGAAATACGATATGCAAATGATGAGAATAGCCATTGTAATTATTCATCAATTTTAATTACAAAACATGTTTCTACATCCTCATCATCTAGTACTTCTTGATTCAATGGCCAGCACATCCTCGAAATCAACCTTATGTATAGACTTGTTCAATTGCACCAGTTATGTATGATGGGCATAACTCGCCAATATATCAGTCTCTCTACTTATTTGGAATCATTAAAGACTTTCTTTGGATTCTTTGCACCTTTATCATGGCTTTCAATTGTACAAATTTGTTCATTAATGACTAAGTAAATACGATGACATTAATCGATTATTTCAACATGTATAGCTATATAGCTCATCAATGTGTTGAATTATATCTTACTTGTAGCAATACAATCGTTGACAAATAAGCCAGCCAACATAGATCTTTTAGATTGGTCCAAAACATTTAAATAATACAACCTTCCTTAGTTTTGATTACTCTGATTGGGAGCAATTTCTTTGCATGTGCATTATGATTTCTTAATTAGTTTGGTGTAACATTTTCCATTGTGATCACCATCATCTATGCACATTTCTTGATGCTGATCAATCAGACCTATCTTTTGTGCTTCTTCTTCATGTTAAGGTGATTTTGATACTACAACTCATTGCAAAGGATTAGACAAATATATTGATAAATAATTTTTTTTTCTTACATCATACAGTCACAAAATCCATCAATGTAGTGCATGATATCATACTTTGGAGTAAGATTGGCCTCAGCTAAATATGTGGCATTGCATAAACCATTTGGATTTCTCTTAAATCTCTTTGATTTGTTTTAAACTATTTAGTTACAATAATACACTAATTCATTAATCAAACTTATCTATTGAGGTACATTGTCTTAGTTTTTGCGATTCAGTTCGTCAATTAGCTTGGTTCATCCTTTCAACAATCTTTTAACAAAATGTTTGTCAATATGGTTCTCATCACACAATTTGATAGTTCCTTAGACCAAGGCCTATCATTGCACTCTTATGTGTGCTATACAATTTCAATGCATAACTTATGTGGAATTAATCATGCACACTATGGTTACCTTTATGCATTGGACTCACTTGAACCAATAGAATGAATTAGTAACACTCAACTTCAATGAGACACCACAAATGATTGAATGGTGCCTTATTAGTTTATGAACTGCAACCATTAGAAGTCTTGATAAAAATATTAGTTCATTTTGAGTATGAAATTATAACTATTGTGACTTCAATATGTTGTGATGATGGAAATGTAGATTAAATGATTTTAGTATATGTCAATTACTTATAACAAATATAAATAGAACTATATGACTTATGATTAATTTAATCATCCACTAGTGAAATTAAATATCATCTAATTATTCAAAAATTTGAAAACCTAAATTCTTCATTTTCTTATTATCACACCAATAATGCCATGTATTGCATTATTTAGGAAGCTATGGGGATCATTATATCATCAACATAGCTTTAAAAAACTATATAAGCTTTCAATATTTAAATTCATATCATGCCAGACATCATATATAATAAAATTAGACATTACTTCTTCTTTGACGAGAAAATTGTAGAATTATTTTTAGTTTAGAATTATCCAACAGGTTTTCGTTTACGCTTTAAAAAATCTTGAGTAGCTATGTTCTTACATTTTAAAAAATTACTAATGTTGTGACATAATGGCATTTTGCACATCACACAGAGGTTCTATTGGATACTTGTCCTCCATGGACATAGAGCCATTCCAAGCTTGGCATCCCAACTTCTTAAAAAATTCATATTATGAGGCCAATAATAATTGACCCATTTTTTGCACTTTTAAATTTCGTTTTATCAAATTTTTAAGTTATTTGCATTTATAGTTTTTTTAATTATTTGGAGATTGATTGGTAGCTTTTTAGACACTTTTAACTTTAAATGCTATCTAGAATATCCTTATAGTAGTATGATAACTTTGTTAGCAAAAACAATTTTCAAAATGACTTTAAAAATGCTTAAAATTGAGTGTTGGGTTTCTTTTTTGTTTTGCTCACTGTTGCCTTCCACCTTTACAAGTACTGGTGTTAATTCACGTCTTACTAGACCCGCCTCGACTCTTCCAAGTCATTCATCTGCTCACACACACTGACCACTGTTGATTTGTAATCCTTGAGATTTCTTAGACAATCAACACATGTTGATTTGTGAGCTCATGCTGACCCATGTAGTACATTTGAGGTCTAATTGTGTCTCTCTACTTGTGTTGCATTGATTGCATTAGCCACCTCCTATCACTTACTAGATCGACACTCAAAATGCACATGCCAATTTACGAGCATCTTATGCCAAACCAATTTTCCTTCCTTTAAGAGAATATTATTGGTTGAAATGAAATTATTATTTTTATAATTTGTTATGAATTTTTGAATTCTCAAAATATACTTTAGAATTCTAAAGTATGTTCCACATTTTTCCAATAATATCCTTTCATATTCATGCCTAACAAATTGTCATTATGGTATTAAGATATCTGTAAATAGTTATACTAACTATTTTATAATTAATATAACTTGAATAAAATAACAAAGTGCTACCATTAAGCTAGTTTTATCGAAGCACTTTGTGTATATTCAATATAGCAGTGTGATTTTAAAGGTAACTGAAGAAGGAGAGTGAAAGGCTCAAAAAATGGAGATCCTAAAATATTATCCAGTATTCACAAGAGCACCAAATCTCAAAGAAATCTCTTAATCATGTCATTTCAACTTTTGAAAATTAATCATTTAATTTAAATTTCTTGTCTGTCTTAGTGAATATGTGAACTTGTGCAGCTCGGCACTTCACCACTAAGTTTACTATTTTGGATGTTCATTTTTTAAACCACTTTTTCATTAGGTCAACATCCCTTATGTTAATGATCAATGCATGTACGAAGCTTCTGGGAAAATTTTTACTTGTCCAGTAATGCTTTCAATTGTAAACTTGTAGGATCTTTGGATAGGCCTTTATATAGATATTTTCCATGAACATAAAAACGTTTACATTATTGATGACAAAAAAGGGTTTTAGCATATCATTTTATAACAACATAGCATTAAAGAATGGTTTGTTATAAGAACTTTTCATAATTTTTACTTTATCATTAAACCTGAATTTTCTAATTTTGTATAATTATTTTTAGTAGCTAAAATTTATAGAAGTTTATATTAAAAATAACATTACAAAATAAGCCAAAAAATCTAACTTTAAAGTCTAATGCTACGACATTTATTTATTATCTTCTTTTGCTATTATATTTCATGATTTGTTTGTTTTTCTTTTTCTTTATGATCAAAAATTTAAAACGTTTTTCAACCCCAATTGTTTTTTACTATTTGGTCTATAAAATAATATAGAATGTTCAATGATTGTTTGAAAAGAAATGTCATACATTGCATGAAAAAAACATTGATGATCTTGAAATGATATATGGTAAACTTAAGAAAATATGAATCATTAACACTTGATGATTATTTAAAGATTTCTTTCACTTGTCAATTACATGCAAAAAAGAATTACTATGACAATGTTCCTTAGAACTTAATTAAATATTCAATTATTTGATATTCGATAATAGGTTGCTCAAAAATAAAAATTTTTATCTTTTGTAATAAAAAAGTTTTCTATTGTTTGATTTTTATGAATTCTATCATTTGAACAAAATAGTTTATTTTAAACATCATATATGCATGTGCATGTATCACCACAAACTCTTGTTAACATTGATATTGACAAATTTTATAAATGAAAATGCCTTACTATTATGGACTAATTTGTTTTCTTTATATATGTAACATCAAAGATAAGACCCAATTATTTCTATAGAAAAGGTAAAATTTTGTTACATTACTCTTTGAGGAAAACCACTTGTTTAGTTCCATATAAATAATGTCAAATTCATAGGTGACATTGTTTGTTATGTGAACTTGAAATACTTGACACTCACTACACTGTAGTAGCTCTAACAAATACAATAGTTTTTGGAGTCATAAATACAAAGCTTTAGGAAATCATGTAAGTCTCTCAACATTATAAGCTACCATAGACGCTAAAATTAACTTTTTTGGATTCAGAATGACATACCTAATTTGTCATTAAGGTTAGCATCTTTAGCTATGTGAGTAGATAATATTATCTCATTGAGTAAAAAAATTTAAACTTAACAAAACACAATAAGAATTTAAGATCATAATCAATAAGAATAAGCATTTGTCAATATAACTTAATTATTCAATTAATTTTGACCCACAAGGAATTAATCCACATGAAACTGATAAGGATAAATCCATTGTGAATCATAATAAGTTAGATAAGGAAATTAGATGAACTAGAATTCTAAATCCTTAAATATATATGTTGTGCATTGTTTTTAAATTGCTAGTAATCTTGGTTCACATGTATTTAACCCAATCTTAAATTTTTAAATCTCAACGAATTGTTGTACATACATTTGTTATCGACTTCAAAACATGTAAGAATTTGTCTATCTTCTCATGACAAGTTGTTTTGTAAGAAGGCTAGA
Organism: Vanilla planifolia; assembly: GCA_023846275.1. Taxonomy (NCBI): domain Eukaryota; kingdom Viridiplantae; phylum Streptophyta; class Magnoliopsida; order Asparagales; family Orchidaceae; genus Vanilla; species Vanilla planifolia. The sequence continues at coordinate 817,755 of JAIUJO010000114.1, forward strand.
TTATTATCCATTTTGCAGTGGCGAATTATTTTACATTATGATGCACACAATTATTTCATTGTTAAAGTATGACTATTTAATATTGCATATCCCAAATAATCTTTTTTCATGATTCTATTGAACACATTAGTGATATATTAAAGAACAAAAAATCAAATGGTCAATGGTTGTGATGGAAAGCACTGATAGTATCGATGAATAATCATAATTGCCAGCTAAAGCTGAGTCATTCGACATCTGGAGGTGGGTTCCTGCACTTCCCCGTATTTTACTTATGATAAGCTAGAAAGCCTTTGTTGTATTTTTAGAGGGCCTTACCTCCCTTAGCCATTCATTTGTTGAGGTTGTTTGCAAAGTAGTTCACCTTTCACTAGTTTGCATCAATGAAAGTGAATCTTCAATGGTCAACCAAAAATTATTTTCAATGAAGAAGAAATTGAAAATATTGACACACCATTCAGACTTGAATTATTGAGAAACTTTTCACACATTTTTCCAAATATCGATAGTGGCATTTAAGCAAATCAAAATTTTCAATGACTAAATGGTATTCTTTTAAGATAATTGAAATGTACTAATTACATTTGATAGATTATTTGAGATGTTTACTTCACCAAGCTTGGAACATTAGTGACTTTGAGAAAACAATATTTAAGCGGCATCATGAGTTTCACATGAATGTTGTTTGAATTTAGGTTTCATTTGTGTCTTTCAATGTGGTAGCTCTATACTCATTAGCATAAGTAGTAAAAGGACCTATACAAGTGACTATATATTTTGTAAACCTAACTAGAATGAGCATAAACAGGATGAGTGTTGAAGTGGATCTATTGAAAGAATTATCTTATTGAATCTAAAAAAAAATTTGTAAAGTCAAATAGACTATGGGAATAAATTCAATATGATAACTTTGTTATTAAATGAACTTCTATGGCAAAGATCACACCTTTCTTCAATGTAAGAAAATAATATGAAACCGAATATGCAAGCAAAAATACATATCGACAAATGTGAATGAATAAAATCTGAATAAGCCATAATTCATGAATTAAGAAACATTTTATATGAAAAGTCACTACATTCTGATAGTTTCATTTTAGATAAGGATGTGGAAACATTTGAGACACTACAAAATTGTTCCACTATAAAGAAGGAGTATAAGAAGTCACAAATGGTTTAGCTATTATAGTTAGTCGTATAATTATCACATTCTTAGGTATAACAAAGTTTCCAAATGAATTAACATGGAACAACATGAATTTTTGAACCACATTATTAAGAATTAGTTTTCTTTTAAGAAAAACCCATAGATAGAACAAACAACTATGGTTAGTTTTTGATTTAGTAGCATCTTACCATAAAGCATACCAACAAAATGACCTACAATCACTTTAAGATTTTAGTAATGGTTTGCAAAATGAATAGCCTCTAATAGAGAAATATTAGAAATTCTTAAAGAGGCAGCCTAGTTTGAATATGATTCATTGAAGTGCTTGATTTTCTTAAATTTCATAACAATTGAATTTTATTGGATAACATCTTAGCTTGTAATATAAGAGGTACAACAAAATAGAGCTATGGATGGTAATTTATGCTTCTACTAAATAAAATAATTTTGATTTGCTTTCAATGAACTTCTGATTGACAATAGCTAATTGCACATTCTATCTAAGAGATTAGAATTTGAGGACTACATTGGGAATAAATCCATTGAGATTTAGATATTATGAATTAAAAGCATCCATTGTCAAACAAAAAATGAGGATAAGCAATAAGTTCACTTGCTCATTGATAATCTATGGAGACAAAATGGTGCTTATAATGCTTATGTGTATGTTGGATTCAAGTGGTAAGTCATGAAGACTTTGGTACATGTTGGCTGAAATTATTTCGAAAATTGAAGCTCAATGGATAGAAATAATATACTTTAATGTAATAGATACACTTGATTAAGACAAGAGACCATCCAATCTTTGGTGTGAAATAATGAATAAATTCATTGTTTACATTAGTAAATGGTTCATAAGAGAACTCTCATTCATTGGGCATTCATTTGATTTACTAATTTTATATTTAATGGAATAAAACCAAATACTAAAATTGTTATCACATAATTCACTCATATTTTGGAAATTATACTTGAAACTTTAAAGTAATAAACTTTAGTAATAGAAAATGTAGAATTTCCTATAGTACTTATTCTATTGATATATTATTTGAGTTCCCACTAAACACTAATTTTCCCTCAACATAGGCTTCTTATTAGGTTAATAAACTATTGTTTCAGTCATGTATCTCAAGCATTAACTTTCCATGAATCATGTCTGACTCATCTTTCAAAAGTAATCATTCCTATAATTAAAAGTAATTATCAGACTTACGAAGACAAACATTTTTATGTCATGTATATGTTTTAGTGGATGAAATACAATTTTTCTTAACTACCAAGAAATTTAAGGAAATTTACATAAAGTATGAGCTTTAGTAAAACCTACATGTGCTGCATAGTCGGTTTGCATGATATAATGACAAGTAAAAGTTTTATTCTAACCTTGTAAAATATCAGCATTTCCTTTATCCCAATGAGCATGAATTATTCTCTCATTTGAAAAAGATATATCTACTAATAAATTTTTAATTTAATAATGAACAAGTATATTTCGAGTATTTTAGATCATTAATTCTTTAACTAATGATGCTTTCTCATAATTTTTTATTCTAATAAATCATTAGCCATTTTCATGTTCAATAAATATGTGTTAGCATTATTTTAATATGTTCACAGAAACATAAATAATCATTATGATTTTCTTCTAGCTTGTTATACTCTTTACATATGATTTCATATTATTACACACAAATTAATTGTTAAGGTAATACTTCATTATAGCAACTAACCTCTGCTTCACTTAATGACATTCCCATTTCTTCCTCATCCGCTTGAGCCACCATAAAAAAAGCTATTCATTGTTCTCTTCTTCTTCATGTGTATTAATCACTTCAAAGCCACTTTAAGCTTTATTCAATGCTTTCTACTGCTAGTTCTTGCTCTTCTTTATTGTATTCTTCTCTTTTCAATTTCAATCTAACACCATAGGACACGTTGGTTGCATTCTTCTCACTATCTTTTTGGACCTTTATTTACTCATTGTTCATTCACTTGTTTATTCTAAATCAAGTGTTTCTCTTCATTTCTGCTCTCCATCTCGAGTATATTAGTGATGAGCTCACCTATAAAGTAGTCTGATGTTATTGTAGAAATGTTTGTAGTATTCTTGAAGGTTGTGGTCAAAGGTTAATACTCTTATGGCAAAATTCTAAGGATATTTTTTACATCTCATTCATACATATTATCTTTTCCAAACTAACAAGTCCATTAACAATGTTAATAAATCAATATGCATTCTTTCAATAGATTCATTAGAAAGCATTTTTAAAAACTCTTAATCTTATGTCATCATATCAATTTTAATTTCTTAGACAAATAGATGTATCTTTTATGTCACTATTAACTTGAGACAAATTTCAAAAGTAATTTCCAAACTCATAACTCTATTAGCCTTAACAACATTCAAAGCATAAATTAAATATTTATAGCTTTATCATTTCATTAAACTCTTTGTTTTTTTTTCATCTATTTTTTAAAATTTTACTAGTTCTAATACACCTTATGAATTTTTTTAAGTGTGCATTTTCATACTAACTTCAAGTGAGTGGAAGTCTTAATATTTCGATAGAGATTATAATGACCACAAAAAGTGTAAGCCTACTAAAGGATGCTGTTATCTCACCCTTGGCTGTGATGAGTCAAGTCCTAAATAATTAGTATTTTATTTTAGTAGACTTGTTTAGTGTAAAATAACTTCACAGGTAAATAATAAGCAATGTTCATTTGAAGATTGATATTTAAAGTACCTTGGAGTGTTCAACAAGCTTCAAGGATTATTGATTTTATGATATTCTCAATTCATTTTTTTTTCAAATCATATTTAATTGTTAAATTGTTCAATCATGTCATTGATTTAACAATCAAATAAGATTTTATTTTTTAATCCCATAATATTTTCTTTCTTAAATCTTATCCTCATCAAATTTTATATTAGTTTGTTTACTAAGCTCTAATTAAATTTGAAAAATTAATTACGTTAATTTTTTCAAAATTTAAATTATAAACTAAATAGCTCCATCCCAGCTTGTGACAAAGTGGAAAGCTCTCGTGGTTGGCCAGCTCGATGGGAAATCACTTGCCTCAAATTAAGAAATAGTTAGAACTAAATCAATTCAAGGTCATTCTTGTTGATCGTGAATACTTAAACTAGATGGGGTAAGGTATTTGATAAAGTTGGGAAGCCCTTAGACATAGTATACGAGTAGACAAGGGGGAAGCCAATCCCAATCAGGTTTGAATGTTAATCCAATGTGAAAGCTTATATATTTAAATGCTATTCCATCCCAACAACTTGGGAAAAAATCCATTAGGCCAGGCAATATCCAAAGTCATGATCACATGATGGAGCTCACCTCTACTTTATTAATTGGTGATTCTAGATTATGTCAATTTTATATGAATTATCCTCACTTTTGATGGCCTTAGCTTCATCCTAACTTATTAGATGACTAAAACTCTTTTTGTCTTATCCATGAATTGTGTGACTCTTAATTATCTTTTTTGAATCTTATGGTTGAGATCCACCTTAGCTTTATCTATGTTGAATTGAAAGATCCAGATCTCATCCAACATGATTGGATCTCCTAAATCAAATATGTTTTGATCAATTTATCCACCACTCATCCACTTATTTGACATTAGATTTGATGGTCTATATCGCCTTTGATCAGATCCAAAGGCCCTAGTCCATGTCGCTTAATGGCTAGTTATTTAGCACATATATTAACCATTTCGAAAAAACTATTTTAACATATTTGTAAAAGCTTTTTAAGTTGTTTGTTACAACTTTCATGTAATATTTCTACACTTTATATCAATTTTAATAAAAATTTTTATGTAAATACCAAAAAAGTGTAAATGGAATAACTAATTAATGTGAATTGATCTTTCAAATCTCAACAAAATCCTTATCAATAGTCTACAGATGTAAATTCTACTTGTAGTAACTACGACTTCTCCTTCTCAAATTACAAATTTTTGTTAGCTAAGCCTTCCTCATTTAAACTTTTAAATTCTCATTTCTCTTCTTAAATTTAAGGTCATTGTGTTTTGTTTCATTAATCAATAAGTATAGAAAGTTGTACAAATTTATCAAAATATTTTCATCCTGTTGTATTTTTTTTCTCTTAGCTAATGCTAGCTATTGTTTGCAAAAGCTCATGTTAATTTGGTCTCATTAAAAATGAAGTTTCAATTAAGCTCACAAAAACATGAGCTATAGTTGAACTTGTAAAAGCTAGTAGCTTGGATGTGAACTAAAAAAAATTTAAGATGTAACCTTTTGTTAGTGTTGTTTTTGTTAACCTCCATTGGGGGTTGATATAGGTTTAACCGCAACAAACCTACCAAAAAAATTATGGTTTCTTATTGTAATTTTTATCTTTATTTTTCTTTATCATATTAAAGATAACATATATATTTATAATCAACCTTTTTATAATAAAAATTTTTTTTTGAGAAATAAATACATTTAGAAAAAAAAATTATTTTTAAGTCCTTAATTCACACAGCTCTTTTGAGATTGACACACTGCTTTCATTTCAGAAGCATGTTCACCAAAATTTGTTCAAGAATTTGTCTAAGCAATTGTCCTTCATGGACAATTTAATCACCTTAGAAAGGTACCTCACTTTAATACTAGTTGAAACTTGGTTTATCAAGAAGAAAGAATTGATAAGAAAAATATTTTGCCTAATGAAAAAGTATTTTTTTAAAATATTTTCCAATAATAATTTTATGTTGTCCTCTAACCGCATAAAAATGTTTGTTAAAAAATTAATGTAAATTTTACTTTTAAAAAAACTTTATTAATTGTGTTTTAAAATTTGGAAAAAATTGAAAATTAAAAAAATTAGAAATAGTAAAAATATACAATAATCTTTGGTAATTCAATTCATATTCAAACCTACAACCTCCTAAAACAAAGGCTACGAAAAACAAACTAATTATTATAAGACTTTCAAAAAATGTGATGCTCAGAAAAATGAAAAAAATTAAATGGGCTGTTGCAATCCTTCAAAGAAAAGAAAAGTTTAGAAAAAGAAAAATTATAAGTAGACATTTGAATGAAAAAAGGAGAGCTAGAGCTAGAAGATTGATAGAAACCACAAATGGAAATAATAATAAGGATAATTTGCCAAGGCTTAAATTATGTAGCTTTAATTTTTTTATTACTTTGCCAATTTTGGTTATTAAAGAAAGATATTATTTATAGAAATATTTTAATGAAAAAAGATGTTACACAACATTCTCAATAGTCGCTAGGGCAGAATTGCTTGAATTTAATAACTATTTAAAAAAAGTTTATTACATTGGGTTGGGTTGCTCCATTGTGGTCATAAAATTACCATCACAATCCATCAAGCATCATTAGGATTGTTTGATCCTAGGATAAATTAATAAGAATGAGAGCTGCACGATGGATTTAAATCAATATCATTATATTAAAAAACTGCGTAATTTGATCAAGGTAAATGACAACCACTTAGAGAAATTTAATGTAGATGATTAAATCTCAAATTTATGTGATTTAATTAAGGTAAATGATAAATACATGAGTATTTTTAATATGACCATTATGTAATAAAAAATGAATAATCGGATTACAAGATTAAATTCCACAAATTTAAGAAAGGAAGGGAATCATCAACCATTCGATCTTGAAAATTAAATGACCAAATTACTGAATTTAAGCATATACATTTTTGAAAAGGCAATGAATATTTGAACATTTGATCACAGTGATTATGAGATCAAACATTTGGATTTGGATCTACATGTTGTTAAAAGTATATGAATTTTAGATCATTTGGTTAAACCACAAAATCAAATAGTGCACAATTGCCCCCAAATGTTTTAAGTGATATATGCTAAATGAATTTGTAAACCTAAGTGCCACATGAGTATTAAGTAATTGGATTAATAATTTTGACCCAAAGTATGATGTAGATGACATTTTTAGATGCGAAATCGTTACACTATGAGCATTACTACACGTTTACTTGTCTTCAATTGTTGATTTGCCCATTAATCAAATAGTTGAACTCTATAATTTACTAATCTACTTGATGTTGAGATACATGATTTGAAATACTCAAAAAAAATTAATGAATAATATAATGATTTTTTTATCTTCAAAATATAATGTTAGAAATAATGGCTCAACATAACTAACATAAGAAACAACAAAAGAAATGAATGATAATAAAACTCTATCCATAAATAGTCACCTTAGCACTCCACTTGCTTTCCTGTATTGTCATACTCGGATCATATATTATAAGCTTATGAGTAACATAATTTTTATGCACCCATTTATTTTCAAAATCATCCACTACCACAATCTACATATCTAAGTATGTTTTTCAATATCGTGAGTCATGTACCAATACTTGGCATGCTTCCCATTTTGTATTTATTAGTCCGAACAAGACTAAAAAGCGTTATCTATGTCCAAATAAAATATTTTTGTAGAAAAACTAATGGCCTCACATTAATTAATTGTTACAATATTTATTTAAATTTTTTGCACTTAGATTATGAAATTTTATTTCTTTAAATAAATTAATAAGTTGTATCTTTCTATTACAAATTTGTTATGGTTATTATGACAAGAATATTTTCTTCAAATAAGATATAGAGTTAAAGTCTAATGTTTTAAGAGTTTTATTATCTTCAATTCTTAGTGTATGATAATAATTATGAAGTTATTTTCTCGGTAACATTAACATTGTTTAACTTATAATATCGTGAAAGGATTTTCTACATTGTGTTGTCTCAGCAATTAAATTGTTTCGTTACAATATTTATCCATTATTATGTATTTATAATTTTCATATTAGAAATATTTTTTTTTGTCTAATTATATATTTTTGTCTCATTCATTGCATATCGTGATTAAATATGTTTTTTTGAATTGTTAATTTTGTATTTCATTTAACTTTACATGGTAAACATCTTGTATTCTCCAATTTAATTACCATGTTTTATTTTTGTACAATTTTTTATGAAAATCATAATTCTTTGTTGAGTTAATTATTTGTTAAATTTAGTTTTTAAAAAGGAAGCCTTTATATTTTATTAAACTTTTGATAAAAGTGTCATCAAAATAAAAATTATTACATCTTACATTTTTTTTCTTATGTTTTAGCTAGCCTATATAAAAAAAATTGATGCTTCGCTATTTTTAAGTAGTTGTAAGTGTTGCGGATTTTTTTAAATAGAAATAGTCTTCAAGAATTAAAAGCTTTGCTCATTAAATAATTATTTTTAAATCCTATTGTTATAGTTGTTTAATGCATTGGGGCATTAAAAAAATGATATTATAGATATGTCTTTTTATGGCTATGGCCTCTATATAATTTATATAGTTTATATGTTTAATATTTATGTGTTATTATTATTACTATTATCATTATTATTATTGAGGTATTCCGCTTATAATTTTTTATTTTAAATTTTTTACCATTAAGAATTATACAAGAAATTTAAAAATTTATTGTTTTGTTATCATTGTTTTTTTAGAGGTTTTAATTCTTGTATATTATTTTTCTTTGTTGCCTAGTTTATGATTTTTTAAATTCTTATTATATCATTTATTCAAAATATTAACACGTCATTTTAAAACACTAAATCCTCAAGTTCTATAACAATAATTTTGAAAATTTTTTTCAATAGTTTGATGTATTATCATATTTGATCATATTATAATATTTAAAAAAATTAAACGTATAAAATAAAGTGCACTAATTTACTTTTTTTTAAGTTACACTTTTTAGCATATAATACTTTTTTTTTATTATTGTGCTATTATGAGAAATATTTTTTACATGGTATGACATAAATTTTGAAAACTTTAAAAAATCTCTCACATTACTCATTTCCTTAATTTCACAATTTTATTTAAATTAAAGCAATTTGAAGTTTCTTCTCCAAAAAAAATATAACTATCAAATGTTTTGCATTTGATGAACTTAATTTAAAAAGTTTGTTTCGTAAATAAACAAAAACAAAAACATAAAAATAAAGAAAACGCTTCACATAAAATTTCTAACATTAAAAATGGGTATATTATTTTCTAAATATTCGAAGATTCTATGCCTTGCATAACTGTCCATTGTATTGAACATTAAAAAACAAACAAGCAAAAAATTAGACTTCATTATTAGTAAATATTTAAAAGGATTAATTTAAAAATATAATGTTTTTAGAAAAAAAGGAAATATCGTTAAAAATATTAAAAAAATGACAATATATATAACAATCCTTAAAACAAATAAAATATAATTGTGATGACAATAAACATAAAAAATATTTAATAAATTCCATTGAAAAAAATCGATGTCACTATGTTTTATGTTGGCAAATATCGTAGAACACATTTTTGTTTTTAAAATTAGAAGATAATTAACAATGCAAAATATTAAAAAGATTTAATAGAGTGAGAATTATCATAAAAAATACTTATATGTGGAAAATAAAAAAAATTTTAACATCATAAAAAGTATTACAACAACAAGTAACTTCAAATATTTAAAATATAAAAATAAGTTTTTTTTATACTAACAAAAACATAAATGCTAACAAAAAAATTAATAATATGATATTTCAAAAAGAAAGTAGATAAATATATCTATTTCTTCAATGATTAAATGAAATGAAAAAAATGGACATTACTATCTTAAATCATATTTAGATAGTGTTTAATTTTTCTTTTTAATATTATTTTAGAGTTGACACAAATAAAAAGAAATATATTTAATATTAAGAGGAAATACCAACTAAGCTAATCATGAGTTTTCCTTTTGTCTATCATCATAATGTCATTTAAGGTTTTTATAACACATTGACCACTAATTTACTATTGTATTTATGTTTTTATGCATTTTTTTTATTATTTTAGAATTTTTAATTAAATTTATATATTTTTTTGCAATCACTAAAGTTTTTTGGGCACCTTTTATAATTATGACATTTAGCTTTTACAATATTTACTATATTAATAATTTTTTTAATAAGTTTTAAGTTCTAACATCTTTTATTTGCATTTTTGTGTTCATAGCTTATACTATGAAGATATTTATTACTCATGTATTGTGTAAATGATTTATATTTTTAATGTATTCATATTTAATTAAAATTTTGATATTTTTAAAATTTTTTCTTATATTTTTACTTTTATATTTATATTTTAAATTTAATTATTAATTAGAATTACAATTTTTTGCATTGTTTTTATTCATAAAAAGTCAATTATTTTATAAATAGATACAAAGTACAAAATTCTTTGATATTGTATAATATTTAATATCTTTAATGTTTATATGAATGTTTTTTATGTTATCAACATTTTTAATATGAAATATGTTTAATTATTATTTAAACTTTATATTGTGTTCCTTTGTGCTATCTTTTTTGCAATAACGTAATGTACAATAGAACAAACTATTTTGTTTTTTAAAAAAAAATGTTTCATGCTAAACAATATAACATTTCATGTGTAATAAATGGAATAATTTGTATTATGCAATATTTTTTAAGTCTGCTGGCAAGCACAAATAGTTATTATATGATGTCTAATATACCAAACGAATAATAAAAGAATTCATGAAGTACATTTAACTGATGTTACAATAAGAGACATCATCTTATGAAAAGGTGCACATAAAATATATTTGTCTAATATATGATCTTGAGAGTATCATAACATGGTGATAAATCATCATCAATGGGTGTCATTATTTTCCAATCTTAAGATATGCATTTGAACACATAATAATTAAATTATTAAAAGTTTTCTTATATTATATTTTTTATAACAATATTTATATTAAGATTTTTATTTTTAATACCATTTTTAACTTAGTTTTTTTTAAAAAAAAATTATTTATGCACTATGAAAATATTATTTTAAATTTCAACACTATCAATTCGTTGTCCATTTTGTTGCTTTTATATTTGCTATATATAATTAAATATTTTAAATAAGTATTTGTGATCACAATATTACCTTTTATGCAATAATCTATATTCTTTTAATATAATATATTTGGTCTGAAAGTTTTTTGTTACAATTTTTTATTTTTTATTAGAATGAAGTAGGATGTACAACAAGAGAAAATTATGTTTATTTATTCTGCATAAAATTTAGAATATTGAAAAATTCTATGTATCAAAATTAATATTTTAGTTTTATTAATAACAATAAATGCTTTACTTTTTCTATGGTGTACAAGCGTATTTCTCAAATTATTGAATTTTTCTCAGAAAATTATTATATTACATTTTCCATTTTGCGAACAATTATATGCAATAGTCTATTCAGTAGGTTTAATTTTTATTTATATTCTGATTTTATTTTCGCAATTACTATGTACCGTTGCATACAATATTATGATCTTTAAGGTTTTGCCTTTTAATTTTTGAATAACTTTTTGTTTAACAAGAATAATTTGTAATGATTATTAGGATATAATTTATGACTTATTGTTATGTTTAATTTTTTTAAAACATAATTATAATATTCAATGATGTTGTCTATTTTTTGATGGAGGCAATTCTATTTACTTCAAAATATTTTTTATTAGAATATTACATAAATTAAAAAGTATTAAATATTGATGTTTTGGATGATAAATAATTGTAACTTAGGTAGTTTGTTTTATTGTTTGTAAAAAAAACAGTTTTTTAAATAACATGAACATAATAAATTTTAATGCCTAAAAAAGCCAACATAAATCTTGGAAGACATTGAGCTTTGTAAGGTTTATATTTTTTAGTAATGTAAAATATTTAAAACAATCCAAATTAGGAAATACAAATATATTATATATTTTCAATAATGTAAACAGTTGATCATTTGAAATAAACTTATTTATGTAAATATACAATAAATTTATTTACTACTCAAAGCATTGAAAATATAACAACAAAAATATGTATTATTTCTAAATTTCCATCAACAATTCTTTGGTAAATTTTTAAAATAAAAAATGTTGTTTTGAAAGAATTCAAAAAATAAAATGGCTAAATTAAAATAAGAATGTAAAGAATACTAAATAATATTTAAAATCTTCAAAACAATATTCAAATTTTGTCATAATGAAAGGCATATTAGCAAAAAAATGATAAAAATTTAAAATAGTCAAGGAATATTAAATAAGTAAACAACGTACCAACAAAAAAGAAGCAAAAAATTTTAAACTAAGAATGAAAATATTCTCATAAAAAAGGCTTGTCCATAATGATACATACAAATAGTCTAATATTGTTTAATCATTCAACAAAATTAAACACTAAATCATAAAATTTCACTATATCTATATATTGGCTCTCCTAATACATAAATTAATGCATTAGAAAGAAGTCTAAAAGATAATTAAATTGGTAAAAGACCATCTAAATCTCTAACAAAGCATTATTAATTATGAAGTATTATTTACAATTTTTTTTATAAGCCTATACTATTCATTTACTTGTTATTTATTTTGGTTTATTAATTAATTTGATAATTTTTTTATAAAACTTTTCATGTAGTTCACAACGAAAATATTTTTTTAGTAATTTCATTATTAAGTGTTTTACTAATATTTATAGATTTCATTATACTTCAACATATCTATATTTTTAAATCTTTAGATTGTAATTTTTATTATAATTTTAAATTTTTCTATTTTTAATTATATGGAAATATTATTGTTAATATTTTGTGCAAATCTGAAAAATAACTTATATGTTCATTAGGTTTGTTTAGCTTATTTTATTGTTCTTTTGTATTATTTATATAAAAATAATATAATTTTTCTTAAGCTAATTCTTTGCTGTGATACAATTTTTTTCAAATAATTATCTTTTTTATTTATAATAACTCATTTATGGTTCTTATGTTAATCTATGATACATTATTTTGAAGCTTTAACATATTTTTAAACAAAATAACCATTTCTTGACATGTTATTTAAATAAATCTACACGATTTAGATCATTTTTTATTTTAATAGTTTTATATATTTTTGTTCTATAGATTTGTCTATAAAATTAAATTTTCTAAGTTATATTCAAATTATTAAAAGTATTTTAGATTTTTTTAACCTTGATTACTTTATATCTTTTTATCATCAATTATTCCTCTCTTTTGCTAACATTATTTTAGGCTTCTTAGATGCATCTCAAAGTATCCTTTTATTAAAATTTTTGAATATTTTTTATATATTTTATAGTAAAAGAATATATTTAACAAAACATCCAATCAATATATTATAAAAATGCTAGTTAGGAATTTAAGTCAATCGCTTAAGAGAAATTTTTATTTTTTCATTGCTTTTCCTACTTTATTTATTAACATTGATGCCATATTTTAATTGATAAGTTCTTTTTTTATTCATATTTTGTAGTCACATATTTGAAAACATAAAAACATTAATTATATACTGTTAATTTTATTTTCAATGACTTGTAATATTTTTAGTAAAATTGTTGTAAACATAATGTTAATATTTTAATTACTTATCGACCTTGATGATCTTTTATGTGAAATTGTTACCTTTAAAATTTCATCATCTTTTTTAAGAAATCATAGTTCCAAATTAAAATGTTTTGATGACGCTATTCATTTTACATTTTTGTGATTTTTTTAATTATGTTAGCTGCAATTCAAACAAATAGTTTATATTTTTTATTTTTTTATCTAATATTTTGTACTAAATTGTTTGTTATTTTTTACAGTTCAACGGCTTTATTTCATGAGAATATTTTCAAAATTTCTTGTGAAAATTAAATAAAATATTTCAAGCAATAAAAGTTTTTGTCACTTATTAACAACCAATTTTTAAAATTTAAATGGAATAACGGAATGTGATATTGACATAAATTTTAAAAAAATTAAGATAAATTTAAGATTTCCTATGTACGATTTATATACACAGCTTGTTAAAAACATTTAAAAAATGCAAAAAATACAAATATATCACAGAGTGTAAAAATAAAGAAAAAGTCAGCGTTCTGAGAAAAAAATTGAATAAAAAAAATTGAGAAGGCAAATTAAACGATCACTATTCTCATCATGCCCCTTTTTGAAATTAACAAATTATTAAATAATAAAAAAACAAACCTAAAAAAAGTCTTGTAGCATATAAAATGGTAGAAATTTAAATCATTAAAAATAATCCATAATATTGCATTAATAGGTAAAGATAAACACAAAATGGAGTATATTAAAATTAAATAATATCTAAAATTTTAAACAAAAATAATGAATAAAATTAAAAAATATGACAATATTTATAAATTATTAATAAAAAGTATCTCTCTATTTGAAACAAGACAAACATGTTTTTATCAACTTAAAGAAAGATAAGTTTTTATGCAAAGGATTAAAAAGATACCACTAAATAGAGAACGACTACATAAGACAATGTACATGATCGATCAAATCTAATGTACTACCAATAATATAAAGCATGTTCTACTTTGAAAAATGCATTTTGTTGTCAAGATGCACAAATTGGAAACGATCAATGTGATGTAGGTGCACAAACGATAAAGCGTTCTACCAAGTGCATAAGTATTGTTTATATCCATCTTGAACATTTGTATTACTTTAAATTATATATTGTACTCTTATAATACATGCCCACACATCATGCTTGCTTTTAACTTAAGTTTTGAAATGGTAGTTTTTTTTATTTATTTAATGACTTGGTTTGTTCAATTTTTTGCATCAGATCTTAAGAAAACTTTTTTATAAGTATGCTTTACACATAGCCTTTAACATGTTGAGCATTCAATTATCTTAATATTTTTTTAAAATTATTTTGAATTTTAAATTTTTTATTTCAAAAGAAATATTTTTGTCATTATTAAGAAATAGTTTGTACTTTGCAAATAATTTAAATAGTTTATTATAACGATGAAGTGTCATTTGTTTGGTTTTAATGTTTTTTGTTCTAATAACCATTATAATACTTTTTATATAATTATAAAAATACCAACCATGCATTTTTAAAGAATTAACATTTTTTTTATATTGAAAAGAAGTTTTTTTTAGTGAAACACAAATAATTTTAATTGGTTAATATTGCCTGCCCAACACTCTTTCGATGCCAACGAAGCCTGGTGTTTATTTAATAATGATTTTTTGAGTTATTTTTGAATCGTGCAACCCAAAATCGAACATTTATTAATCATTTAAAAAACTTGATCAAGTGTACTAAGTTTTATTAACTTTTGAAGGTAAGTTAACGTGTTAGTGGGTTGCTCAAATGTAGCTTTACCTTTAAATTAAGGGGTCATTTTTCTAGCACTTCATGGAATTGCTACCTATAAAAAATTCTTTATCTAAACTTTGAGTTAGAATTAAAAAATTTCTTGGTCTATATTTGTATGATAGGTATGATTGTATTATATTACTGATGAAAGTTAATTTTTGGTGAACCTAATCATGCATTTCATACATGTTTCTATTCATATAAATGTACATTAATAAAAAAATTTTTTGTAGATTAAGTTGACTATGGTGATGAGAGACATGCATTTATTACACTATTTATACTATGTTAAAATGTGTAATACTAAACATTTTGTCAAAATTATATCGTATGTTGTACCATTAATATAGTCATTTGATAATTGCATGAGAAGCTAACAGATATTAAGTGACGTAAAGTTTGAAATATTGTATAAATACAATAAGATCATGGCCAATCTAAAAGCAGTTACGTGCTAAGAGTTGATGACCTAATTTGCAGGTTAGCTAAATTATTTGTAATTTTGGGATCTTAAGTTCATACTAGTACCATCAGATTAATTTAGTTGAAATGTACATTGTTGTAAGACTATATTACGTAATCATATTAATATGATGAATTTTAAAAATGATCTTTAGATAAATTTTTATCATACTAGCACAATATTAAAATCATTCCATTATGTTATAGACTTATATATGTGTTAAGTTTGAGTACTTGATCTTTTTTTGCTTATTTGTATAATTTATATTCTATGTACTTTTAGTGCAACCACAATCATTCATTATTATTATTGTTAGATTTCTGCACAACATATTATATGCTATATTCTTACATCATACAATATTTTCTTGAGAGTTAAAAAAATAAGGTTGGACAGATTTTTCTAATTGTATATTACATTGTACGTGCATAAGTAAGATACATTAAGATATCCGAAGGGAATGATTTGGATCAGCACTTATTATGACAAATTATAATTTATTACTTATTAATTTCTTTAAGTGTGGAGTTTAGTTATTGGAATGTTTTGGTTTTCATATATTCCTTTTATTCATATAAATGGAAGTGATTCTTGAAAGAACATGAGAATCATTCTATTACTAAGTCATTTTACATATAAAACAACAAAAAGGAAAATTGGCTTTACTGTTATTATATTTACATTTACTTCATCAACTATGCAAATATATTGAAGTTTTATATATATATTATCATGGCAGTATGCTTTCATAACATTTAGTTATTTTGTCATGATATTTTTTGGGATATATAAACTTTGCATTATTTCTTTTATGTGTTGCTGAGTTGTGTAAGTTGTATTACATTCTTTTGATTGAGGGGACTTCTACATGGTTATTGCTAAAAAGCTAGAGACCTTGAGAGAAATGTCTTTTACTTTGTCATTGGTAAAAATATAATATTTTGTAAAGCTAACTACAAGCTATCCAAGGGCAAAATAGATGTGGTTTGAAAGGATATGCTTCTACTAACAATAATAAAAGGGTGTTGTTATTAATGGAAGGCTATTTTATGTAAGATTGATTTAGATTTCTACAATAGTCTAAATTGGAGCCTATAATATTGAAGAAATGTAATAAATTGTTAGGGTATATGATAAAATATCACACACTAATTAAGATTAGATAGAGTGTATAGATTTTAAAACTTCTAAGAAATTAGTATTCCAAATTAATTCCATAGATTATTAAGGTGTGTATGGGGTAACACCTTATGTATTAAGTATAAAATCTTATAAAGTGTTTTTGTTACATCTAATTTTATCAATAAAATAAAAAATTTAAAGAAACTCAAGATTGAGTACTTTAATTAAAAAAATAACTCTAACTTTAGTTAATAACTAAAAAATAAATGTAACTAAAGTGCATGTATTTTTGATGATAATATCTTATAGTTCCATAGGAGGTGGTGTTTAGAGCAGCAAAGATAGAAGAAGGCAAAGATGTAGTGGTTTTGGGTTAGTGGAGAAGCTTAGCTTAAAATAGTAATAAGATAGTAGAGAATGATTTAGAGCTTTGTTGAGAAAGTTAGTAGTTTGGTGATTAGTTTAAGAAAGTAAAATGGTAGATGAAGAGATATTAGTGTTAATAAAAGTAACAATTTGTTTCTCACTTTCTATCCTTGTCTCTCACATGAAAAGCTTGAATCTCTCCAACTAAGGTTACACTTATACATGTTTTCTGCAAAGGTAAAAGTATAGAAACAAAAGTTATTTTATTTTAATTATTTTATGTCTTAAAGTGCTTCTTTTTTATATAGACCCTAAATCTTCATCAATAATTTAAAAATAATGAAAAAGCTATAAATGTAATTGAATTATGAAATAGATAAACTACCCCTACACTTTTGGTGGGGGCAATGGCCTGCGACAAAATAGTGGAGAGACCCAAGTGATGTAGACAGACTGGTTCCTCCTTTTTGTTTTGTGTTTCGATGAGCAGCACTGACAAAGACATCTTGATGCTTCAGGTGAACTTTTTGGAAATGTGGGTTTTAGAGAGCTAAGTGGTAATTATATCAATGTGTTCATTGATCATGTCAACACAGGTCTAGTGGGTTTTGAGGTCTATGGGATTGTTCAAGTCATGTGGGCATGAAAGAAGTGGCTTTGATAGCTTTTGACGATGATGCTAATGGTGGCAAGCGATGATGCAAGATGGATGACAATGAAAACAACAAAGAAAATCAAATTTTTCTATTGTTAAACAAATTGCAACAAAATTTTGTATTGATAGACTTCTTGAACAGCTGCAACACCAGGAACGGTTTGTTTATGAGCTAAAGTTAGATGTTGTTGTGTCCTTATTTGAATTGATCAAGATTAGATGTATGCCACAGTTTTATTGAATGACCTAAAATCCTTTTATGCTGCTTTTAATTTTGCTTTACTTTAATTTAGTTATTATTTTAGAATAACAATTTTATCACATAAAAGTTTACCAAATCTAAAAATGACTTTCAAAAACTTTGTTATGATGTCATTCATGACAACAAAATTTTTTTTTGCAAAGCACTTGTTTTTTAAAATATTGTGTTTGAATAAAATAATTCTATTACGAAATCTAAATTGTTATTTCAAAAACTATGTTCTACAATAAATTATTATGATTAAAAAGAGATTATTGCAATGACAATAACTACTTTGGTATAAGAAAGTCTAGGTTTAAATATTGAAATTTTATTTATATTTTATAATAAAAAAGTTAAATGAATTTCACTAATATCTTTATGATGAAGATGCAGGAAAAAACAAAATTGATTTTGATCAAATTCAGAATTGAATAATTCACTATTTCTTGTGGACATTATCTTCACAAATTTCCAAAGAAAATATTTTTGATGTTTTTTAATATTTTATATATTTTATCAATCATATTACTTTTTAACATGTGTTGTCTCATATTTTTTAGATACATTTTTTTAAAAATTGTTAATATAACAATTATTTTAATTTTATAATATTTTATATATTATTTTTAAATTAAATAATGCCTAACCTTTAAAATTATTAAGAACATCCTCGTAACAATGTACTATAATTGGAATTTTCATTGAATAATAATTTTCTTATGGACTATAAATGTTATTTTTAATATTCAAAATTTATTTTAAATATTATCATCAATATTAATGGGCTTAATTTTTTTATTTTTTTTAATGCTAGGAGCCAACATTTTTACATTAATTTATAACTATCTTTTTCTTACACATTTAAACGTTTATTTTTCTAAATAGATACTTGACATAATTACACTGTTATAATTATTTTTTCTTCTAAAAATACATAAGTTTTTTTATTTTTAATTTCTCAAAGATTGATGACTTCTTTTATAGTTTGTCTTTTTTATTCTCAAATTGTAAAAACAAAATAAACAATCTTATGTCATTTAAATTTTTTTGATAAATTATTTGTTTATTACTAAATGATTGAATGGCTTCATCATCTATTAGATTAATTTTTTTTATTCTTTTTTATACTATCTTTTATCTATGTACAACATTTCTAATTAGGAAGCTCCCACAAATGCGGTTAGTGAACTACGATAGCATATCAACAAGTTGACCATTTTTATTCTTACTATTTTTAATTCTTTACAATATTGTATTGGACAAGTTTATATTTTCACAATGCATTTTATTAACTGTTATAAAAAATATTTTAAAAATTTTATTTTATTTAACAACTTGAAATTTTTTTTTTTACATTTTTGATAATTGTTATTATGTTTTTTATTTATTAGGGTTTGATTATTAGGAATAATTGTTTAAAAGATGAAACACAAAAAAAAATGTTTCAATATTTTTATTAAAATAAACAAAGAAAATTTTAAATTAGATAGAAATTTTATTTTTTGCATTGAAAGATTTTCTTTAATACCAAGAAAAAATTCTATTGATGTAAAGGAATTATGTCTTATTAATGAAAATCTTTATAACATTAAATTATTTTCCTTTTTTCTACTTTGTTTGGATAATGACATATCAATGATTGATTGATGAAGATAGTTTCTGATAATTTGTAAAACTTATATTTTATATTCTAGTTAAAATTAACTATATATGATTTGTTTTCCTTTTCCATATAATTTTTGCAAAAATATTTGCATTGCTTGAATTATTAATACTATGATAGTATTTTTAAAATTATTAAGCTTACTCTATTTAGTAATTTTGTATTTACTTCTACCACTTACTTCTTGCATTTCTTGTTCAAAAATATTTTTTTGATATAAATTGTGTCTAATTATTGAAATTCAAAATATGTTTCTATTATTTTTTAGATAATATATTTTACAACTTCTAATTTATGCACAAAAATATTTGACAAATGATAAAAATATTACAAGGATTATGCATACAAGTATTCCCTTTGACTTATTATAATTAATATTTATTTTGTAATGACTCTTTGAAAAAGAACTCTATAATGCAAATATACCACAACTCTAAATACATAATGTTACATGAGATAAATCATATAAAGGGCTCATTGATGCAATCATATGTCATATGTATAACTATAGTAAGAATGGTTAAAGATGAAACAAATTTCCATATTTCTTTGGATTTTTTCATGACATTTTGTCTTTTAATGTATTCTAATTTTAATATTTTGTGTTTCTAGAATAATTGTGGAGTTTTTCTTTGCAAATTTTTTAAATTGTTATTTGAAAATTTTTTTGGTAAATAAACAAAGCTTTTGGGTTTTTTTAATAATGTGAATATTATCTTAAACATTTTACTCAATGTTAATTATTTTTTAATTTTCAACATATTAATAAAAACTTGTTTTTTATTATTAAAATAGTACTTTCTCAATGAATTATATAAATATTTAGAATATTTTAATATTCAAATTTTTTTTTATATAAATTATTTTTAAAATAACAATTTAATATTTCATAATGCTTTTTCAAAATTTGTGTTTTAGTTATAA
This sequence comes from Vanilla planifolia, assembly GCA_023846275.1. NCBI lineage: Eukaryota > Viridiplantae > Streptophyta > Magnoliopsida > Asparagales > Orchidaceae > Vanilla > Vanilla planifolia. Next base: position 838,624 of record JAIUJO010000114.1, read on the forward strand.
TGACAATTTCATAAAATACACTTAAAATGAAAAAACCCTTTTGTGATGCATAATTTGGTATACTCACTATGTTTTTCATTAAAGTTAGGATTTATATATTATTCAAGTAATTTTAAGTTAATATTCAAATAATATATGTAATTTTTAAAATTATAATTTGAAATATTTTTTATCATAAAATATCATTGATGCACATAGTCAAGGCACTATTTTTTAAATATATTATATAATGGAATGGTTTTTCTCATATAATTTTATTATTAAAATGTTATAATAAATCTTTTGCCCTAAAAAACTTCTTTTTATCAAGATAACCTTCCATTTTATTATGTTTATCAATAATTTTTTTTTGAGAAAAAATCTAGTATATTATTTTTTTTATATGTTTGCCATTAATATGTCACCAAATTCATTATAAATGTTGAACTATTATTATTATCTAACTATTTTTTATACATATTTTTTTACTATTACGACATGTTATATTTTAATGAAAAATTTTTGTTAAATATTACACAAAATTTTTTCATTAATATTTAAATTTTTTAAGTAAATATAATTTTAGAATTTTACACTTTGTTGTCAATGTTAAATTTTTCATAATGTTTTGATAATAAGGTGAATTTTTGAAATAACTATTAGTCACACTACTCGGAGGTTCAATAGTGTTATTTTCTTAATAGTTATATTTAATTACACTTTTCCAAACATCCAAATTTATAAAAAGACATTTTAGTAACATATTTTAAATATTTTCTTGAATATTAAATGTTTTCTCTATGCTAATTTTATTTTTTTTAACAACTCTCCATAATCAAATTTTATTTATGATTGAATTATTTAAAAATAAATTTTCTAACATGTGATACATATGAGCTTTAATAATTATTCTATTTTTCTTTATATGATTTTTCAGTTTTTGTCCTTTTTTTAATTTTTATTTTCACGAACACATTAAATTTACTATGATATTTTACATTTAACATTCATAGTTTTCACGTTTTCTAAATTACTCTTTTTATACATTATTTCTAATTTAATATTAATTTCTAATATTTCTCATTTATTATTAGTAAAAAATTATCTCAAAATTCTATCATTACTTTTTTTTCAATTTTTAATAAATTGGAATACTTGATCTGATTGGATAGCTAAGAATTTTTTTTGTTTCTATTTTATGAAATAAATGTTTTTAAGTTAAGAAATCTTTAGCTTAATTGTTATTACTTTTCATTATTGCACAATTTCACATAAACATCAACAATGTTTAAGGATTTCTTTTTACAATAATGACATTAAATATTAAAAACACATAGAATGCTCTTATGGTTTGCTAAAATAACTTTTGTGCTATTGAAATATATCAAACATATAATTCGTATATGTATGACTTCAAATATATTTAAGATAATTAAAATTGTTTAATATTAATGGCAAGTATTTCCTTGTGAAAAATATCTCTAGGTGTAATTCGATCTTAATAAGAAAATCAATATAAAAAAATTTGAAAAGTATAAACAAAAATTATATTTCCTTGCTAAATATTTGAGGACATGAAAATTAATAAAAGACATTAATAAAAAAAGTTTCATAGAAAAATGAGAACGATATTAATTAAATAAAAAACTTTCAAAACAATGAAGAGCAAAAAATTATCTATTATTTTTGGGCATTTAAAAGGTCCAACTTATATGCTTAAATTCTCAAAAATAAATTGAATTCCCTAAAGTAAACAGGAAATATCAAATTCAAATTAAAATGAAATTTTAAAGCAAATCTAATTAACAAATGATAAGACACAAAAAATATGACAAGAAGGTCAACAAAAATACAACTAAAACCTAAGAAAAGAAACATGTTCTATTTAACAATGTAATTAAAATTTTTTAGAAAAAAAACAAAGTAGTAAGGTCTACCAAATGTATATCAACTTAAAATTATTTGGCATAATTATCAAATCTCTAGAAAAATATTTTAAAAAAGTTCATAAAATTGTGAAAATAAAAAGAATGATTATTGAACCAATACTTAAAAAATATGCTACTATTAAAAAGACAAACAAAATATGATTGCCATATATCAAGAATTTACTACAACTTATTTTTAAGTAAAAATTCTATTTAGTAGAGAATTATAACCAAATCAAAATCAAATAAAATTATTATATTTATTATAAAAAAAATTAAAAAAGGGTATTATATTCATCAAATTATGTAAATATATTTAATGAAGCAGTTTTTTTTAAAACTAGAGTTTGTGTTGCTCAAGAAATTGACAATGTTTATCATTCTTAGATATTGTTCCTATTCTGTCTCTATAATATCTTAACAATAGGTTCAATAAAAAAATTTTCCAGTGCTTTAAAATAAAAGATTGTGATCATTTCCCATTTCAAGTCTAAGTAAAATAACAAAATTGTCTTGCTTTTGCATGTGTTAAGGTAAATTATTATGCAACCACTTACTTTATAATACTTATTGACTTTTATTAACCATTAAAGAACAAGTTTTTTCTATTTATTATAACAAAGAGATTATGTTTACCTTATTTTAATATAGTATATCCTTATGACAACTAATTCCTATTTTTATTTATGAAAAACCTTTCCAAAAACTATTTTTTTGTTACAACATATGCATACATATATATGTATCTAACTAATTCTTTTTATTTGAAACTGCCATTTAATCATTGGAGTTATCAAAATTTCCTTCACATCTATACACATTTTAACATGACGACATTATTTTATTATTAAGGCAACATAAAATAAATATAGATATAACTCACTTTATTTAAGAAATAAAGCATGTCAATAATATATCATTTGATTAAGTCTAGTATATGTACAACCATTGCAATATGCAATTGCAATTTATTTGAAATAGTTTCACAAAGTATATGGCATTACTAAACATATTAGTAATATATTATTAATCAATTAATTTGTACATCCATATTGTAAAAAAAAATATGGTGTTTCTTGTGTTATCATAGCAAAATTAAAACACATTATTCAACTTTGTAGATTCCATACATTATTTGTAGTAAGGGATTTTGTTTTGAACCATCAATATTTTTTAGAAATCTTGACAATAACGTGCAGGTTATGTTTTTCTTCATTGTGCCCACCACATTTGAAGCTCTTAAGGAATGTCTTTATTTTATTGAAATTCTAATTTTCTTACCTTGCTTTAGTTAAATTGCTTAGATCATCATTGACTCATCAAATTGTGTTTAAAATGTCTTGTCAAATAATCTATTAACCCATACAACTATTTTATCAAATATTTTGGACAACTCAATGGGCGAGTAAAACAATCATAAGCATGTAACATCAATTCCATCAACAATCTAATTCTAGCAATGATCCTATTTTACTATCTTGTCGACTATCAAGCTGACCCAAATTCATTGAAAGATCAACAGTTCATTTCTTTGTCTTACACCAAAGAAATAGAACTAAATTAAAATACTAATATGATTTTTATAATTCTATATGCACTCTATGTAGTGTGGTTTAGAAAGATTGATGTGAGTTTGTTGGAACAAAAATTTTGATAACTTATGGAATATTTAAAAGAAATGTTTTGAAGTAATTTTATAAAAAAAATGTGTACATCATTAAAATTGATTATTAACAAATGTTATTTTTCTTTTTAAACAAATTAATTTAATTTTAAAATACGTTGTAGTTTTATTAATAAATGTTGATGAAAATTTTTTAAACAAATAAATAAAAATAAATAATATAAATAAATGATTATTAGTTGCTTTGATTTAAAATAAAATTTACACACACTCCTAGAGAAAATCAAAACTACAACGACAATATAAGCCTTTCATCATAAGAATGTTTGGTGAAGCTCTTATATTAATAAAGCAATAACAATTGGATGTTATGCCCAACAACATAATTAATATGATAAAAATAAAATAATTAACTCAAAAAAAATATAAAAAATAAAAATAAAATACTAATGATTAAAAATTGGCTAATTTAACAAATTTTTTTTAATTGAATCAATTAGAAAAAAAGAAAATCGAGAACTTAACTTATTTGAGAAAAATATTAAGATGAGATGTTTGATGAATGAAGGACACAACATATGGAATTGAGAACAAGCACTAGATGCTAACAACTTAAATTTCATGACATGAACAATTTTCTTTAGATTTTGTAAAAATTTCATTACCCTATTTTGTTTAAGAATTCAGTTATTTATAAAAATTTGTAGTGGTTACAAAATATTTGCCCAATTGATTGATTATTCAATAATAATAAATTATAAGAATCTCAATAGCTTGAAATAACTGTTAAAAGAGTAGTTACGGAGAAGTTACTCCATCAAAAGCCTTTGTAACCTCTTTATACCAAATTACATGATTGGACCACTAAATTGAATAAGATCTACTTTGAAATTGGGCTATTATGTCGACTATTATATTTTAATTGCGATATGATATTTGGATTTACATATGTTATTTACATCACAAAATTGTGCAATTGGATGATAGACCTAATTAGGTGTTTAAAGGTGGATGTGAATACGATAATTTGATCACAAAATTATGCAATCAGATGTCAAAATAATTCACACAATTTTAGTTACAGCCATGTGAAATAGATATGGGTTTTATTCCCATATTGCATGAATGATGGATCATTATGACTATATTAGAGTTTACTTACATTACATAATAAGTATATTGATTGGAGTTAGCTACCATTGGTTCACTCTAAGTTACTTTCTTTATTGCTAATACATTCATACTCAATTAAATCTTGATTTATGAGTTATAACTAAATTAAAATTTTTAAGAGTTTTTGTGTCATTTTCTTATTCCAAAAAGTGCATCTAAAAATATTTTGTATTATTACCTTTGTGTTTGAAAAGTTAATCCTTAAATGCTTATCATTTTGTCCCAATGGGTCTGATTAGGGTGAATCATATTAATTTTAAAGAAAAACTCATATATATTTATAGTAATTGAAATATAGATAATGGAAGTATTTTTCATTATTGAAATAAGAGGGAGTATGAATTAAGTTGGAGAACCAACTTTTCAACTTTAATAACACTTATCATAATAATATTTGTTTTTTACTTATATTTTTATCTAAATATTTATGTCTTGTAATCATCAAAAGGAAGAGATTGTTGTCACATTTATGTTTGATATGTCAAGCTATAAATATTTAGTATTTTATTCTAATGAGGTTCTTTTAGTATGGATTAGGTTTTGTTGTAATTATCAAACCTAGCACCGTTTAAGATTGTGAAATATTGGCCTCCAAAATACCTTGAAGTATTTAGTAAGTTTCAATGATTAGTGATAGACACATGAACTTTAAAATGGTTTACATTTTCTTATAAAATAGAATATTAACTTCTCGATTACATGCTAAATCTTCATTTATCTGACCTTCACATCCTAACCTAAGCATTTGTCTTATTCATCCTCTCCTTTATTTTGAAAACTTATAGTGTTTCATTTTTTGCTCATCTTGGTTTCTAATTAAATCCACATAATGAATCTTTGCCAAATTTTTTGTTAATTGCTAAACTTTCTTTAAATAAAAAAATAATTATTTTAAATTTTCATAATTTAAAAAAATAATCCATCCCCTAAGTTGGCCTAGCGTAAGGCAATTTGGTTGACTAAGACCAACTTGGCCTAATAGCTTTGGATTAGAAGACCAGTCTAAAATAAGCCAATCAATTATTTAGGGTGCATCCAGAACCTTATTGGGGTAAGTTAGAGAATCAAAAGGTAACAAACTTGAATTTTGTATGCATATGAGGGTACTTATTGGACCCATCACCATGAATTGACTTATAAATATATGAGTGTCCTAGGTGACGAAATCTGAAGGACAAAAGGAGGAGCCAACCTCAATTTGTTTAGCATTTTACACAGTTGATGGGTATTATAAAGAGAAAAGTACTTTTCTTTTTAACAATATTTGACTAAGTTTCTTTAGCAACTCAATGCTAAAAGTGGTTTCTATTTATCACCATTTGATCTTTGATTGAACGATAAATGTTTCATCTACTATAAGTACTTGATCCTAGCTAAAAATTGAATGCCAGCTTATGCTCGACTTCATTGAAAATTTCTTAGTACTTTAGCCTTTTCAAGTAGTCTGTCCTTGAGTCAAATGACTGATCATTCTTTATGTTTGAATCCAAAAAATTAGATCTTCTCCATTGATGAATCCAAGGATTCAAATCTCATCTCATTGGATCAATTAGCTTAGATCTAATCCACCTTGACCTAACCATCTAAAACTCATCCATTTTTATAGTTTTTGATCTGTTGATTTAAAACCTGTTAGATAAAAGCAAATGTCACCAGTCAATGCCAAATAATAATTAATTCCCTAGCAATTAATTAAGCCATCACGTTAGTCATTTTAGAAAAAAATATTTTATGCTATCTAAAGTAGTTTTTGAATCAATTTATTCTTAACTTTCTAGTGGCTATGATCAAATTTTTTTATATTAATCTAACCTTTATTCATGAAATGACTAATAAATTTGAAACAATCTTTGGAATCTTAAAAAAATTAACATTTTCCATGAGAGAATTCATTAGTAATACTCGGCATATCTATCATTAAACAAAAATCATAATTAACTGTCAAAAAATATAATATATTAACCATCCAATACTCTTTGTGATGATCATCAAACTATCGACTATCATTTGATAGTGACACTATCTCCATTCTACAATATTTTAAGATGATTCCATCCATTTATGAACTCATTTGGTCTCAACTTACAATAATAGGTCTCATCTTTATTAAAGGTACTTCCATAACTATCTAATTTTCCTCCGTTTTCCTAACGTTGACAAAACTTTTCAATTTTACTATGCCCTATAGTATCTTTGTTATCAATTGTATTCCTCTTGATATTCCCCTCTTTTAGTGCATTAATTTTTTTGTTAGACAACCCTTGTGATAAAAGCCTTGTAAAGATTTTTATTTCTTGCACATTGTATTGAAAATGACATCAAAAAGTCTTTTGACCAATTTCATAATTAATGACTATATGAGATATTTATTTAATAAAAAAATTAATATGTTTATAGTTCAGAAATTTTTTTGTTTTTCTTTAAAAATTCCCTTAAAATTAAAATAATGTCATTTTTAATATGTTTTGGTATTTCTTTTTATGACATGTCCTCATTCAATTCTTGTAGAATTATTATTTTTGTTTTTCTTTTCATTTTTTTTGATATTTGAATTCCTCTACATATTATTAATTCTTTCAAATAATTATCTTTTTGAACTTATTCAAAGATATCCTATGCAAAATTCATTTCATGATATTAAAAAAAAATTTTGAAATAAACTTACAATATTTCAACAAACATTATACAAAGCATAAAGGCATTCAGCTACTTTGTAAACATCCCTCCATCCAAGAATTAAATCAATCAAATTAAAAAAATTTTGGGAATGTCGCCAAAGAGGTCTTCCTCAACTTTCCAATTTGTTGTTCGTTTGTTAATTGTGGACGGGATTGTCTATTTCCTTATTTTGTTGATTTCTTTTGTCAGGAAAGCCATTGGCATTTCCATATGAAATAGTTTAGGACGCACCACTATGTTTCTTTGATCATATTTACAAATAAATGTACCATTAGGAAAGAGTTTTATTTGTATTGAAAGACAGAATACATGATTTACTATGGCAACAATTGTGACAAAAATCTTGTTAGCAATAGAACAATTTGTTTCAATAATCTATGAAAGCATAAAATGTCTTGTCTTTAGTTATTCTCTTTTTCTAAACATTGTAATGTATTTCATGGGACTTACCTTTAAAACTACATGATCTGCTTACCAAAATTCCACTTTCTTAATTGTTCTTATGATAATTTTTTTGAAGTAATCTATTCCCCTTGAATTCATGTTTTGATTATTTAGAACTTTAATAGAACATGAAATTATATCTATATCAGTTAGAATATTATTAGTTCGTTCATACCTTTATAATAATAATTAATGCATCTTATTATATACTTCTCTTTGCTAGACTAATGATTGTTGTTGTAGGAAAATTAATTAGAAGTGAAATACTTATCCTAGTTGCCTCAAAAACTTCATTTCCATAATCTTAATATATTCTCAAGTGTTTTAAATATTTTCTTTCATTGACTTTATTTTTGGTATAGAATGTCATGTTAGACATTAGTTGAGTATCATATGGAATCATTATGTAATATATTAGTGCTTTCCATACCACATTAGTCATACTATTAATTAAAATATATTTCACTCATTTTTTTATCAAAAATGTTGCCTTAATAAGTAAAATATGAATTTTTGGGGTTGAGAACCTCATTTTCAAACCTACAAATATTTGGTTTTTAATTTTCCATACATCATCACAATGGTTTATGGCAACAACTTGTAGCTGTCAATATGCCATAATGATCAATAATAAAGTTCCTTCAATTTATTATTGATATAACATATATCAATCAATTGTCCATCTAAATATTTAGTTTAGCATTCTTTATGTTATACATCATTAGCTTTTGCACTCCTTAAAGAATTGGTTTCTACTTTTTCTTTTTTCTTGATGATATAGGACCTTCAAACCATAATGCTTGAATAATTCAAGCTATTCCATTTATATTAATGTCTATATATATTTATCACCAAACAAATTTTAATTAAGACATTGTATGTACTGTGAATAATAAGATGCCCAAACATGAAAGCTTTGGTTTTTTTGGATGGAAGTGTTCATAAAAAATTAAGATAAGAATTGGAGATTAGAAACCAAATTAATGTATTATATTTTTTATAAACCATTTGACAGAGGAACCTTAGTTGTAGAGGAATCTACTCAAGTGGTTTTTTATGGAATTATGAATCAAAATAAGAAGCTAAATTTGAAACACATGGAGGATTTTAGAAAATTAAAATTAGAACAGAAACAAAAATGAAGAATAAAGACAGTGGCATTATTATTAAAATATATTTCACTTATTTTTTGTCAAAATGGTTATCATAATAAGACAAATATGTGTTTTTATGGTAGATAATGTTATTCTCATTTAGTAAATCAACCATTATACCTACAAATATTTTTTTAATCTTACACATATTATTATGCTAGTTTAGAACAACAACATTTGGTTATCAGTATGTCACAACTACAAATATAACAACGTTCTTTTTATTTTCCTACTAATATTGCATTTATATTTTTATTTTCGATCTACATATTTAATTAGTCTTCTTCAATGTTATGTATCAAACAAATTGCTCTCGTCTTAAAGCATTGGTAGTCCTATTACTCTTCTCTTAGTGATATAAAATCTCCTAACCATAATGTCGTAATAATTCAAGATGTTCTATTATCTTAAAGTCTCAATAGATTTATTATCAAAGCATTTATGAATATGATGCTATATTACTTTAGAATAACAAGAAGTCTGAATATTAAAACTTACGTATTTTTTGTTGGAATTGTTACAACAAAAGATAGGATAAAAATTAACGATTGAAAACAAAGATAATGGAAGACAATCTTTTTATGATATTCTTCAAAAGATACAGCTATAAGTGGTATAATATGGAAACCTTAATTGTAAAGGAATATACTCAAGTTGTATTTGATGAAATTAGCATAAAAGAAGCATTAGATTTGGAAGATATGAATTATTTTGAAAAAAGAAATGGAAGATCAAAAAAGATTACGGTATGAAAAACATAGTAGATTTTTACTCAATTGTTATTTAAGAAGGGAATTTAGATAAGGCTTTGTTCGTTAAGAGCTATGCTACTGAACTTCTTCAACACTTAGATTATGTAGATGATGTTATTTGTTGATGAACCAACTTTGATTAATGCGAATGAACTATTAAGCTTATGGATGTAGAATTTGAGGTTAGCATAATCGGTGAGTTTTCATTTTTTCTTTAAAAACAAGCTAAAAAGGATGTGGAAGGCATCCTTATATCTTAAATAAAACATATAAATCATATGTTTAAATTTTAAAAAATATGGATATAGTTGCATCAAAGGAGTTATTATACAATAAAAATCATCTTAGTTACTTAATCCTAAGTGAGTACTTATTTTTGTACAAACCCATTCCTCTCTTTAAAAAGAAATCATATATGTTGTGTCAACTTAAAAACTTGTTCCTCAAAATACAAGTGAATCCTTGAGGAATCAATTTTATTATGTTTGTTCTTGGATTATTTTAACTTGTTTGTTAAAATGAATGCTTTTGTCATTATTAAGTAGGTTATGTCACCATAATATAGTCATAAAAAATGGGTATTGAAAAATTAAAAAAAATAATCTTGTTATCATTCAAAATAAGGAAAGGCTAAGAGCAAAGGTTTGTAATCAAGTGTGAAGACTAAACCTAAAAGGAGCACTTTAACTAGTGATAAGGTTGAAGGCAACATGGTCATTATCAGCTTTTTCCTATTACAAGGTATTTAAACTATGCAAAATTGATATTAAGAGAACAATCATAAATGTTATGGTTTAGGAGGGAGTGTATGTAGAATGTTTTGATTGCTGTAAACATTGTCCTCATCAAAATCATGTGTAAAAGCAAATAAAATAAATATATGATTTGTGATAAGAAAAAAGATCCTGGTGTTGATAAACTTAATAGATTTCTACTCAATCATTAATTCAGCATGGGAGTGTAGACTAAATTTTGTTTCATCAAGAAGTATACAAATAAAAAAGTATACAAAGAACTTATTCTAGTCCAAGGTTATGTAGACGATTTCAATTTTCGATCAGCCAACTTGGCCTTTGTAGGCAATTTAGTAAGCTTATGCGTCTAGGATTTGAGATTAATATAATGGGTGAAGAGACCCAATTTTTCATATTGAAACTTAAATAATACGAAACATTTATCATTGTATCTTAAATAAATTATATGAATGAGACTTTATAAATTCTTGATCTTCAGAACCTAAAATCTATTTCTAATTTCAAGAGTCTCCAGCAAAGTATAAAGCAAAGACAAGAAAGGAAAACAAATAGTTTCAAGGTATACCAAGGGATGATTTGTACTTTAATTAACTACGAAAAGACCTAAGAATGTTTTTAGTGTGGGACTTTCTTAATTAATTCTTTGATTTGGAACCTATAAAAAGAATGTTTTGGTAATTACTTGGCAAAAAGGTGTTAGGGTATTCATTTTGCAAATTTGATTTATTTCATCACCTCATAAGATAAACCTAGAAATATTATCTTCGTTCAAGAGTACATAAGAAAAGGGTTGTAGGCATTTAATCTTTTTTTGACACATCTTAAATTCATAATCTATTAAAAAATATTGAACTATTGCTTGGAACAAATGAAACATAAAACATAGCATTGTGAGGATTTTTGCAAAAAAATGTTTGTGGTAAAAAGGAGTGTATAAGATATGGGATTAAATTAACAAAAAAAATACCCACAAAATAATACAATATGTGTGTCATTTGCCTAATAAAAAACCTTATCTAGCACTCTAAGGACAAATAATGTGATGTTAAGTACCATTTCATCAGGGAACATACAAAATGAAATGATGTAGACATTTAATTTGTTGTTAACATGCAACTTGTTGGCATCTTCATCAAGATGGCTAGGAAAGATTTACTTAATAGGATTAAATGACTTTTTTATCATGATAAAAGTTGGAGACATAAATCTTTGTTTTTACAGTAGCTCCTTAAGTGAAGGGGACCACATCAATGTGCTTTTATTACTTGCAAATCTTGTTTCACTAGATAATACTAAGTAAATGCTTTCTTACTTGACATCCAATTACTTTATGATAAACTTAGAATGTAACGAATTGAAAAAAATAAGAGGCTATAGGTCTAATGAGTAATACTTGAGAATAGTTTAATAATTACAACCTATTTTAGTGGCATACTCATTGATCATTAAATATTGCTTCTAGGTGTGAGGGTGAACAACATTGGAAGGAGATTAATGTTAGAGGACTTCTGAATTGAATAATAGGTGTATGCAACATTGCTAAATAACAATAGAAAACATAATTGTATGACAAAGAAACTATCTATCCTTCTTGAGTAAAGCATTTTCCCTACCTTGTAGATTAAGGGAACTTGTGGCTCAACTACACTATGCATGACTTTTCAAATTTGAAATGATAACATTTGCATGACTAAATTTACCACATGATCCTATTTTATAAAATATGATTAGCTATTAGGGAAAAAATACAATTATAAGACTAGACTATTTGTTGTAAAATAAGAATTGGATTTAGTAAAATTTGATGAAACAATTACTAGGAAAGGTTAAAATGATATGTTAGAATTATTCAATTAAAGAAAATCATTATATAAAAGTCGTATATGAAAAACTAAAACAAATCAATTGATATAGTTACCTTACACCTTATAGTAAAATCATTCAAATTAAAATTAAACTTTTGAAAATGTTGTATATCACCATCATATAATATGCAATGGTATAATAAATATTATGAATTGTATATTGGTAATGTTCATACCCTGCTTAATTAAAAAATATCCAATATATAACTATTCATTTAGACCATAAAATTATCTTACTCATTTACACCTACATAAAATGAAAAAGTTTGTATAATACAATAAATGTTTATTTGATTCTATGATCAACTCACTTTTATTTACAATAAGAAATTCTTTGAATTCATATGGTATGCTAACATTCTTTCACATCAACTAGATTGATTAAAAATGGATATCAAACCAAATGATTACGATGTTGAATTATACAATCAAACAACAAAAAATTTTTGATGTTATGAAATTCTCTTATTGCATTATTCTAACTTGAGAAATTTTTCTTAACAAATCAACATTCCTATATAGTTTTTGAAAATAAATAGCATTGAGTTTGAATGTGGCAAGAAGTTTGAAAAAGAAATTTTTAAGTCTAGCATTGTTAATTCTTTTGTTAGTTGAACCTATTTTGTTATCATTTTCATATCTAAGAAATTTTCATTGTCATAATTTCCTATATATTTGTGATGTTATATTATTTTATTTTAGATGAAAGATAGCATTTTTTATTGTTGCAAACAATTTTTTTCTTATTTTTCTAATCTAGTTTTCAAATTTTTAAACAAATTATGATGTTAACTTACTTTTATTCCTTAAATAATTTATATTTTTAATTATTTAATCGTGAATAAGCCTTAAAAAAATCCGGATTTGAAGATACTCAATTAATTTAGTTTTTAAACTATTTGTTCCAATTTTAATTTTAATTACGATATCCTCTATCCTTAAAATATTAAAAGAGCTGATAAATAACATTCTTGGAATAATTTTAACATTTTTTCCATTGAAATTGTTTTATTCTTTTAAAAATAAATCTTTTTTATTTTGTAAATAGGTGCATTTTATTTTGTTGTAGATAGTTTCTATTTCCTTGTATTTTTTGATATTTAATTATTTAATTTTTAAGGCAATGTTTTGAATATTTTTTAATATTTTGTTGTGTTAATAATTTTATAATTTGTAAATATTTTATCAATTTTTAACTATCATGGATCTTACTCTATGTGATAATTATCATTTTTATTATACAAATGTTTTTCGTTAATGATTTCCTTTATCTTGTTTTACTAATTCTCTTACTACATTATTTTTTACATGTTTATCAAGTTTATACTCTTAAAAATGTTTTTGGGTGATGTCAAGTAGAAATACAATAAAAACTTTCAAATAAGTCATTAAAGAATTTACATGATGATTTCTTTGTATTTTGTTATAATTTGATGTTACTTTTTGATAATTGTCTTTGATATGTCTTAGTCAAATATTTCGATAATAAAAATAATTTCTTTTTTACTTAATAAGTTTTTGCTATAAATATGTACTTCAATGAGAATTATCAATTTTAACATTTTTTTAATTTTATGGAAAATTTTGTTTTCTGATGAATCTGCTTGAAACTTTTAGCTCTCAAAATATTTTAGTCAGTTACTTTTTTTATCAATTATACATTTGCATGTCGTGGTATATATGTTGCTTCATTTGTTATGTCTAAAAGATTATTATAGCCTTTAGTTAAAATGTTTGTAATATGAACTTGGATTTCGAAAACTTAATTAGGATAGCAATTGTAATTATTTTTTAAAAGTGCTTCCAGAAATATGCTTTCATAATTGTGTTAATAAATAAATTCTTTTAACATATTATGCATGTTCTATTGATTTTTTAAAACATTGTTATTAGTTTAACAATTTAGATTTTAAATTTTGATCATTAATTTAAATTTTTTTTGTAGAGACATATTCAAATTATCTTGTGCCTTCTATGGTTTTTTTTGAAACCTACCATGATTTTTTGTATCATTTTTTTTCATATTTTATCCTAAAAGTTTTATACAATAATTATTTGTATTAAACTTTTTAGTTATTTCGTAATAGATTTCAAAGGTATTGAGTACTCTTTATTCATAAGAAAATTACCAATACATTTTCTTTTGGATATTATTTTAAATTATTTTCATATATTTTAAAATTTTAATTATCACAACAACATGCTATTATTTTCTAATTTTGTTTATCACATTGTGGAACTAAAAACATAAAATAATTAATATGCTAGAGAATCTTTTGAAACCACCTCTATGTAAAACACATTTATTAAATATTGATATGAAATGGCATTTTAAGAAGGTCTTAACTCATCCTTAAGCTTCTTTACTTACGAGTTGGTTGTACCTTATTGTTACATATGTATACAAATTTTTTAGTTAGTGTATACTATTTTTAACAATTTTACTTTAAATTAATATTTGTAATTTTTAGTTTTCATTCACTTTTTCAGGATAAATTTGATAACAAAGTTGTAAATAGTTTCAATACATTTACATATTTTTAAGATTATTATATTTTAATTTCAATAACAAAATTATTTTATGACATTATTTTGCAATTTAAACATGTATCATGTAAATATATCAAATATTTTAAAATATTTTCATAATTATGATGTGTCTTTTTTTTGTATTTTTTATCTAAACTAATCATGTTTTATTTAGCCAACTACTCTTTAAATTAAAGTTTGTTTTAAATATTTAAATATTTTTAATAATAATAGCTTATTATTAATCTACATTAATAGGAGAACTCTATTTTGAAATATTATTCTTAATACTTATTTTAATTTATATTTAAAATAATCATGCTTTTAAAATTTTTCATACAATGAAAATTTTTTAAATATTATGTAATTGCAGTAATTTGCATACTTTTAACTTTTATTATATTTTTGTTTTACTTTAGCATGGAGTTATTTAATTTATGTTATAGAATTTATGTTCACATATTTAATTTTTTAAATTGTTTTGCTTGTTTAACACAATCTAAATATTTTAAATCATTAAAACTTTATTATTAATAGTTTTAATATCAAAACATTTTGTTTTAAATTTTTTTCATAAATTATGAAAATATTTTCAAAAATTATTCTTTTTGAACAAATTATATATTTTTTAATATTCTAGTTAGAAAAATGATTTTTTAAATTTTATATTTACCAATGGTGTATTTTAAGGTTCATGTTGTGTCTTTATATTTGTTTTAATGTTTTTAGAAGCTTTTGAAACTGTATTTTTACATAATTATTTTTTAGCTGGCAAATCATTTTAACATCCATGACTTTCTTATTTATAAAATGTTATTTATGAAAGATGCACCAATAGAAAATCTTTAGTTTCACAACATATATAATATATCGAAAAATATTTTATATTTTTATATTTTTTATTTCTTAGAAATTACTACAATCTAATTTAAATATTAATGATATAAAGCTATATTTTAGTATCTTATTTTATTGATATGATGTCAACATTATTTGGAGCTCAAAAATTATGTTCTAGGAAAATTTTACTTTATTTTTTATTTTTTTTATATAATAAATGCGAAATTAAATTGTAATTATGGAACAATTTTCATCACATTTTATTGACATTATTAAAATTATTTTTAGATGTTTTTATTAACCATTTTGTCCAAAGTTTTGTAACATTTTCTTTTTTTGTACTATTTCCCTAATTATTTTATTTTATTTTGTTAATGTTGGTTTGTTCTTTATTGAATTTTTGTTGCTACTAGGTCATATATTGAAAGTAATGACTACACTTTTAAATATTAAATAGTTTCAACGACCATATACCTTTTAATTGTTCCAAAATATTTGCACTAATAAGTTTGAAAGCATTACATCCTTAAGGAATTTTTTGTTCATTTCCAATCAATTTAGCGATAACTATTTAATTCATTTTTAATGGTTTTGCTATTTAGTAATTCTTTTATTTTTTTTATATTGACAAATTTGTCTTAATTGTTTTACCTAAACATTTTTTAATGTAACATACACGTTGTTTTAAAACTCTAGTATGAATGTGCCAGTTGTGGTATTTCATAACAACTTAACATTTTCTTGTCTTACAACATTTTTAATTGAATGGTATATATTTGGTATTTATATTATGATATTTAATGTACAACATTCTTGCGTTCGATCTATTTCCATATCTATTTTATAATGTTTTTGCCGATTAGGCATGTCTATGAATGTGCCAATATAAATATATTTATTATGAAAAGAAAAAAGAATTATTACTATTTTGAAACATCTAACTTATCAACATTGTGAAGGAAATGGGAAAAATAGTTTTCATAAAATTAAAAAAAGAACTGTTTTGTGAAAATTATGAAAATTAAAAATATTAAAAACTAAAAATTTATCTAATTTAATAATCATATATAATATTCAAATTGTATAACATATAAAATGTAATTTACATATCATTATAAATAAAAGAAAAAAGAAAAATTAAATTAAAAAATTAAGGAAAATAAATATAATTAAAACACAAAACAAATAATATTACAAATATATTAACCACACAATATCAACAACATGTGACAAAAAACACGTTTTACTAAACAAAAGTGAAACTAAAGTTTCTTTGACATCGAAACTTAAAATAATAAATGCCACAAAATATCTGAAAATCTTGAAAACACTGTGTACACTTTATTATAAAACATTGCACAGATATTAAAAAAATACAAACAAATAATAATAAAAAGAACAAAACATCTAGATTATCAATAATCATTTAATATTATATTAATTAAACATATGTATATATTACATAAAAGAATGATAAATGCTTTATAAAGGTTATAAATGAGAACTTGAATTATGAAGAAAAAGGCAGAATGGAGACCCTTCTTCTAAATTTAGATCTTGCTCTTATGCCATAATGATAAAAAAGGTGGATAAATAATAAAATAAATGGAAGGAAATAAAATCATTATGCACCTCTCTAATTGCTTGCTTATATGCAAAATTTCAATGACAGGGAAATCAAATATTATAATTAAAATTTTCTGTTTCACTTAAAGGTTTTTAAAGAGTTTATAATAAGAATCTATGTATCAAAATGCTAACCTTCACATAACAAAAAATTCCTTACACCTAAGCAATTGCGAAGGAACAAAAATTACAAATAAAAAGAAAACAAAGAATTGAATATTATTAATCTTATAATACAACTTTTCTTATATTAGTTAACCCTATTAAAAAATTTTATATTTTATGTTTTTATGCTCTTAGGATACTTCATTTAGTTTAGCTTATTTAGAAGTTGTCAAGATCCAATTACTTTGCTATGTTAATTATTTGTTTGCAGGTAAAGGAGACAAGTCACTCAAAACTTTTACTCTTATGGGAGCTACTTCATCAATATGAAGCATAATTATGTTGGCATATACACAATAGTGAGGACATGAGTGGAGTTGCTAAAACACCATTGCTCAAGAATAATTTAAATAATAAAACAGCAAATGTGCTAACATCATGCCTTCATTTAGAATACAATAATGTGAAGCCATAATGTGGGTTGTTAGAAAATGTTAAAAATGAGGGAAGAGAAGTAAAATCCAGTTGTACAATGACTAGTAATTTTGAAACATAAAGAACATTTTAGTGAACATACATAAGCCATTTTCCATTTAATCATAGATAGAATTTGTTAAAAAACAATTACTTTGCTATGTTAATTATTAGTTTGGAGGTGAAGAAGAAGAGTAACATGAAAGTTTTACTCTTATCCGAGCTCCTTGGCCAACATGAAGCATAATAATGTTGATATATTCAAGATAATGAGGCCATGTGTGGAGTTACTGAAACACTCTTGCTCAAGAGTAATATAAATAAAACACATAGCAAATGTGCTAACATATTCAAAATATATTTATTCGAAACTATAATGTGGGTCACAAGAAAAGTTAAAAATGAGGGAAGAAATGTCAAATACAATGCAACAAGTAGTGATTTTTAATCATAATGATTATTTCAATAACTCAAAATAAGCTTTGATAAAAAAGACGATTAACTTTTGATAAGATTTTTAATGAGATTTTTATCCACTTGCTACATAATATGAATTTAGTTGTTTTGCATGAAATTAAATTACAATCTATTTAAATTCACTAATTATTTGGTAGTTTAGTTAGTTTTTCTTTTGAATTTAGGTTTAAAACTACATTCTATTTACAATGCTATGATGTAATGAATAGAAAGGCATTTTGTTAAAATTGGCATTATATTTCTCCAAATAATGTTTTTTATCTAAAAATGGGCACAATCTTAGTTTGCTATCTAGGTAGTTTAGATAATTATCTAATATCTAAATTACTATTTGAATATATCTCTAGCATTGTTGACAACCTTTTTATTGTTATCGTTCATCATAAATCCTATTATAGGAGTTCCTCTTACCCATACTACATTAATAATGCTTGGCGATCTCCTTAGTCACTTAAGTCCTAAAGCTCATAAATCACTAGGCATTATATTTATTTTAGTTAGGCGAGCTCACAAAGTTCTTCATGTTATGAAATTAATTGCAATGATAATCCCCCATGGCCATGGAATCACTAAGAGTGCATAAGTTGTTGCCTTTAAATACTACAATACACATAATAACTGTTCTAGCAAGAAACAAAGGTTTAGTAACCTAAGCCACATCTTTGTTCATTATTTTTTTATATAATATATTTTTATGTTTCATGTTTGGGATTTTTAAATAAAAATGATAACCCCTACTACAACATAAATTGGCTTGCTCTTATTTTTAAATAGCTAGAAATCATTTTCATTAATTTCTTTGGCATTTCATTGGTATAATTTAAATAATATTTGGCATAATTCACTTTTTTTGCTCATCTAATAAATTTATTATATATTACCTTCTAAGTTATTCAATTTTTCTTCTAACTATTTAAATGGACATGTAAAATAGAAGTCATCAGCAAAAATGGTGCAAAATTCATTCTAATTATGCAAGTGGGTAAGCTCCATTTGTGTAATTGCAACATGAGGAGACAAAATTCTTGTTTTGCTCCACCTAATTTTGCATGTTTGATGTGTGTATCCATTTCATTGAAATTGTATGTTTGTATTAAAGAAGGCCAATCATATTAATCCAAAGTAAAAAAAAAGAATAGGTTTGTTTAGTATAAGGGTTGAGATGCTTTTCCTATGTTCATATTTAAATATTATTTCTTTCAATTATACTCACTAAATAAATATTCACAATATAACTGCATCATAAGATGAAGAGCATTAGTGATCACCAAGATTAAATGGATGATTGTATAATCATCATAGATCACATTAATCCATTGTTCACAATTCTTTGTGAACCATCAAACTTTCTTGAGTTTCCATATATAGTATTTTATGATGATAGCTAGGTTTTCCTTAGATAATGTTATGATTTGAAGTAGTGTTAAATCAAAATAATATTATATTTTGATAGCCAGGTTTTACTTTGTTGCATACTTTCTTTATCTATTAGTTATTAAAGTTAAATTGAGGAATTCAAGCTTTGAGATTAAGAATGCTCACCACCCACTATTATTCAACTATTTTTATCATATAATTTTTCATACACATGAATAGTACTCAAAAAAGTAGAAGTTCCTATCTTACAATAAGAATATTTGCATTACACAAAATAGGCAGAAACCTTGAATATTTTAGTTCTAACCCCATGTAATATGAACATTAGTCCATAATTTAGATGTCGTTTCTTTTATGATGATAAACTGTATGGAAATTACAATTTTTCCATATTAATAGTAGTTTTGTAATTTTATCGAGAATTGATGTTTCGTCTCTATATGAGTTGAATTTTTTTATTATTGATTTATGACCAAGAGTATCGGCACATCATTATTTCAATTGAATAATAAGCTCCACTTTATGTTTAGCAAACTAGTTTTCATATTTGCATAATCCCATTTACTAACTCCCATTGTATATTTCCTCTATCTTGGAATAGATTCAATAACACACTACAATCTACTAAAGTGTGTAAATTGTTAATTTCCAATGGGTTGCATAATTGAACATTCCTAGTTATGGCCAAAACCTTAATTTTAGTTGTTATTTGATTTATTCAAATATTAAAAAAGTCTAAACTCATTTCCTCTAAATTGTTTCGAAACATTTCAATTACAATAGCACTACAAATGGCACATAGCTTCTCAACGATGATGCTTAACAACATCTAGATCTCCGGTTGAGGGAACCACATAATCGCTTTCACTATTCTTTCTTAAGTTCTTGCTTATTAATGTATGATTCCCAAAAAATTTATTTTGCAATTTCCTATAAAGTTTGAATGATTGGAAAAAAAAGCTTATTATAAAGCAACAATTCTCTTTTATATTACATATAACATCATGCAACAATTTGAGTTAATTTTACAAAGTTCTTAGTCATGTTAGCCTTCTGATTATTCTATGATATTCAAATGGGCAGTGTGATCATACCCACTTTAATACAAATTTCATATTACCTTGAATGTTGCATGATGTAATTCATTTCATGACTTTATAGGTATAAGCTTACATAATGTGTAAAGTTTTCACAAAAGTAACCCGTCCTTATTTAGCTTCTTTATAACAAAAAAGCATGATCAATTGAATCTTTATTTTCACATTGTTGTTGCATTCAAGAAAATTGAATGTTTATGTTGATTAGGTTATATGTTAATGGCATAAGTTATTGAATACATCCATGTTAACATTAACAACTTTAAAGGGCATTTGGTGCCTCATATTTGTAGTCTACATTTTAAAGTTAGCTTTTTTAATCTCAAACAAACTTAGGTAGAAAGATAGCTAAGTTACACATAACAAGTAAGAGACAATATATAACAAATTCATTGAGTTGGAAATTTGCATTCCGTTTAATCAAATATTTCATCCTTTGCATGTTAGGTCATGTGTTGGATTTCATTTTTGATGCATCTAAGGATTTGTATTTTATTGACGTGTAGTTAGACCAAAAATTATTATTATTGAATAACTTCCAATTAAGTTCCACATAAGAAGTTTAATCATTTTCTTGATTTTCTAAATACCAAGGCTATTTTTTCTAATGTGAACTAAGATTTTTCCAAGTAGTCTAGAGATGCTTAAGATTTGCTTCAAAAATCCCCACAATAGTTAATTCAATCCTTTTTTAATTTATAATAATTTTATGTTGCGAGTTTAGCTATTATTACAATATATAATAGAAATGAGGAAATGGCATGCTCGATGAGAATGAGTCCACCCTTAATAGATAACAACTTCTTTTTCCACCCAAGTAAATTTTTTTTTTATTTTACCTATCAAATTTTTGAAGTAAGCTTCTTTCTTCTAATGTATATACAACGTGTACCACAAATAAGCCAAAGGAAGATTTAACTAATGTAATCTTGAGCCCCTGAAATTTTTATTAACCTTGCATTCACTCTTTTTGTTTCAACAGATGTCCTCGCTTTAACTTTTTATATTTAAGAATTTTGTGGAGTGATTAAAGAGCTACAAAAACTTACTAACATTAATAATAGTTTTTAGACGTCCTTTATTAATGACAATTATGTTGTTTGCGTAAGATAGGAATGTGATAGATATAGATGATCTGTGTTGTCCATATAATTTCATTCTTCTTTTAAGAAAAAAATACTAGTTCTTCTTTTGAAGATCTCAGTGAATGAGATGAAAATAGTGCAAGGTAGAGGGTTACTCCTATAAGACTAATTGAAGGTTGAAAAAGTTACTTGGTGATCCACTAATGAAAATTCATATCCATGCATTACAAAGGTTATTGGTGAGCACCATAATAAGCTTCTTATTAACAATGTACTTGGAGAGTTTCTTAAAAAGAAATTTCCATGAAATGTTGTGATTCACATTCTTCAAATACAATTTAATAATAAAATTTTACTTTGTTTTTATTGTTAAGAGAATATACTAATTATTGAAGCAATAATATATTTTATACAACATATCTGCATTTAGAAAATTTGTTTGCTTTAGAGAAACAGGGCTATTAAAAATTTGGTTATGTTTATGAACGATGAGTTTTGTGAATTTTATTTTTAAGGTTTTTAAAGAATATTTGGTCTAAATCAAAAAATTTTTTTAGGTTACAACATTGAGGAAAATATATAATGTTTCAACCTACAATCTTTCAAAGAATTGGAGATGTTGTAAAACTTCTTTAGGTACATAGAACAGAACATGTGAAATTAAATACAAATAATTAATGAATCTGTTTCCAATAAAACCATCTAGAACAAAAGTGCTACCTAAATTCACATTAAAATTTATCTCTTTTTTTTATCCTTGGTGATATATCTTACATTATTAGATTACTTTTTTGATTTTGTTAATAAGGAAATGATGTAGTTAAACATATTTTCACCTTCAATTACTTAAGAAGACTTTAAAAGATTATGAAAGTAGTTGATTACAACTATACTTATTTTGAACTTTTGTTTTTTCTTCACTTTGTCATTATCGTGCAACAGAATGTTATATTTCTTTCTCCTTTTATTAGCCATCAAATTCCTTCTTTTCATTTCAAATAAATTTACCCACCTTCAAAATCTTGTAATAATAAGAATTAATAAGGTACAACTTATTCCACAAATCATTTTCATTGAAGAATTACTTATTTATGACTCGCCACATCCTTATATAATTTAATGGGATCTAAGATTTTTGTAAATATTTATCTTTTCAATGTTTAAGACATATTTTATGCCCAATTTCTTTTAAATCTTGGAACTTTTTCCCAAATTAGTTGAAAAGATAATTCCAATTATTCTCCATTATTTGCAAAAATGTAGGGTGATTGAAAAAATGCTATAAAATTTAGATTTTTTTGGGAAATGAAGGATAGATTTTGATAAAATTTAGTTCAAGAGGAAGATGACTTGATCCAGTTCTTACAAGGCGATGAATTATAAAAGTTAAAAGTAGTTCGGCCTTTTTCTCTGTAACTAACACCCTATTACAGAAGCCCAAGAAAACAACTAAGTGGCTCTATGGGAGGGGCCGTCTTGATCTCGTCCATATTCTATTACCTTTTCTTCCCCATATAAAGTAATAACTAAGAAATGACTACTACTTAAGATGACATAGTGTCATATAATCAATCTTACATTGGTTCTAGTTTAGTGGCTAATAGTCCATTATAATCTTTTGAAGATATGGTTTCATTAAAATACTTACCCACCATCCACAGATTTGTAGTGTTGTTGATAATGTAAAATGTCTTGCCCATAATTAGTTTTTTCCAGATACCATACTTTTATCTTTGGTGTAAGTGTAGCTTGCTTTAGAAACGAAGCCTTAATGTTTGATATTGGCATGGGTGGTCTACTTTTCATTAATGTCAATGCTATAGTTAAAGTCCTTCCAAAGAATCTATATCTTTTTTGATTGCATGTAATAACAATGCTAAAAATTGTGTTTAATAGAAAACTTTTACATCTTACCCTTATAAGACATAAGTTCCAACAACACAACTTATCTAACAATATATATTTTAATAAAATTGATTACACACTTTATAAAGCCTTTTTTAATAACACCCTAAAAAAATTAAAACAAGAAATTATTCATTAAGACCAGCTTTATCTACAATTTGGATAAATGAAACCATCCTTTAATACTTTTGGGCTAATTAGTTTTTCATAAATCTTTTTTAACTTTTTTTTGCATCCTTTGATATTTCAATGGCTTAAACTCAATTTGAATTTGAAACATATAGGTTGTTCATCTCCAAAATTTTTTCACTAAAAATTTTAAGATCTATATTATCATATCAATGCTAAATTTTATCATAATAATTTTTTCAATAAAATACTTAATCATTGTCCTTCACATTTTTTAGAATATTTTAAGGAACTATAGTCATCCAATAATTGGCTCGATTGTACTCCTTTCTATATATCAATTATCTTTGATTAACATTATGTATTTGCTCAATATTTTTTATTTTTATTAAGTCCTTTGGATGAACATACATAGTGGATTTCTTGATCAAATAGTTAGCAACTAAAGTAGGATTTTGGGCAGCTTCATTATTTTCTTATCGTTGGTTATTTTTATTGACATTTTTTTTGACATTTTGCCCATTAATTACATGACCCTATTCCTTGATATAAACAACATGATGATCCTAAGAGTTATCTAATTATTTTTAAGTCTTGTGTTGAGTTACCTCATGCCTATGTTTGTGGCAACCTTTGATAGATTTAGGTAATTATTATGCTAGATTTTCTAACTAAAGTAATTGTTTGAAACACATTTAGTAGGAATTCTAATTATGATTGCCAACTCTTTTGCTTACTCCACGTCAATACATAAGCAATTTTATGTTGTGTTAAATTAAGGGTAGCAACAACTAACTTGAAAGGCCCTAGTCACTAACATTATTAAGTGATGTACTAAAACAATGAATTGTTAGATGCTTCATTTTGTACCAAGCCAAGTGATTGTTCCAAATTCAATTGAAAGAAAGGTTAGAACTCATACACAAATTAGACAGACTATCAATAGTCTTACAAAGTCCACTCAAATTCTCATTTGAATAGCTTGTTTGCATGAAGAAACATGTGAAGGAATATTTAAAAAAGTTAGCTTCAATTTAATAAGTTACCTTTGCAACACACCAAAGTAAATAAATTTTTCTTTGACATCTTCATTTACTTTTCTTAACAAAATTATTAATCATTTCAAAGCATCAATGTAAGAATCACTTAAAAATAATTGTTTTCATGTAAAAATGCTTGTTTTGTAAGTCATTTAGAAAGTGGATATGTGACAATTAAGTTTCTTAGAGTAATTCATTACTTCAAAAATTTGATGCCTTTTGTAACTAATAAATATATTGTTCATGCTTGATGCTTTTCATTTTTAAATTACCACAATGTTGATGTTAATTAATGCATTTAGATAAATTATCATCATATTCAACAAGTGAAATGTAATCAAGATAACAATTACACTTTGCACCTCCGATCGACAAACTAAGTTCCAGTGTACTTGGTGTTACTTTCGTTTTATATTTCTTTTGCTTCTTCTTCTCTTTCTAGTATAAAACTGTGATTTGAGGAAATTTATCTCAAAATAACTTACCTAAATCTTTTGTTTCTTCATAACAAGAAGGAAAGACATAGAATTTTAACCCAATGCTATGCGACAAAGAAAAGTGTAAATGATTTTGTCATCTTGCATTAAGTAGAATAATTATAATTGACTTATGACCCATATAATCTAGAATAATGCTAGAATGATCCAAGAAATTGAGAAAATTATAGTTTACATTTCGAAAAAAAACATTAAGAGAATTTTTCTATAATGCATAATATTTCCAAAGAAATAAAGAAGGTGAATCCAAAATTGTTAATAGATATTTGAAGTAATTCACCATAAAAAATGCAAGAGAATGACCTTTTGTCTAGAACTTCAACATTTGACACAACCCTTATGGCAATTGTTCAATGGACTACAATTGCTATAAGAGGAAGGGAATTTTGGCTTTTTGAAATATTAACATAAATGATTTTTGTTGCATAACAATAACATTCACCATTGGAAATCCTACCTAAGAATTGTGAACATATTATTATTGAAACAACAATGATGAAAATAAATAAAAAATTAATAAATCAAAGAATGATTTCGAATATGTCTACCACAAACACAAATCCTTCATTAAATAATAGTCAACCTAACTAGGCTTCCAATAAACTGGCAACGTTTGTCATATTGTGGGCATACTAGAAATCTTTGCAACAAGTTCATCATCCTTGCAGCAACTTCATCAATTCATGCAACAACTTCATTAATAAATTATGACCATTTAGGTAGATAGTAAATTTGCATAGCCACAAGTGAACATTTGTTGGCATTTATTTGTTAGTTCAAAGCCTATCGATGAAAGTTTAAAGGTAAATTCATAACTTGGATGGATTAAATTGATTCTAAGAAAAGAAAACTATTCCAAAGTTTTTATAAGTAGAGTTAAATAAAAAAACTTATTAGTGCTACTAACATTTCTTACTGCAATCAAATACTACAACACCTTCATTAAATTAAGTTTATCACACTTTGCTATTTGAAAACCCTTACCAACATCAAAATCATTCAACAACTTATTCAAACTTCATTTGAAAAAACAAAGTACATTGTTGTACATTACTTCCTCATGAACCACATGGATCAACAAAGTTTGCGGGAAATTTTTTTATTTTTCAAAAGTTCTACACATGGCCCACAGTTTATAGGATTTTTTGCATTATGCTTCAAGTAAAATGGAGTTCATTTTTAGAATTATAACTTGATTCGGTTTCGATTACAAAAGTAGCGATTTTTTGTGGTTGAGTCTAACCCACAAAGTCTCAAGAAAGTTTGGCTTTAGCATTGTAAGAGAACAACTTAGATTATGTTTCAACTAGCTAAAAATACAAGTGGTTGAGCAGTAGCATAAGGAGAAAAATAGTTAAGGCAAGGTTATGTGTTTACCTTTTAAAATGACAAGTGATGCTTTCTCAACTTGCTATGCAATAGTTCTCCTAGGTAGAAACAAAACCAACTAAAATGCTGTTGTTATTTTTTCATACTAGCAATATGCTTTTCTTGTTTCCACTTTGTCAAGAATGTGATTACTATTGCTACTACAAGTGGAATTATTGGGGACCAATGGTGATTATCATAAACAATTTTCTAAACTTTTAAAACATGCAAAGTAAGATCATTAGAACATAGCACAAAATTTTTTTCTAAGAGCTATAGTTCTTCAGGGCTAATCAAAGCAGACACTTTCCATATGATTCTTAGTATGGTCATGAATTAGCATTGATGCCCAGACACCAATCAAACATGTGTTGACCCTTTTGGGGAATCATTGTATCTTTTCTTTATATGTGGAGTTAAGGTTTTGCTTAACTTTATATTAGAGGATCAAATTTCATGTAAAGAAGGTCAACAGGACAAAAAATTGCTTGTTTTCATCTATGCCTTCAATTGTTACCCACCAATAACCTCATTAGAATTAATAGAATATGTGTACCATGTTTTCCAAAAAGGATTAATGAATAGTTCTTAAAATTGTAATCTAGATCATGAGCTCATATGACTTACAATCACACCTAGATTAGCTACTTTGTGCTTACCCTTTGAGAACACATGAGAACCATCGTAAAAGTGGCCCAATTTGTTGACCCTCTAAATGAAACTAAATCTAACAACGTTGTGCTTACCTACCATCGCACTTTACTACCCATTGAACTTTATCTAATTCATGACACTATTTATGTCACATTGACCTACTAATTTCATTCATGACACATGAAATCAAATTTAACCAAGAAGTCATCGAAACCACAATGATTTGATGGCTAAATCCATGACACACCTACTTGGATCTGACTTGCAACACCATTGATGGTGTGCTAATTCGCTAGTTTAATCTGCAAAACCCAAACCGAAATATTTTTCAATGACCCATGTGGACCTGACTAACAAAAAATGAAAATGCAACTCTTTATAAATCATTTTGAGAATGCTAGTATTAAAATCTTACTATTTTTGTCAAGGAATTTACCATTCAATTTTCAAGTCTTTAAATTTTCTTGAAACAAAAGCAAATTGTATGCAGTATTAATGATTTGCACACAACTTTACATAACTCTTTTTTAATTTCGAAAGTATTGGGCAAATTGGCAATATAAAGGTTTTTGTACATTTACTGCATTTTTATTATATTTGTATTTATAACAATTCTACACCATTTTTTCAAAAAAATCTCTATTCCTATTCTTTATCAATTAAAAAATGTTGATATTTGAGTGCTAAGGAATTTATTTAATTTAGTTATTGCCAATCTTTTAACTAGTTCTAGCTGCATTAAAATCTTTGTATTAGTATGACTTTAGTTTTTACATTTTTCCATTGTTTCTCACAAAAGTGATATTTAGCAATGTTGCACTACTAAAAGTATCATATTTCGTCATCCAACATACAGTATACATATCATAAAATTTTTTGTATGTAAATGCCTTTTTGTTTATGTTGTTTTATTCATTTACAATATTTACTAAAATAGTTTTTAACTTATTTTATATAGGGATCTACATTTCAAATAATTTATCATTTTTATTATTTTCTTTTCATTACACTCATGGGTAATTTATTTATTTGTATAGATAGTTGTTATTTGTTTGTAACACTCAATTCATTTAAGTAATTAAATTATTTTGTTACATAATTATCTTTTTTATTTGGTATATGTTTTTATATTCATTAAGAATTAAGTTTGACATCTTTTAATAAAAAGGTATTCTATCGATAATTAAGCACAAAGTTATTAACATTTAAATTTGTTACTATCTTTTATGTTAATATGTTATTGGCATAATTTGGAACTAATGCATAATGAACAAAATAATGATTACTGCAAAGTATTTTAGTTATTTTGCCTTATTCACAACTTTTTGGGATGCAAATATTTTTTTATTACAATACTATAACATTCTTTTTTTAGGTTGCTATTAGCATATAATATTTTAATTTTTTTATTACACCATTACACAAGTATTATTTAAAAAATTTTTTTTGTCAACATTTCTTGTAAAAACAATTATTCTATTTTACTACTTATTTTTGTTTTGTTATGATTTTTTTCTTTTATCGTTATAATGATTTTATTAAGTCCTAATGACTATTTTTTTTAAAAATGTTTTATATGTAATCTCAACATTTAGTTTTGTTCTTCATATTGTACTGTTTTTATTACTTAATAATTTACAAAAAAAGTGTTGTAAAGATTTTTTATTGCCTAAATATGTTTTTGGGTTAATGTTTGTACAAATAATTTCAAATTATAAATAAAAAAATTTTTTGAAAAATTAAGTTTTGAAAATTTCTATCTAATAACTTACATTGTCGCATTATTTGTCTTTGTTCCAATGTTGTAAAAAGCTTGTTATGTATTATAAAAATATTTAAAATTGAAATTATCATTTTAATTTAATTTCTTTAATGTTTGGTATCATGATAACTCTATCTAAACTATTTTTTTCCAAATTTTTTTATAAAATGTGAATGAAATTTTTTGTAGAACTAAAAATTTATGTACAATTGGAAAAAAAAATTCTTTTTGCTATTAAAAGAAGAAGATTGAAATTTTAAAAAACATTTTATATAAATATAAATCTAAGAAATATATTGAGTAGATACAAATATTAAATATTTTATCTATTATATTTCTAATCAAAAGTAACTTTCCAGCTAATGCTAACATGTAATTACGGAAGAATAATCAATTAAAGAAATAAAAATTAATCATATAAATAAAATTTTAAATTAATTAGAGTTATGAAATAAAAAATATTTTAATTTTAAAAAATTGGCATATAAAAATGAAATAGAGATTGCATAAAATTTTGAAAATTAAAAAATCACATTAACTATTGAACAATAAAATTTTTGAAAATAAATTTATAAATAGTGAATTGCATTACAATTCCCAAAATTGTAACAATGCCTTCGAAAAGCAATTTAAGGATGGATGGTAACAACGAAACTTATTCTTATATTTAATTAAAATAAAAAATATTTACATAATAAAACATAAAATGCCAAAAATAAAAATTATTTTAATTCTAAAAAAATTCAAAAAATGTCAAAATTATAATCATATGTAGAAATAAAATTAAGAAATCATGAATTGTTTAAAATATCAAATAAACAATATTATGAAATATAGAAAAGGCAAAATATTAATAAAACATTTATCGTACTAACAAAATTATGAAAATTATTTTGTATCAAATAAAAAATTAAAAAATATATTTTAAATTTAAGGCAATAAATCATTTATCTCTAAGTTCACAACTATTAGTGATCCATTTTGAATAGCTAAAATTAATCCATAACAAATACAAATAATTTAAAGCAAAAAAAGTCTCTAAAATTTTGTTGCACAATGATAAGATGAAAACCCTCTGACATGTCTAGAGTCCTTCACCACATCCACCCTAAGTATCATAAAAATTTTAGTTTTCGTGAACTTATCGATCTGATACATTTCTCTTCTATTTAACTACTTGTTATGCACATTTTGAGTAATGTTTTAAATTTTATATTATATTCACTTTCTAAGTTTTTTCTATACATATTTGTATGCAAGTTATGCAAATTATTTTAAAAGTTTTATTTATTCTTTTATCATAATTTTTTAATATATTTTTAGTTCTTTAAAAGCTTTTTAAATCAATAAGAAGCCCTTCTACATTTCATTAGTGAAGAATAACATTAATATATTTTATAATTCTTTACATACAATCTCCTTTTTAATTTCGTTTTGAAGTTTTGTTAGACTAACATATCTTTTTTAAAAATTGTAGTTTCTTATTTCAGCATCTCCCATTCCTAATAATTGTTTTAAAAAAACATTTTCAATTATAATAAAGTTTTTGTGCATTTCATATTTTTTATAAAAAATTGACATGTTATTAAAAAAGAGATGAATATTTGTTATTTGCTTTGTTAATCAATTTATACTTTTTATCAATCATGATGCTTTAAATTTCAATGAATTACTTTCACATAATTATGAACATTTTATAGAAAATTTAAATTTGATAATTGTGAGTGCTTTAACCATTTTACTATTTTGTTGTTCTTTATTTGCTTTCATAATAGTGTTTCTTGCTACTACTTTGAATGTTTTGTTTATATATCATACATTTGCAAAAGTATTTAATGAATCATTTTATTAATATATGTCAGTCCTTTTTTAATATTTAAAATTTTTTCTTTACTTTTTTTGTTGAATGTATTTGATAATATAAAGTGCCATAATGCATTAAAATTATGTTCACATAAATGATTAATTTTGTAGTACTTTTACTATAATATTTTTGTGAAAGAAGTGATATACAAATTTTTATTTTAAATGCAACTTTCTTGTGAATGTAATAATCAAATAATCTATGCATTAATATTTCTTATTATTTATCTGGTTTTGTTAGTAGTGAAACTTTTATTCTGCATTAATATCTTTAATTGTTGTAATTTTTTAATATTAAATTGGTTATTTTTTATGCATATTATTTATAATAATTTTTATTTTTATTAATTTTTATATCTTTATTTTGTGGTAGTACTGCCACTTTACATTACTCTAATTTTTTATATTTTCCACTTTTTAAAATTTGTTTCACTAGGAATGAAACCCCGCATCCAGTTGACAAGAAGAGAGCAAATTACATTAGCTCTTACATTTTGATGGGCTAAGAGACGATAAAAAGTTGACAAATAGGAAGCAAGAGGTTGACCATACCAAATCGAAATTGAGGACCTCTTTCTTTTGATAAAAAAACATCAAAACGATGAAAGCCAATTATAATCTCCTTCAGATGCTTAAACACAAACTCTATGAGAAGAAAGAGTAGCCAAAACAAATTTGAAACCCTACCCAATGACTCTTTGTTAAAGCTTATGAAGTTTTGATTCACTCTAGGTAATTTGTTACACCATTTAAACTCCTTTGAAAGTGAAATTTGAATGAAATTTGCAATAGCTCCAAAATGTTTTAGCTTCTACCATCAAGTGACTGGCAATCCTAATCTTCCAATAACGATTTATTAACAAAAATTATGATTTATTGGAAGATGCACATTCAACAAAACTCACTGAAGTATCAATTTACGTCATTATTCTTTCTCAAGATTTTCTTATCACTAGAAATGGACATTATTTTGACGCTAGTTGAACTATGCTTTAGCAAAAGGGATGATTGTTAAAGAATAAAAATGTAGACTTTTAAAAAAAAAAGTTTTAAAAAATTTATTTTAAAGTAACCATTTTACATTTCCTATTAATCTCCAAAAAATCATTGTCAATTATATAATTCAAATTTCTAATTTTTATGATAAATTAATTTTATTTATTTTAAAAATAAACATTAAAATTAAAAAAATTTTGAAATAATAAAAAAGTAACTAGTTTTGATGATTTCACTCAAATTGGAGCTTGCATCAACACCAAACAATGGACAAACCAAAAAATCAAACTAATTAGTATAAGCCTTTCACGAATAGGTAACTCTCACAAAAACAAAATAGAATAAAAGGGCTATAACAGTATTCCAATGAAATAAAATGGTGAAAAAACAATACAATTACACATTTGAGTTAATGCTTATAATAATCTAATGTTCGGTAAAAAAATTAAAATGAAAACAAATGTATTGTTCTTTTAGTTGAATGAAGTAAGGAATAAAAAAATAAAAAATTTGCTAATTAGAAAAGAAAAGAGAGTTGAGAGTTCAAAGAATTAGGGATATAATGAATGTAAATAATAATTAATATCAATTGCTAAGACTTAAATTTTATAGCTGGAACAAATTCTTCTTTCTTTCGACAATTTTTTAATATGTAAAAAATTTAGAATTTATAAACATATTATCAATAAAAATAGCTACCAAAAATTCCTATAAGTTGCTCGGGGTAGAATAGGTTGAATTTAGTAATTATTCAAAAGTAGTAGTTTACAATAAATAATGAGTTAGGTTGGCCCAACACTGTTTATACTATAACTATAACAATCCTACAAATTTCAACTGGACCTTCCAAATTTAGGATACACTAAGGTAAATATGAGCTGCGTGATTGAGTTTATTATAGATTGCTAAAAAACTTTTTTGCCCGTAAAAAGTAAATGATAGCCACATGATAGATTTTAATGTAAACAATTAAATCAAAACATTATTTGATTGAATCAAGGTAGATGATTGATTCATGATTGATTTTAATCTAGACCGTTATAATCAAAAAATATAATAATTAGGTAGATTTAAATCTACGTAGTTTAGTAATGGCATTAAATTTCAGTCATTCAAACTTGAAAATTGTAAGACTATACAATTGAATTTAAATTTATAAATTTTTTAAAGATTAAAGAATATTTGAATGTTTAATCACAAAAATTGTGTGACCAAGCAACAGATTTGGATCAATGTGTTTTATAGTGGAAAATGAATTTTAGATTATTTAATGTTAGCACAAAATCAAATGTTGCACATCTTTTATAACATTTTTCAAGTGATATACGCTAAATGAGTTAGGAATTTTTTACACACATTGTTTATTTGCACTTGAGAAAGTTGTATATATGTTTTACATATGTGTACAGAATTAGTCAAAAATATGAAATTGGCTATACCTTGGCTTTCTTCGAAGATCATGACCCTTGCTCCAACAGTCATGCCTTAACTATACATTTACGAAAGCTTTGGCTTAACTTTGTTATAAGATGGTCGTTTTTTCATAATTTACTTTTTTTGTGTATTTGGAAAGTGGTTATCAATGATGTGATCACAATAAGATGATTTATTAAGAAAATAAAAATTTGGGGTCCTCTATTTCTTAAGACAATTATTTAAACAAAAATTATAATGATGATGAAGTTTAATTTTACAACTTACTAAAAATATTTTAAATAATGTCTAATATTTTAATAAATAAAGTGAAAATTTTAAACTTAAATTAAAATTGAATCTCTTTATAATCAATCACTTTAACGAAAAGAATCTTCATAAGATCTAATGTTTTCTTTTCTGTAGATTTCTTGATTAACATAAACATCTGCTATCCCAAATCTTAAAGTTCACTTCATAAATTTTATTATAGATACTTAGGTGTTATCGTCAAATAAAGCATAATAATGGGTGTAATTATTTTATTTATAATCTTATTTATTCCAATACTTTGTGTCAACATGATTTCTATTGTTGTTGGTGTAATATTAAAACTATGGTTGATTAAAGTATCTAAATTTTAACTATTCACTATTATTTATCCATATGTTTCACTGTTTTCTCTTGCGAACAGAGATTGACATTTATCCTCCAAAAGGATTATGGAAGGAGATCCCCCTTATCATGAGTAGAATGAAAATAAACTTATGTGTCCTATGAGTATCAGGTGATTTTTTTAATAATTCTAACCCAAAGTACAATATAAAAGACATGCTCCAAATAGGAAATTAATGCATTAGGAGCTCTACATTGGTTAATATTTATTAACACAAGAATCAATTGATGAAGCTCTATAATAGATTGATCTACTAGATTTTGATATAAAAGATTTGAAACATTAAATAAAAACTTAATAAATAGTATATTGATTTTTTCATCACCAAAACATTATGTAAGCACCAATTCCTTAACATAAATAGTATAAGGAATAATAGAAATTATAAATAATTAAACTTTTAACCACAAATAGTCATCTTAATTCTTTAGCTTTATTATATCACGAATTATGATCCATTATTGTATGCTTATGTATTACCTAATATTTGTACATACCTTGACTATTTAAATCATCTTCTAGCTCAATCTATATCTTTAACCATATTTTTTATGCTTGTGAAGCATGTACTAATAGTTGTCATACATCCTTGTATGTTAATTTGTCTTGAAAAAACTCATATGCATTATCTTTGTCCACCAAAAAAAATTTTATAAGAGTAGTAATGGTCTTCCTTTGTTTAAGATTTACATTATTTTTTTAAAGTTTTGTGGTCATATTACAAAATTTTATTGTTTAAAATACGATGGTGGTTTGCACCTTTTTCTTTCAAATTTATTATGCTTTATACGATGAAAATAGTTTATGTAAACATGTTGTGGATAGCTTTTAATGTCTTAAGTGCACCATTATCATGATTGTTTTATTTATATTTGTAATTTTGAACATTTGTTGTGTGTAACATTAAGCATGTTTAATTTGTAATTTCATGAAAAAAAAAATTATATTACGCTGCATCAATAATTTATTTATTTCATTAAAATAATTATATTATTTTCATATATCTACATTTTTATGTTGGTAAAATTTATCATTTTCACTTTATTATTTATTTTTTTATTTTTTAAAAAATCTAAGACCTTTTTAATTTTCTTGAAACTAATTTGTGATACTATCATTAATGTATAAGCTGTTTCATTATACATGTATATGCTGTTTCATTATACATGTGAAAGCGGTTAAATAATCAAATTAGTATTTGACATTTTCATACATGATCAATCTCATGTGATTTTTCATTTCCTTTTTTATTTATATTTTTTAAATTAATTTTTATTATGTTCTCGTAGCTTTTCTAAAAATTATAATTTTGTAGTGTTAATTAATTGTTAAAATTAAGAATGATTAATTTGAAATACAAACATTTTAACTCTTTACATAGTTTTGATCATGTTAAAAACCATTCTTTTCGATGTTATGAGACTTATGAATATGTATAATTTTTTGCCTAAAATCCCCAAAAGAATTGGAGATCTTATAAAAATTCTTTAGCTACATTAAAAACAACATTTGAGATTAAATCCAAATAATTAGTCAAGAATTTTCCATTAAAACATCTAGGCTCAAAGTACTGCCTAAATTCATGTTAAAATTTGTATTATTTTTTTTTTGTTTTGTGTTATATTTATTTCTTTAAGTCTTCTTAAGTATTTTCATAATATATAGGTCTGTTAGGATTGTTTTGTACCATATATACACACAACAATATGATAATCTTTTTGTTAACAAATTTTAACTTGACAAAAAAGACATACACATAACAAATATAATATTTTTATAACATTATTGTCTCATTTTTTCTTTTGTCCACTATGCAATGAATAAAAAGTAATGAATCAGATAAGTAGAACATTCAAATTTTTACTATTTCATATGAAAGTTATGCAAAAACACAAAACAAAATGCCTACTCTTATGTGGAAGATACAACTTACTAACAAGAAGTTGTTTGTCATTCAAAGTTAGATGTAGAATGACAAATCATATCATATATGTTCAACTCCATTACAGTTTAATTAAGACTAAGAATTCTCAAAAGAGATAAAAATTTTACACAAACAAAAAAATGTTTGTATAAATATTAAATGTAGAAGAACTCAACTCTTAGAATGTTAAAATGAACATGAAAAGAAAGGTAACTTGTAAAATAATGTTCACACTTTATATTTCTATCTCAAATGATAGTCATATATTCATAATTAGACCATCGTAAATATATTACCCATTTATAGTTCTAATTTTAACAAGCAAAATAATACAAAAACTTGACCATGCATATAGTACATTAGTCATCACATTTGTTGACCATAAACTAGAGAAAATATAAAGCTTTTTTCCATAATTTATTTCACATATCTTGATTCTATCATACTTTGTAATGAATACCATGTGTTCAAGAGCTAAACATGTCAAATGCAACTAAAGAAGAATGGTTTAAATGGAATGATTCCTTCTTTTTTTTAAAGTAATTACAACTTATCTATAAATGAAATGTTTAATTGTTTTACTAATTAAAATGTAATGAACATATAATCTTCAAATAGTTTATCAGCAACATTTGAAGGAAACCCACTTGAGCCTAGATTAGAATGTTCATTAAGCCATTACGTAGAGCCAAAAAACTTCAATCAACTTTAAGGTGTATGCATGCCATGCTATATTGCAATTTTTCAGTTTCACTAGTTACTACTACATTTCATAATAGCTCCACAAACAATTGCGACATAATATCTTTTTCGAGTTATCTCAAATAGTTTTTAGGGTACTCCATAATACGTGATTTAAAAATTAAAATGCAAAAGTTTCCATATAATTTTCTATTTTTTATTGAATTTTTGAATTGATTTAATTTTTATACAATCCATTAAGATTTTAATGCTTTTCGATTTAATTATTTTAATATAAAATATCATTAATTATTTATTGAGATAACATTTTTCAAGATTTTAAATTTCTTTTCAAAGATAATATTTTTTATCCACTAGAACAAAATAAATTTTAAAATCAAGATAATATTTTCTATCTTTCAATTTTCGTAAGATTTAATTAGATTATTGAATTTGTTGTTAGAATTAGAAACATTTTGTCGACAACATATGCACATAGATTTAAACATTTTTATTGTTGACTTAGAATAATGACATATTAATATGTTAAAATTCCAAACAATTTCTATTTACAAAATAATTTTTATTTGGCTCACATTAATAAAAAAAAGTACATGCTAATCTATTTTAAAGAAATTCAAATCTTTTGTTAAATTAATTTTCTTATTTTTTTAAAATTAAATTATAATATTTTTTAATCAGTTTATTATTTCTTAAAATAATATAATTTAAACATTTAAGTCTTTTCTATTTTTAATAATAAGAAAACTCTTTTGTTGATGAACAAGTTAGAATATTATCTCATGAATATATCAAATAAATAAATTTTACATGTATGTTATCCATTTCAAAATATTTTATGCTTATTTTTCCTTTTATATTTTGGGAGATTTTTAATCTACTATTGTTTTGAGTGTCTTGTTTTATACCATTCATTCATATAACATAACATACCAACTTCCAATTACCTAATATGTAAATTCATATATTATATAACAAAAAAGTGAACTTTTATCAAACACTTTATTAGTATATCACGTAAATTATTTTAACTTTTTATAATTTTTGCAATTCATTTGCATAAGCATTTTATCATTTAAAATAATCTTTTTTTAGTTTTTTATATTTTCACATAGTTTCTTTAGTCTTTGGACATTTGTTAAGACTTAAATATTATGAATACTATTTTGCAAATCTATGTACACATTATTTTTATTTTTTAGTTGTTTAATTATTGTCATTTTTTTCTAAATTCTAAACTTCTTTATTTACACATGATGTTTTTCCCTGCAATTTTTACAATACTTTTTGTTAATATTCGATGTAGATGTTTTAATGGCCTTTTATTTTTTAATGTTAATCATATATATTTTATGTAGTTTTTAAAATTTCTTTTTCAACCTAGTATTAAAGATAATCTTTACACAAAATTCTACACATATTTATAGTATTTTTGTAATACAACAACTAAATTTTGGTACATAATTTCTTATGTATTTAAAATGTTAAATTTCTTAGAAATATTTATTATATTTAATATTTTTTTATAAAAAATAAAGAATTCGAAATGTTGATTTGCTAAGAAACTTTTATTTCATGTTAAAAATATGTTTAACAGTTATATCATAAATTTTTATTATATTAACACCTTTTTTTTCTAGCTCTAATAAAATACTTGAAATTCTTATGTTAATAAAAATAAATTTTGATGACTTCAACATCTAATTAGATGCGCCAAATGAGTGCTTTTTTAAACATCCATTTTTTTTGATATTTTATATTTATTCTTGAACTTTTTTTTATATTTTTTTGGTCTTTTGAAATTTTTTAGTTTAGTTTTTTCCAAAAAATGTTTTTTATTTATTCTAATATACATATAATAAATGTGTTGAAACTTTTCATTTTGTGTTATATAAAGGTTTTTTTAAAAAAAATAATGTATATTTATTGTGATGATTTTTATTATCTTTTGTACAAAGTTTTTGAGATATAAAAAATTTATATTTGTGATTAACTTTGTTGTGGATTTTGATGTCTTGATCATAAAGTCAAGCTAAATATTTGCTAATATTTTGTTGAGCAAAGTGTTATATTAGTTAATTTTCAATGTTAATAGTTATAGTTTGAGCTTGTTAGAGCAAAGTTATTACATAGATAGTTAATAAAATTTTGATGGCTTAAATTACTAACTTTGGAGCCAACAATAATTACATTTGTGGAGTTGCTAATCCACAAAATAAAATATATTTCTTAATCTTTATGGATAACTTGTTAAAACCTATAATTTATATGCAATTATGGTGCAAATGATCATCATTTTTATACATATTTAATTTTATGTTTATGAGGTACTTGATTTTTTAATTAAGATATTTTACTTTTTTAAATCTTATAAATATTTTAAAAATCTTCATATATATATATATATTATTTTTGAAATCTTATAAATATTTTTTTGCATTGCAAAGCCCGAAAGACTTAACTCAGGTCTATGACTCGCAATGTATGCATAGTCCTCGAGGAGCTGCATGCTAGGAGCCTGATAAAAACTGAGACAGGTTATCTCAGATTTTTTATTGAAGGCCCAATTCTTGTAGTAGTATTTATGAACAATTTGTTTACATCTAGTCATTCATCTGGAATTGTTGATTGAGCTACTTAATGTCTCTCGCCCTTTAATAACAATAACAAACTTAACATCACCATCAATCTAGCATTTGAATCTAATGTTAAAGATCTTATTCCATTACAATTAAATATAAACCCTTTGTCATTTATTCTACTAAAATAGTGCTTTCTTCAAACACCAAGAACGAAATAGTAGTTTTACTGTCATTTCGTTCGTATCAGTTGTAATGGCTACCTTTCGAAAAAACTTTTTTAGCTACTAGAGAAGTTATTTTTAGCCTTGAGTTATGAATGTCTTCCTTTAAAGATTTAAAAATGTAGAAATTATTTTATGTATAAATAATAAGGTTTTCAAATTGTTTTGTGTAGTTAAACTTTTTTGTGGACTTTCATTTCTCATTGGAGCATCTATATGTATTTGGCTTATTTTTTAGAGTAAAATTTTTCCCCTATAATTTTATAATAAAGAAATTTGTTAAATACATAATTCACTCATTTGTTCTTGTATATTTTCTCTCATATAATTTATAAACAATTTAACATGTTATTTGATTCCATCTCTTTCAAAATCTTTATGATGCTTGCCAAAATGAGAATACTATTTTTGAAAAAGATGTTAAAATAATTTTAATATTATAATTATTAAGTTATGCTCATGGCTTTTCATATTTTTGTATTTTTTTATGTTTTTGACATTTTTATTTATAACATGATCATTGTTTTCTTATTTTATTAGCTTCATTCATTTTGTTTAGATATTTCTAATATTTTGCAATACTAATGTTAGATATTTTTCTTTTTCAACAAATCTTTTTTATGTTTTTCATATTTAATTATTTAGTTATTTAATTTGAAAATTAATACAGTTTTTTAAGTGGTATGAGCATTTCTTGTTTGTAATAACTCATTTATTACACTTGTAACAATAAAAGAAAAAGTTTATTGCTGAAAATATCTTTTATACAGCATGTTCATTAAAAAATGAAATTAGTTTTTGAAATTTGCTTCAAATAATTATTGAACGTTTTATATTGCTATTACACTAACAATTGTATATATCTTTATGTTATTAAAGATTGTTGTTTTCAATAACTTATTTTGACTTGGTTATGAAATTTTATGTTTTCTAATGATCTCTTTATATTGTATTATATTTTATTCAAATGAGTTACTATCCATGTTTCGATTTATTATAACTGTTTGGGTTAAGATATCATACAATCAAAAAAGTTTCCTTTTATAAAATACTATATTGATTTATAAAAATTATTATAAAATCTTTTAAATACATGTTCAATCATTTTGCTCCTTCTATTAATAACATAGTTTTTTAAATAAATTATTTATGTATGTTTTATGTTACTTATTTTCTAAAATAGATTCTATTAACATTTTCAAAACTTTTGTAATTTTAAACTTTTTAGGACTTTTTAATCACAGGCTTATTTCAGGCATATTTTTTTCTAAAAATTTGTCATGCTAAATTTATACAGACCATTTTTCTCAACTTCACAAAAATATTATTTCTAATGTTTGAGGTACCATATTACCTATATGATTGACATAAACTTTTATAAAAACACTTTTCTTAAATTAGGTCTTACTAACTTTAGTTGACTATGGATACTCATTCTCAATGTATTGCATAGAAATTTTGAATATCTTTTACTTTTTTAAATACAACTAATACATGTTTCTTTAATTTTATATGTAGTGGTTGTAAGTTTATGATAATTTGATTCCAAAATTACATTTACTTTTTAAAATAACTTAGTTTTTAAAATCTAACAACAACAAGAGGATTATAATAAAAAAATAATATTTTACAAAAAAATTTGAATATTTTATCAATATTTAAAATCAAATATTATTTTTTGATAATTTATTAATTTTTTTAAAAAGACATTTGCATAACTATTATTTTTTTGATGCTTTACATTTTACCTCATGCATGTAGAGATTGCATTTTTTTAAATATTTCCATAAATCTATAGAGGTTATAATAAGATAACTATTAAAAATATTGTACCTTCTTAATTAACTTTTTTAATGTTTTAATAAGTTTAGTATATTATTGCAAAATTTACCTCAATTAGAATTTTATGAGGATTTTAAATTATTCTATATGAATTTTTTTAATTTCAAAATACTATTTGTGAACAAAATATTTGTTTAAGTATAGTTACAATTAAAACTCTTTATTGAGGAGTGGTACAAATATTATTAACAATTTTTTGTCAATAACATTTTGTTGATAGATGATTAATTTATGCACTATTTAATTGACATGATATTTTTTTTGTTGTGTTCTTTACTAGCTCATTATATAGACTTTTTAAACATTATATTCATATCTTAATAGTTTTATTGTATTAATATTTATTCATTTCTTTCTTTTATATTGTATTATTGCTAACTACTTGTTTAAATTTTTTGATGATTTTCTATTACTGATGTTTTGAATACACGTTTGTACAAAAAGTAATTTTTATTATTATTAAATTACTCTTATATATTGTTATTATCATATAATATGATCAACTTTTGTATCTAAAAAAATTTATAAAACTAAAAATAATTTTGTTAATGATTTCAAATTGGGTATTATCATAATGACTTCCTGTTTCTCAATATTATTTATCTTATTTATTAAAGGCACATTTTTCATTCTTTCTTAATATAGTTTGAAATCGTTGAAATATTTTAATTTCTTATTAACTATTCCTGTAAAAATTGTCATATTAAAAATATAAAATATTATAAAGCAAAAATGAAATATTTTAGATCACTAAAGCCTTATTTCTCGTTGGGAAAAATAAATCCTTTAAGATATTAAAAGAAAAAATTTGAAATTTGAATAAACGTGTTACATAAGTATAAATATAAAAAATACCTTGAGTTATTAAAAATATTTAATATTAATCTATGCACAAAAATTTTCAAAAGTTACTTTCTTTGTAAAGCTATGTGTTTTATAGATGAATCTTATAAATAAAATTTCAAAATAATTAAAATAATGAATTAATTAAAAAAAATAATATAATTTACTTTCAAAGAAAGATGCATATAAAAAAGAAATAAAGTTAATAAAAAATTTGAAAATTGAAAAACCACATGGACTTTTGAATATTAAAATTGTTAAAAAAATTACATAAATAGTAGTTCCTTACATTTCAAAACTTGTGAGAATTCCAAGGAAGTAGCATTTTAAGGGTGAATAGTAATATTGAAATATATTCCTCTATTTTATTGATATAAAAATAATGACATAATAAAAATTAAAATAATAAAAATAAAAATTCTTGCTTCTCAGTAGTGAAACCTATAGTTAGGTAACATGATAACATGAAAGCCATCTCGCATGTCCATCAGCCTTCTCCTCATCAATGCTAAGAATCACTAAAATTTTAGGTTTGGTGAGCATATCAATCTTATAAATTTATACTCTACTTAAGTACTAGTTATGCACATTTTTTATAATGTTTAAAATTTTCTATTAAATTAATTGTTAAGATTTTTCTATACATGTCTATATGTGAGCTATGCACATTATTTTTAAAGTTTTAAATATTCCTTTATTGTACTTATTTTTTTGAATATTTTAATCCTTTAAAAGTTTTTTAACATAATAAGATTCCATTTGAGTTTCATTGTTGTAAAATTTCTTTAATGTTTTGTAAAATTGAATATGTATATTTCATCCATTTTTTCATTTTCTTTTTGCACAAATCTTAAATTTTTTAAATTTTGTTAGACTAACATCACTTTTTCAAATATAGTAGTTTCTTATGCCAACTTTACTCATTGGTGATATTTCTATTAATGAAATGTCTTCAATTATGACAAATTTTTTGTGGATTTCATGTTTTGGATAAAAAAGTTTACATGTTACTAAAATAGTTATAAATATTTGTGATTTCCATTGTTAATCATTTTATTCTTTTTATCTTTTATGGTTCTCTAATTTTTAATGAATTTCTTTCATATAGCTATGAACATTATAGAAAATGTTTAAAATTGTAAATTATGGGTTCTTTAACAATTTTAGTGTCTTGTGCTTCCTTATTTGCAATCCATATTATCATTCCTTTCTATTACTAGAAACGTTCAGTTGATATATGATACATTTGTAGGAGTATTTAATGAATCATTTTCTTAATATATTATGTAACACATTTTGAATATTTTAACTTTTTTCATATAGAAAAAATTATTTTTTTGTTATATATATTTTATAATTTACAATGGCATGATGCTGTAAAATTGTTTTCATGTGAAGAATTAATGTTTTAGTAATTTTATTATAATATTTTTTTGAAATAGAAGAAATAAAAAGTTTTATTTTGTATGCAACATTTTTCAATGAATTCAAATAATTTATATATTATTATTTTTTATTATTTATACACTTTATCAAAGTTATAAGGTTTTTATTTCTTATGAATATTTTTAATGAATATTCTTCTTTGAATCTTAAATTATTGATATTTTATACATATTACTTATAATATATTTCAATTTTTCTAATTTTTCTTTTTTTAGATATTTATACTTGCACTATAGTTTTTGCACTATTCTATGATGTTATATTTTCTATTTTGTTAAAATTTGTTTCAAAGTAATATTTAGTACTATTGGTGTAAGTTAATTATTAAGATAATCAATCATTAGTGTAACTTTTCTCTTATTCTATTATTTAATACATTGAAAATAATTCTAAACAACTCATAATTATGTGCTATCTCATTTCTTTTTAAATTATTAAACAAAAAAGTACCTTTCTACCTTACCTCTATCTTGTGGTTCGAGAAGAATGAATCATTCCCAAAGAAGAATCTATTGATACTCTACCAATTGGTTGAATTGTTGAATTGATATTGAACCTGCAATTTATCCATGGGCATGTGGGAGCCAAACCCCAATCAGGTTGGCAAAAAGTGAGAAAATTGCATTAAGTCTATCATTTTTATGGGTCAAGAGAAATTGAAAAATGGCTAGATATGAACC
The DNA here is from genome assembly GCA_023846275.1 of Vanilla planifolia. Lineage (NCBI taxonomy): Eukaryota > Viridiplantae > Streptophyta > Magnoliopsida > Asparagales > Orchidaceae > Vanilla > Vanilla planifolia. Next base: position 883,130 of record JAIUJO010000114.1, read on the forward strand.
CAAAGGTTGACCATACTTACATGGAACTCATGCCATCTTTGTTTTCACAAAAGGAACATCAAGACTATGAAAGCCCAGTAGAATCTTCTCCAGATTCTTGAACCCCAACTTCACAGGAAGAGAGAAGTGTCTCATAGCCAAAACATATGTGTGACCTTGCTAAAGCACTCTTTATTCAACCTTATCAAGTTTTGATCAATTTTACGTGTTTTGGTACACCGTTTTAACATTTTTAAAATGAAATTTGAATGAAATCTGTAGTAACTCTCCTATTTCCTTTCCTACTAACATTAAGTGAATGTAACCCCAGTCTTTCAATAAAGATTATATTGACTAAAAAAGAGTCAGGGCTTATTGGAAGATGCACTCTCAATAAAATTTATTGAAATATCATTTTGAGTCATTTTTTATTTGAAGATTTTCTTCTCATTTAAACTACTTAAACTATACCTAATAGATGCTATGAACACCTTCTTAAATGTTGTTCTTTAGGAGAAAGTGTACATAGAATAATTGGATTTCATTCAACATTATCATCATCAAAATCATGTGTATAAGTTAATGAAAGAATTATATGAATTGCTACATGGACAAAGATCCTGGTATGACACTTTGTAGATATCTACTCAAAAATTATTTAATGTTGGGAATGTTGATATAACTTTATTCATCACAAACTTTGTGGATGAACTTCTTATAATCCAAAATTATTTAGACGATATCATATTTGTATAAACCAACTTTGACTCATGTAAATGAATTAGTAAGCTTATCGGTGTTGGATTAGAGATGAACATATTGGTTATGTCATCTATTTTCTTAGATTGAAAGTTAAGTAGGATAAGAAATGTATCCCTTTACCTTAAATAAAGTATATAAATGAGATGTTAAAATTGGAGATCTTAAGAAACTCAAATGCATTTCTACTTTCAAGAGTCCCCTCCATACTATTAGATAAACATAAGATAGGAAAATCGATAGATTTCTATGTATACCAAGGGTTGATATATTCGTTACTTAACTATAAGAAGCATAACATTGAATTTAGTATGGGAATTTTTTGATCAATTTTAATCAAGCCCAAAGGATTGCCATGTAGAAGCTATAAAAAAATGTTCATGTGCTTACCTGACAGAAAGGTATTAGGGTTTTTGTATCCAAAATTTCAATTATGTCATGATTTTATAGGATATTGCTACAAAGATTATGTAGGTCCTCAAATACATATGAAAAGCATTACTGATATTTAATCATCACCTCTTAAACTCGTTATATAGGAAAAAAAAGTATGCTTGCTTTAGAAACAAATGAACCACAATATATAGCATTGGAAGGATTTTTTTAAAAGTTTTGAGTTTGAAAAGGTCATTAGATTATATGGGATTACATTTACAAAAAATCTAGAAAACATATGTCAATTTGAGTGTCATTTTTCTCACTCAAAAACATATAAAGTACTATAAGACTAAGAAAATTACTTTTTGGCACCATTTCATCCGGGACCATGTAATGAAATGCGATAGGCATTCAATTTGTTATTAACAATATGTAACTTGTTAGCACCATAACAAAGCTACTTAATAAAGATTTATTCCATGGAATTAGATGATATTTTATTATGTTGGAAAAAAAGGGAGAAATTAATTTTTGTTTTAAGAGAAGTTCCTTGAGTGAAGGGGACCTTATCCATATGCCCCAATTACTTTCTAATCTATTGTACCTGATGATATCCAGCAAATGTTTTGTTGCATTACATTCAGTTACATTATCATAAATTTAGATGGCAAGTAATCATAACAAAAATGAGGTTATTGATATATAGAGGAATGCTCTTTGATTATTTGATGTTAATAATCGAATTAAATAGCTTACTAATTTGTTATGTAGCTTTGCTTGTGAATATGATAGGTGAATAATTCTTGAAGGAGATTTATGTTGAAATAATATGCCAATTGGCTAAATATATCAATATAACCATTGTCGGAATAAGAATGAAAAGAATTTTTGTATGGTCAAGCATTAAAGTGTTCCTGTGTGTATGAGACTTCTTTACCTCATAAATTGGTTTAATAGAGAGGATTTATTATCATGTTTTCCATATATTAAAGATTACTATTAAGTTTTTATTATCATTTTTGTTTATTTCAATTATATACATTTTGTTTCATCTGAATAGTTTTTCTATAATCTTAATAATTTCATAATTTGAGAATCTTTTACCCCATTTTAGTTACACAACATCTTAATAGTGTATTGTTCTTTTTTATGGCTTGTAATTTTCTTTTACAAAAGATATAATAAGCATTATTGCATTACTATTATGATATTTTGATATGAGACAATCATCATTTTTATAGTGTAAATGTTTATTTAATGAATTTATTTTTCATATTTTATTATTTCTCTTATCCTATAACTATAAATGTTTTTATGAAGCTTATTTTATTAAAATTTTTTTTGTTTGACTTTAAGAAAAAATATAGTTAAGTATTTTAAATAAGTCATTAAATCATTAATAAGAAGGATTTCTTGCACTTTTCATTACTTTTAATAAATGATAGATATTTGTTTTTTATGTGCTAATCATATCTTTCAATAACTAAAAAAGTTATTTTTGACTCAATAAAGGTTTTAATTATTATTTACTTAAGCTAGAGCTCGTAATAATGAGATTTTTATATTATGGAAAAAATATCATATTGATAATAATTTTCAAGTTTTACCACTATAAATGTTTTGCTGTCTTTGTATTTCATAATTTATACATTTGCAAAACATACAATTAATGTTAGTTCATTTATTGAAATCTAAATCATTGTTATAACTTTTAGTTAAAATATTTGCATATGAACTAAGATTTTTAAAAATAAATTTTCATTATGGTTTCACCAAATGAATTATATTGATATATAATGCATATATCATATATTTGTTTTAAAAAATATTTTATTACCTTAATAAAGTATTTTTTTTATTATTTTTGAAAAAATTTGTTTTTTTTCATCATTAAATTCACAAAAAAAGCATTTAGCATATTATGCATGTTTAAACAATATAAACTTACTTATCATCAAATGCCTTTAATGCTTTATATTATATGAATGTTTTTTTTGTTGCAACATATCAAAATTATATTCCATTTTTTGTTATTCATTTTAGATTGCTCCATGAAAGAATTGAATACCCTTTATTCTTTAATTTTTTTAAGTTTTCTCTTTCTATAAGAATTTATCAATAATTAATTTTTTTCGAGATATTTATTTGAAATATTTTTATAAAATTTAAAATCTTAATTATCTTGATAAAATCTTATATTTTATGAGCTTTGTTTTGCAACACATATTTTTCTACTAACTTATTTGGAACATAATTTTATATATCATATTGTATAAGGTACAATATTTTATGTTCTTTTTATTTTTCAATATATACTTTTCCTTGAACGTATTTGTAATTATGGTAATATTGACAAAACATTTGTTTTGTCACTAGATGATAAGTACAATTTTTCCAAGCAAATAAAAATTTTGGACTATTTGAAAGAAAACTTTATCATAAAAGCCAAAAAAAGAAATCAATGAAATTAGGAAATTATAGAAATTGAATAAATGAAAAAATTTAAACAATTTAAAAAATTTCATTTATTTATAAATGCTGTAAAAAATAAACTATTTTACCACTCAAGCGTACAAAATATGTCATTGTTATGGAAAGCCAAAGTTTTAAAATATTGTAAGATCATTTAAAATGATAAAAAGTTTATGATGTTATAAAAAACTCTTACAAAGTTTTTTTTATGTGTCATAACTTAAAATATACCCATCAAAGTAATGTATTTAAAAATCATTGACGAATTAAATAAAAGTAATCATTAAAATAACATGTGATAAATGAAGGAATATAAGTTAAAAGAGATAAATTATATTATATAATGATTAGCATAAATACTTGAAAATTTAAAAAAAGTTTAAATTTTTAATAAAATGTTAAACTAAGAATCATGATATTGTACTACAAATAGAAAATTAATAGAAGATAAAAGTGTGTAACAAAAGTTAGCACCCCAACTCAACAATATCAAAGCAATGATCAGTCATAATAAGTATTATAGTCTAGATCAAACACTAGAGGCAAAATATATGCTTTGTAATATTTTTACAACTCCTTTATCGAAATTAGAAGTGATTGAATATCAATGTGTAATTTCCTTTTAAGAAGTCCTATGGCTTCTTTAAATTGACCTTAAGCATCACTGTAGATGAGCTGGTTGTATCTGTTTATTGCATGAGTGCACTAATTTTGCTAAGTTATCGATAGTTTTTTGATATATTAAATATTTAGTTATCTTAATTATTTATATTTGTTTCAATATTATTATTTTTTAAATAAAATAGTAAGACATTTCTTTACTTATTTTATTACGCAACTTTTAAATATATTTTTAAATTTAGTGAATATTTTAAATATAAGTTTTATAATTATCATGTTACTTTTTTGATTTTTTAACATTTTTATTTAACATTAGCATATCTATTTTAACAAACTAATACTTTAAATTAAAAATTCCTTTTAATATTTAAATTTTTTTAATAATGATATGCTTTTAATTAGGTTGTGTCAATTAGTAAACTCTTTCTTGAGCCATTATTCTTAATTATTATATTAATTTTGTACAAAATACATTTGATTCTCAATTTTTTTCATAGAACATAAATTCTTGTAATATTTTGTTCCAAAAATTTTAATATTGTTTACAGTTATGGTTTCTTAGTTCTAACAAAAACGATTTCGAATAAGTTGTATTTATTTAATCTATATTATCACATTTATGCCTACAAGTTCAATGTTATATATTGCTTGCCCTATATCACAATATCTAAATGTTTTGAATCATTAAGGCTTTCTTAATTAAATATTTAAAATAAAAATTTTATTTTAATATTTTTTTTGAAAAATTAGGAAAACTATTCTTAGAAAGTATTGCTAATTTTTTCAATATTTCTAAATTTGTGAGAAATCAATATGGAAAATATTTTTTGCAAAAATATTATACATATAGATTAAATGTGGTTAAGTGTTTTGGTGAATTATTGTTTTCTATAGAGTTATCAAATCTTTAATTTTTTTTATTTGCAATTAGAAGTTTTTGTTACTTTTTTCTTTTGGAATAGTTTTACTACGTTTGTAAATATTAGAATTATTTATAGTAGTTTTATTCGATAACGATACATTTTTATGTTTTCAATCATTTTTCAAGTGATAGATGTTTTTAAAATCTATAACTTTTTTATTTGTAAAAAGTAGTTCATTAAAAATGCATTAATTTTTTAATATTTAATATTTAACTATAAATAAAAATTAGCCTTTTGTAACTTATATAAATATTATCAAATAATTAATATTTAGCTACTTTTAAGATTGAAAATTATTAAAATAAAATTTAAATGTTCATCTTTAAAGGTGTATTTTAGTGTATTATTTTCTTTACATGTTGTAAACCTTGCTCCTAATCCATGGAATTAGCTTACTAAGATCTATTCTACATTCACTTTTACATGAAAATTGTTTCTAATATTGTCAGTCTTTCTCCTTTCACCTTTAGATGTCTAGATTTGGTTACATTATGTTACTTCAATTTATCAATTTTTTTTTCTAAAATACTTTTACTTAGCAGAAAAAATAATTTATAATTATTAATGTTTACATATTTTTTAATTCATAGTAATTCTAAATGTGGCTTCCTCGACAAGCTCTGTCCAATTACAGAATAATTTTTTAATATTATAAATGAGTTTTTTTTATTTTTTTTCAACATGTTGCCAAACATTTTGATTTATGCCTTATTTGACTATTGACTATATTTCACTGCAAGTCTTTTTTACTTGGAATGAAACAATTTGATACAACTTATCTTATTTTCTTAATCTTTTTATTAAGATATCATTATATTATTATGTATCTCTAATTTGCATGTGACTTTTATAATAATTGTTTTAATCTTTCAATATTTAATATTATTTCATATGGATCACACATTACCTATGTTATTGGCCTCCTAAGCTGCATGACTCATGTTAATATTTAGTTGACAACAATATTATTAAAGTGATTGATAAGTTTGTCTAGTCAGTTATATTACACTAAAGCTATGTGACCAATAGAAAATAGCTTAGTAAATTAGAGATTAATTCAATATGCTTAAAATGAAGTCCAAATGGACCTCAAATTAGGATAATTCAAAATTATAATTGAAGCAATATGTGTGCTCAAAATGACTATATAACAATAGATCATGATCATGCATTATACTAAGACGAACTTTCAATTCGTAAAAGAAATGCAAATTGAAGATAGACAGAACCCTGGAGGCTTGAAAGAAATAAAGATCCTTCGCAAAGTCAAAAATTCAAGAACAAGTTGGGGAAAACATTGTGTGGATATTTTCCAAATTTTCTTATATGATTCAATTTAGATGCAACGTGTTTTTAAAAGTATGTCAAAATACATCATTTGAATTTTTTCAAACTTCACACATAAATTTGTTTTTAAAAAGTTTTAAAACTCTAACTGGTGTAATGATAGGATGCATGTACTAAAGAAACTTTATTATACACACATGCACACAAAGATCTAAGGTACTTTGAATATTTATTAAGCAAGCATAAATCTAGGGTGCAACAAAAATATGCCAATGAACCTTGTGTAGAATAGAGAAACGTTTGTTAAAAAAACTCTACAAACCTATGCTACAAAACAATTGATGGTACACTATTAAATAAGTGTGGAAAGTCAAGATAAATGCATATAAACAAGACAATGCATATAGAGATTAACCCTGACATAAAGTATGTCTAGCTCACTAGAAATTATTAATCACTAGTGAATGTGACCATTTAGGTAAACAATAAATTTGCATAGCTAGTAGATGTTCTTAAGTTAGTTCTAAGCATATCGATGAAAGTTTAATGTTAAATTCACAATTTGAAGGGATTAAATAAATTCCAAGAAAGCAAAACTATTCTAAAGTTTTGGTAAGAAGAGTTGAATTAAAAATTTTAGAATTTGTGCTACATAGCATTTCTTGGTTCAATCAAATACTATTATTCCTTCATTAAATTAATATTTTTTTTTTACATTTAGCTATTTTAATACCCTTTCCAACATCAAAAGCTTACATATACTTATTGGAAGCTCTGTTGAAGAAGTAAAGTACATTAGTGTACATAATTTTCTCATCCACCTCATGCATCAACAAAGTTTGTGGGAGCCTTTTTTTTAATTTTTCATATGCTCTAAGCATGGCCCAAATTTTGTAGAATCTTAAATATAAAGCTATAAGCAAAGGGATTTTTTTTAAGAATTGTAACTTGATAGGGTTTTAGTTGCAAAAGTAGTCATTTTTGTGAAGGTTGAGTTTAACCCATCATATCTAAGGAAAGTTTGGCTTTAACTTGTAAGAGAACAGATCAATGAAAAGGTCTTTAAATTCTAATCTAGATCATGAGCTCATATCATCTACAACACCAAGATCTACAACTTTCTGTTTACCCATGAGGACCAATTTAAAAGTAGAAAAATTTGTAAGACCCTTAAGCAAAACTAGATCTACTAATGCTACGCTTACAAACCATCACACTTTATAATGCACTGAACCAGATCTGATCCATGACAACATCGATGTCACGTTGACCTACTAACTTCATCCATGGCACATCAACTCAATTTTGACCAAGACTTCTATGACACTACAATGATCCGATGACTTGTTCTACAACACACGTACTTGACTTTTAACTAAAACACATTTGATGGTGTGCCAATTCACTTATTTAATTGGTAAAACTCCAACACTAATTAATTTTGATGACCCATGTTAACCTGCTTAATAAAAAAAATGAAAATTCAACTATTTATGCAAAAAGTTTCACAATTGTTTGGACCTTGGAAACTTTAGGGCGAAAAGATACCTTTTTAGAAAGCTATTTTCCAATAACTTTTGCCAAACCATCGGTAACTCCAAATTTGAAAAAAAAATTTTGAAACTAAAAAGGTATATTTTTAGTTTGATATTTGGTAAGAGATAATTTCATCAATTTTACATTTTTAATTTTTTTTTCTCTGCGTAGGCCCTTTATAAAATAAGAGGCATAACCTTTCGAAGAGATGATGCTTCCATGTGCAAAATTCCATATTTTCCATTATGGCTTATTGAGGTCAAGGGTTAATTCCAATGTGAACTCCAACATGCTAAATCACCTTGGCTTCAATATTAGGAGGAGAAGTGCAAAGCTTAAGAGTGCACAAGTTTACCTATAACAAGGTTATTTTGACTTGTTATGGATGTTGCATAATGGTTCCTTTCAATTTGATGTTTCTTTTAGATCATTGATTCACCTTTATTATGTCATTTCCTGGCACTTCATTATTCCTTTTCACTTAGACACCTATTGTTGTCTTAGATTTCTACTACTCTTTATTGTCACCATTGTTATTCTCAAATCAACTTTTTGTTTTTTTAATCGCATTTATGTGCAAGTTACATTATCACTCCAACTTTTCTATATTGCTTATCAAGGTTTCTCATGGCTTTGAATTTACACCCATGCGCATTGTAGTGCTAATTAAGCATTAAATCTAGCTCTAGATCTTGGTTATACAAGGGTTTGTAATACTAATAGCAAAGAAATGCTAATTTAAACAATCTTTTGATTTTTGTTTTTAGCACCTAATCTTACAAAAATGATAAAGCTCAAACAACGGATTTTCCTTTTCTTTTTCCTAAAGTACACAATTTATACAGATGATATCATGTAGAGCTTGTCTCATTGAGCACCCACACAAGAACAAAGCACAAGTGACCCTCTATGATCGATTAACTAAACTAGAAACTTTGGTAGACAAGCAAGAGAAATATGGTTTTTGTGAAATTTAACTAGAACAAGCTCAAAATAAGCCCACCTTTTCAAACCTAATATTTTCATCTACTTTAATCAAACACCTTTTAGAATCAACTTGGGTTAATACTATGACAATGATGCTAACAAACACATGAAGTCTATAAAAATATGACATTCCCATCATTGAAGATATGATAAACCTTAAAAAATACATAGAGTTAAAAGTTTACTTGGACCATTGCTTCTAATTGTTTAAACCAAATGAAAAACAAAGGTATTCTTTGCACAAATGAAATCAAGAAAACAAACTCAACTGTCTAAAAAAAACATAAAACTTACCATTAACAAAGTGAATCACCACTCATAAAAATATATATTTCACTCCTAAAAGAATCACTTGCTTGACCGAAGACATGCTTAAAAAAAAAAGGAAAGTAAGTTAATGAGTGCATTACTCATTTTGAGGAGTACATTTGTATTGTGGTGTTAACGTTGACCCATTCATCTCCCCTTACAAAGACTGAGTTGGGCTTACAAATATATTTAGAGGGAGATTTTCATGCAAAACATTCACACCTTACAGGAGGGCTATAAGAATTCCACTAACTATGAAACCTAGAAGCATTTATGAAGTCAAAGTACTGTAGATTCAACCATGTCAAACTTCGAGTTGACAAACACCTGTCTCTCTACAAAGATTGTACCAAAACATACCACTCCATGGCCTTGCTACCCTTTTAACTTACAATGAAACCCAACCAACCTATTAACCAGGTTCCCAAGTAACTTTTTCTCGATGTTAAAAGTGAAGTAATATAGTAGCCCAGTGAGAAAAATGTCAAGTGAACTATATCGAGGAAGACAATTATAGGGAACTGAACATCAATGAAAAAAAAAGTGATCAAAGAATATGTTTCCAAATCTTTCTTATCCAATGGATACTCCAATGAGGACTCAGAGCACAACATTGATGACACTAGAGTATTATAGTCATGACAAGAACCTTCACCTAACCAATGAGAAGTAATTATTGAAGACATACCACCATTTGCCAAATCTTTCTCAAGCTTAAAGAAAATATAAATATAGCATAGAAAGTGTGAGTAGCATCAATGGCATTTCTACAAAAGGTAACATGCCACAGACTATGGATCATTCATCACCTAAACCCATACACTATTTTTTGCTAAAAAATTATGCATGTCTGTTAAGAAAAAATGAATTATACTAGTTAAAGTTTGCCAATAATTTCGAATATATTTTATGTGATGTTGTTTACGTTAATATGAAGGGTCATCTTATTATGACCCTTGTTATATGACCTTGATGTCATTATTGCTAAGTAAAACAACTCTTAGACATTTACACATCATGAGTAAAATTTAACATACACCCATCAAAGCCCAAAGGCCATGTCTAACTTATAAAAAACCACCCAACATCCAAAATAAGAAAATTTTATTTATGTCCCTTGCTAGACTAGATAAATAATCTATTGATAGAACTTTCGTTTAAGGCATAGCTATACCTTATATAGTAATTCCTCTCATTATAGAATCCATTTTATATAGCTTTCTTAAATTTTTTGCAATTGATCCCCAAGCTTTACCACCTCTTCATGACATCTAATATGTTGTAGACCTCGTACTATGCACTTGTTTACTAAATTTTTCACATTATTGGATGAATCCCTCTAAACATCATGAATTCAATTGACATGTGCAAGATTGATTAGACAAAAGATTCATTTTGAGAAAGTCATAATCCTTGTGTTGCTAATAACTCTCAAGCACTAAAAAAAGGTTTCATGGAGAATTGTATTAAATAATAGGGAAATTAGCAAAATGATATGAAGAATAGTGCCTTATCCCTTGCTTGGATGAACTTTTACACCAAACTAAAAGAGCCACTATTTATCCAAAATTTATTTAAAAAGTAGAGGGCACCAAGATAAAATCTAGTTAAGGGATGAGTGAAAATATTTTTTAAAATAAGGGATATATCATACAGTTGACTAGTCATTCCCATCACAATATTTAACCCACAAAGCACATTTAGAAGAATAATAACCCAAATAACCTGATTAAGAAATTTTGTGATAGTTCACTTTAATGACATCTTGAACTTTAGTTGTATCGTTAAATAGAAATTAGAAAACCTTGCAAAGCATTTCTTAACACTTGGGGAGAACACCTTTACCCAGCATCACCTTATCTTTTTGGGCTTCAAAACTTAAAGGATGATGTATCCTTATACTGTGACAAAATTAAGGCTATAAATGATTAACACAATTCTTAGGCAATCTATAATATTAAGAGTTTTCATGACCAAAAAACCTTGAAAAGGATATTCATTAATAGTTTTACTATCATCAATACCCTAATAATGGCTCATTTTAATAAGATAAATTTTGAGTGGACCCTTACAACTAAGAAAAAATTTGTGAGTGTCAATGAAGCTATGACCCAATAATATATGCTCTAACCTCTGCACTATACTTGACAAAGTGTCTATGTTTAATTTGTTTCACTTGGTATTTTCAAAGAACTATTTGGCATATTTTGAGAATAAGGTTTAAAATTCATATTTTCTTATCATCCCTAGCTTTTGATGAAATTATGTTCACAAATCATAGCTTATGAAATCAATTGTGGTGTTTGGTAAGGGAAAACATAAATAATTTTGACAGTCTTTTACCAAAAGCTAAGAAAGCTTATAATAGTTTCATGAATATGTCCACAAGAATGAGCCCCTTTGAATCCAATAATGAATATGAACCATTTAACCTATTCTACCTATTCCTACTATCTATTCAAGCACAAACATAAATGCTTACATCTAAGGTAGGCTCATGAGCATATTAAGGAAATAATAAATCTTAGTAATAAGCAATACAATGGATTGACCAATGCACACCTCAAGCTTAAATATTTCATAGAAAGAGAATTTGTAATGATCAGAATCATGTTTGAATGTTTTCCACTATGAACTTTGTAGAAGTTACATTCAAGAGTAGTCTATCCATTCCAAATCCCAAAGGTTAGAGCAAACACATACGTTGTGAAGCTAAGTGCTTTCTCCCCTATCATGGTAAGAAGGGTAAAGAGGTTAAAGTATTAATAGATTTGAATGTTAAACGAACCAACTGTTACATTTATCAAATGTATCCTTTTCATTGGAAAGGTTAAGAAGGAAATAAGGAAACTTCGACCATATTGGAAGTCACAAAGACTAAATGCTAACACATTAGAAATTTATGAGGCCTAATTTAGAGTAGGTAACTTATAAGAAATGAAACTCTTCTAGTTGAAAGGAATTGGAGAGGACACCAGTTTAGATGTTTATTGCTCAAAGACTCGTTGGACATGTGTTGACAATTCCAAATAGTTACCTATCTTTTCCTTATGTGTTGTGTTAAAATGGTGCTTAAAATTCTATTTTATGCTCAAAATTCACATCATGAATGAGTAAAAGAAAACAATAATGGCCCATTGAGCGTATTTCTATTGATATCATCATTCCATATTGCCTCTAGCACTCATCATTCCATGCAAGAGTTTGCATAACCCACTATTTTTCCTAAATTAGTGAGGTTGTAGCAGCCTATTAGATCGACCCACCAACAATAAAGGTGATTTGCCTTGTGAGCAAACTGAGAAAATTAACACCAAACTTGCCCAATAACCCACTTTGTGATACATTGACCTAGATCTGACTTGTCGCACCATCGACATCATACTAGCCTTACAAAATAAGTTTATGTCATGACAATCTTGATATGACCTTTGACATTATTGATATCTTATCGATTCAATGACCTGTTTCCAACAGATTGTCCAAGAACATAATTACCAAATCCATGACGTTTCAACCTTGATCAAAACCGTAGGAGCAATAGCTAACCCAGTTAGGTTGGAACAAAAATATATGTTTTTATAAAATTACTTAGCAATAACTTTAGCCACATAAATTTTCCTCTAAAATGATAGCTCTTTCAAAAGTTGTTTTGAAATTATTTAACCATAACTTTGGCCAATAAGTCATTAGAAAATAGTTTTTTAAAAATGAAATGATTATTTCTGAGAAGTCTATATGGAAAGAGATTTTGACCTCCAATTTTGAATTTTGAAATTTTTTCTTCTATTATCCTTAAATTTTTTAAACTTTGGGAAGCCTATCCTTAAAATTTGGTGAACTTTGTATCAGAAAAATTTCCATTATTTCATTGACTTGTTGAGTTCTAATTTTTATTGTAACAAAAGTCCAACATGATGACTTGTTAGAGAACTAATTTTGTGAGTAAAGGAGCAAGGTTCGAACGTTAGGGCACCACGCTAATTTACTTATGATTATATGACATTACTTTTCAATTGTAGCTGCATAGTGGCTCACTTTGCGGTTTCTTTCACATAATTTATTTCCTTTAACTTCAACATTTTTGTTCTTTTTGTGATTCAGTTTCTCTTCATTTATTGATGTTTCATCAAATTTCCAGTTCTATTGGCTTTCATTTTATGTAATACATTTCTCATTTTTTCATAAGTGTTTAAGCTAATTTTACAAGTAGTTGTTATTCAAGATTTTTCGTAAGACTTAATAAATATTTTTATTTCTTTCATTTAACACACAACTCACCTTTACTTTGACCTTTTGTTATAACAAAGAGAGTTTTATCAAACACCTTACCAAGTACACTATCCTTATGTTACTAGTGAGGTAACTAGCCTTGCTTACAATGTGACACTTGTGTTTGTCTTGGTCCCCCTCTTAGCTAAAATTGCCTTAGATTGGTGCCTTGTGTGTGTTACATGTTCTGTTTTCTAGTGTATATCATCTTATGTTTTATATTCTTATTGTATACAAATTAATCTCTTAGTTCTTATTATAATTCTTATCACTCATTTGGCATCAACTCACTTTTCATTTGCAGAATAAAGAATGACTAGATTCTTGTTTTCCACAGATTTGAGCTAAAAAGCCTTATAGAGAAGCTATGTCTCATCCAACAAGGTTTTCAGTGATACTATTGTTTGAAAACCATTCCATAAATGCTCTTGAAAGGAAATCTCCTTTAAAGAAAAAACATCACACTTGGAGTTTTCATTTAGGTTGAAATTCACTTAGATTCTCAAAAACTAGGAAGATAAAAGAAACTAAGGAATACTAAAAATATAAATATTCCCTCGGGTGACAACATATTGGGAAGTGAATCAAGTGAGCCATATCTTTAAGTAAGATCACCTTTAGGCATATTATCTTTAGAAGGTTTGGTAAGCCAACTATATAAGGAATTATTTCCTTAGGCATTGTGAAAGCTAAGCCTAGAAGAAGTAGGGAAAAGAATTAAAGCCATGGTCTTAGGGAGTTGATGATGGAAAACTTATATTTTGAAGAGGAGGCACACTCATTGGTGGACTCCACTACATGGATCAAGGTAGAATGTACCTCAAGGCTATGCAATTAAACTATTAGAAATTTGCGTGGTTTCAGAGTAGATCTTTTTGTACATATGCATGATTTTATTTTTTGAGTTTATTAAGAGGGCTATTGTGACTATTTCATAACAATTCCTAGATCAAATGAGGGTGTGGATAAACTTGTGTTTTCATAACTGAATCAAAGACGATAATCTCTTGTGTTTTATTATGATGACTATTGAATTCGAATTTCAATTGGAAAAATGATTAACTCTTTTTAGGAACTAGTATTTACCATTATTAATACCCTAACATGGTAGAACAATTACTAGCATAATAATACTAGAAAAAACTTTAAATCTATGCTATGTGATGTGCTCTAAAATTTTTACAATTTTCTTCGATGTTATCTAGACAACAATTGTTAAAATTTGCTGCAAAGAAACTTATTTTACCTAGTTTATGCCTTAAGGTTTAATTGTCATGCTTGGTGGAGGGCTCAAGAATCATTTTCCACTGAGTTAGAGTTTAAAAAAATTTACTCATAATTTTTTATTTCTCTTGAACAAGACTTATGGATGATTGATGATTAATGAATCCATATATTGGTTGGCTAAGTGCTCCTCCTCTAAGCTTTTTTTTTTGAAAAAATGGCTCCTAAGCCATCACTGATATCATGTCATCGATGTTCATGCAAATAACCTCTAAATAATAGCAATATAAAACATTTAAGAAGGGACATGTGCTAGTTTCACAAAAAAACATTATTTAACATAATTCTTGCCACTTGATCTATAGTAGTGCTCCCTTCCTAGTAAAAATGGGCAAACTTGAAGTTTGTAAAAAGTCATAAAAAATAGATTAATGTTAAATTTTTTTCATTAGGGGGTTCTTTTAGTCATACTAGTGAACTATTGTAGCAATGTTGGAAACAATCACAATGTCGACACCCATGCTATGAGGAATTTGTTAGGTAATTAGACAAATTTTTAAATAAAGAACAATGTTTTTCCATCTCAATTCATATACTAACACACACATAATAGTTTACAACAAAGATAGCGTCATTGTTGACCTTCATCTAGCCAAGATAGGGGTAAGCATATACTGTGAAATAACTTGTAGCCTATGTAAGCTATGGCTGCCCTAAAAGATTCTTATAAGACAATTCCTACATTATAAAACATCTCAGGATGGTTTTGATCATTGTAGATGAGAGTGTGAACTACATGTGTAGTTTGTTAATCTTTTTTTATTATGTATGATAGAGCTTTGCTATAACATTATTGACTAATTCTTCCATTTCTATTTCCTTATTGTTGATCTACATATAGTCCAATAAATCCTAAAGGTATTAAATTGCATCCAATAGTTAAGTATTTTGGTAATGTGGTATTCACTGAAGAAAAAAATTGAAAACTGATTGTGAATATTTATAGCACCATAAACTATGATTAATGACCTCATAATAAGGGTAGTGACATGGTAACATGTTAATTGTTTACACCCTTCAATGTGGCAAACATTTAGTAGGCACAATAGATAATAGAATTAATTAGATCAACATCCTTATCTTGCATTCAATCATAACTTCTATATTTTCTTTTATTAGAAAATCTTGATTCTAATTTAGAACAAAAAAGCTTTAATGTAGATATGAGACAATTAATTTTTTTTATCCATGTAATGCGAAACATGTGAGTGTCATTTAATATCATTAACTCTATTAGTTTTGGAAATCTTTTATTTTATTATTACAGTAAAACAAAACCATAAATATTACGCTAATTCTATTATCCATTTACACATGACATTCTACAACTAATTTCTCACATAAAAGAGAAAAATTAAAACTACTTCAAATTCATGGAATGCATGTTAAACAACTTAGATTATCACGATTTTGTTTATGTATGACTATAAATGTTATTTTGCCTTCTAATTGTCAACCTTAAAATTGTGAGAGACTTGCTTGTGTTGTTCTCCTTGCTTTTTATATATTCCTCTATAACAAAGTTATTCTCAATTAAAATAAACAAGCAAGCTATGGAAAAAAGGTAATTACTTTGACAAAACTAATCCACGAATGAAATTAGTCCAATTAATTGTAAAATAGTACATGTTATTTGAGTGTGTGACATGAATTCAACCCATGGCTACTTGATCAGAGACCAAAAAAATCTATTAACAAACTAATGTATATTTTGTAAGTGTTCAAAAAAAAAGAACAAACTACTAAAGAGCTTTCATGTTTAATCATGCATGCCCAAAATGGTGCACAAAACTATCTAATCAAATCTAATAAAGCAAAAAAGTGCAATAGTTTCTTCAACTTTTTTTTGAGTTAACATGCTAATTCTCTTTCACAAGTTCTACATGGTGGTTTTTTATGTCTTTTAATGATATTTTTCCATCAGATATTTAATGTGATTTTAGATGTTTTGCAACATCATAAAATAAATTCTAAGCTTGTCAATCTTACCCTAACGAGATAGGAAAGATAGTCAACATTTTAAATGACAAGTGCCTTTTAACAACAGGATGTATCGAAGTAATATTTTTCCCATATTAATAAGAATTTTGCATTTATTGGGGTGACCTCACTGCTTCCACTATTGCTGCTCAAGTTGTTTCACATTTATTGATGATTCCTAAAATAACTTGTGCAACATCTTCTTATGAAGTTTTAATGGGGAGATAATATGTTATTATGAAGTGGAAATCCTCTTTAATATTGCATATAACATTCATTTTGCTTGATTTAATTTTGCAGATGTAATTAAGATCACATGCTTTCTAAATATTCTGTGAAGATGACCGATGTATTATTGATTTCAGACAACTTTAGCTTGCCTATTTTGTAAACAATTTCATGATTTTATTTATTTTAAGCTATTTTAGTTTTAAAATTATTTTAAAAAAGTAACCATGGTAAATTTTTATTTTTTAAATTAATAAAACATGATCAATTGATTCTGCATTTGGACATTGTGGTCATATTAAAGGAAGCATGAATTTAAAGTTTATTAGTGTTTTCAAGAGTGGTATAGACTATTCATTATCATAAATGTTAATATTAAAATCTTTAAAGGGTAGTTGGTGGCCCATAAATGTTTTCAACATTTTCGAATTGGCTCTTTTTATCATAAATAATCCTATGTAAAATGTTGCTAAATTACACATCATAAATTAGTGACAAAATCCAGCATTTTACTAAGTTAGGCAACATTTAATTCTTTGTAATCTAATGTTTTACATGAACAATGTTTTCAAGCTGATTTTACCTAAAAGAATCTTATAATCATATAATGCAGATTTAGAATTAAATATTTCAATTGAGAAATAATGTTCATAATTTCTTATTTTTTATACCTTTTCATTTCTTGTCATTTATGTTATATAGATGCCATTTATCTTTCGCAAATGTTTTCAACTATTTTGAAACAAAAAGTAAATCAAATATTTAAATATTTTAAATTTTAGTTATGTATCATATATCAAAAATAATTTGACATAATCTTCAAAAATACTTAAAGACATAAATGTGAACCGATAAAATATTATAAAATAAAAAAATTGAATAACTAATATTGAAAAATATATATAAAAAAAAAATATGCAAAACTTAATGACGATAGATTTTGCAAGAAAGTGCATTTTTCAAAATAATTGCATTAAAAGTGATCGATAGATAAAAAAATAATAAAGTTAGAAAATAAAAATAAATAAATAATTTTTAATAAAATAAAACCTTAGTAACATAAGAAAAAATGAGTTATATTAACTAATTAAATATTGAAAAAAAAATTACGTTCTGTTAATAAACAACTACTTATGATTAATATATATATATCCTTATAAATAAAAAAAGAATATTAGTGCCTCAAGTAGTATACAAAGGTGCTTTGTTGGCCATATCAAGCAAATCAAACGACAAATATATTTTGTTACCAATAGCCCTTACTAATTGCTATAAATCCAAAATATACTTGGCCATTTTAGTGATGTAAGTTAGCCACTAACGAAAGCTGCATTAGAGAAGCTCAAAACCATTCTTCAAATTTATTACATATTTTTTTGAAGATGAGGTAAACATCCCAATATTTGATGCTTTAGCTAGTTACATGTTACTCCATAAAAGTTTAATCTTTTAGATTTTAAATAAGTTAGTTATAAACCTTATGTTTTGTAAATTTATCATGCTTGTCATGGTGAAATTATTTTGTATTTGGGTCAGTCTTTAACATTTAAAAGATTTATATTATCATGATGAATATCTTCATATCTTAAAATTTTTTCAATGGATTAAAGTTTAATAACTTTTTATTTGTGACATTAAGATTTATTTAAGGAAGTGATTTTCATAAAGAAATGTATGAATTCACATTTGAAATGTTTTATTTTTTAGAGTATAGTTTTTATTTATGATACATATTTTCTAAACTTTTTTATCATTCTTTTTTATAATAGTTTTATTTGAGGTATTACCTCTAATGTTTTATTACAACAATAATTATTGTTTGAATTAATTGTAATGTCTAATGTATATAATATAAAAATAATTTAAAAAAATTTAAAAAACATTTTTATTATGTAAATTTTAGTTTAACATGAAAGACAATTTATTTAAAATATGATGATCTTACCCTATTAATAATATCTGGTCATACGCTTAATTATTCTTAAAATTTCACTATGGTAATCAATTTTTTTTTATAATCTTTATGATCTTTTGAAAATTTTAGGATTTTAAAAAATTAACAATTTTTTTATAATTTGAATGTTCTCAGTTATGTTTTAAATTTAATTTTTTTTAATATTAAGTAATACACAAGAAATATCCTTTTTTTATTATCATTCTTTTTCTTGAGAATTTTATATTAATATACTTTTTAACTTTGGAACCTTGTTTATGATTTTTAAGTTATTATTATTTTTTTTATTAGAAATATCAACATATTAAACAAAATAATCAATATTTAACTTCCATAATAACTATTTTGCAAATTTTTTAAAAGGTTTTATAAACAAAAAAATTTGTTGTAATTCTAGTATTAAGAAATTTTTAATACATAATGTACATTTATTGAATATTAAAAATATTTTTCCACTTAATGTTTCAATTTATGGTAAGTCTTATGTTATTGAAATCTCTTCAATAAGTACAATATCAAGAGAACAATTTTTTACACAATATGACAAAATTTTAAAAATTTAATCATTGTTTCAAAACAATGATTTTCTTAGCTCTATAGTTTTATTTTAACTAAGACAATTTCGATTTTCTTGTTTTAAAAAATATAATTTTCAAAATCCTTTTTTTTTAATATATTTTATTAAAAATTTTATTTTACAATTTCAATATAATAAATATACAATGTAATGAAAGTTATTACATAAAATCCATTATTGTAAAATTTCCAACGTTAAACTTAAGAACATTAGTTGTTATATGTTTGACTGAAATTGTTGAATGAAGTATTATTTATGTTGTTCTTCTAATCTACATTATTAGAGTTTATTAGGTTGACTTCATAAGATTTTTGTCATACGAACATCAAAGTTTTTATTTATATGATTTTTTATGTAAATGTTTTTGTAATTTAAATTATAGTTTTAAAGCTTTTTAATGTTGGTGCTAAAACTATCTTTATTAGAATCATTAGTTAGCTTGGTTAATTGATTTACATTATTAAATCAAATAAATATGAGCCCAAGCTTTAGGAAACAAATATTCTTATTTTGGTGAGCAAGAAAAAGAATTATGACATGCTTAATAAGCTCAAAATTTAAAATTCTAGCAAATAATCATCTTGTTAGTTGGTTTAAATTATTATCCTATTTAAATCAATTCTTGAATGTTGAAGTCAAATTGAACCATTTATATAGTTATTTTAACAATTATTGTTAATTTGGTTGACATCATTACTTTTATTTCATTTGTTGTGATATCACATTTTTCAATATTTTGTATCCATTAACTAGGTAACTTATCTATTTTTCTAAAATTGGTAACTAAATTTTTAGTTTGCAATAAATTGAAGTACATATGATTTCAACTTATCTTACACTTTTTCCTATAAATATATTTTAGCAAGTGCGAATTGCAAGTGCTATAACATCATTCAACACTTAATATCTCGCAATTTAGTGTATAATAATGTTTCAAAGAGCAAGTTAATCAATTCATCTTAAACATTTTTAAAGTTTTAGGTTCATCTTGAGATTCTTTATTAAATAAATTAGTCAACAAAATATTTCATATGTTACATCTTAAATATTATAGAAATCTCTAAAATAGATGCAATGAGATTTATTTTCTTAGATTTTCTATCTTACCTAGTAATTAATAAATATCTTCTTGATCCTATCATCAATTTGTACCAATATATTTAAAATAGTTTTATCTAAAGTTCTTTATTATATTGACTTAAAGTAAATGTAGAAATATATTATCAAAATATTGGTAAAGATTAATGTCATCAAGGATCTTTTATTCATGAATACACAATGTGATAAGAACATTGGGATAAGAATATACTTTAGGGGGATATTTATAACTATGAATATTCTATGATCATGATTATAAGTAAAACAATATTGACTATAAATGTAATCCCGAACTATAATTCTTAGACTTATTTGGTAATAGGGAAATGCATTTATTATCCTTATTTTAATGAAAACAATGGGAATGATAAGTTGCTATAGCAATTATAGCTCTTTATTACTTTTATTTGATAAAGTGTGTCCTATACATTATTTTTTATGCCTTGTCATTTTTTAGAGTGGACATAGATTTGATTTTAGTTTGATCCATCTAAAAAATTCTTAAGCATACTTTAACATTTCGGACAGCCTTCATCTTTAATAATTTACTTAAAACTTTTTTTATTAAATAGAAATTAACATCCTTCAAATAAAAAAATAAAGTTTTCAAAAAATTAATTTTAGATATTTGTTTAAGCTTATTATAAAAAATTTTGAACATTTTTTTAAAATTTTTTTGAGATACAAATAATTTGTTTCTTAGTAATTCACTCTCTCTTATTGAAACCCTTCAACATGATCCAAGGAGCTCATTTGCTTAAGATGAATGTAAAAAACTCAAATGTACTAAAAGGAGAAAATTAGAAAGAAGGAAATTACTGAAGCATAAGCAAACAAGTTTATATTTGATATGAGTTAATAGTATCGAGGTCATATGACCAAGCTTAAACAATACATGAAGAAAAAATAAAATTTTGAGTAAAAGTATCTATTTAATAAAACTTTTGTTTAATAATTCATAAAGATTAATTGCATTATTTTAAGAATTCTTGATTTCAAAATTATATAAAGGTGCTTTTTGACACAAGTTTCAAAAGAACATTACAAAACAACATCAATGCCACAGTGAGGTCATTGAGTTTTTCAAGTTTTTTGTGAGCAAGACACTTCCTACACGATTTTAGGGACTTTCCCTTGTAAGTATGCATCTCTCCCTTATTGCTTATATATCATGCACATTAGCTTTGTGGCCCTTCTATTATAGTGAATTTGGGAAAGTTTTTGAAGAAAAGGTCATGTTTGATGAGGATGATGCCGCCAAAAGGGTTACTCCCTTCAAACTCACTTTAATAGCTAACTTTTTCAGTTGGATGACCCAACATTGAATTTCAAAGAGTACAAATTAAAAACAATTGCATCTTTGAATCTATCATGAAGAGATAGGCATGTGCTCTTAAGATTTTCACTAGAATTGGAAAAAAATGATGCTGGATGTACCATATTAAGAAAATTGTAGACGTTCAAATGATGGTCCTCAAATGTTTCAAACTTTTTAGCTCAATGCCAAACCTTTGTAAGCACTAGTGTGGATCTCATTGGAGCACCAACGAATCAACTTTGTAAACAAGTATGCTCTATTCTCAATCATGTTAATAATTAGCAAGTCTTTAAAACTATTGCTATGACAATAAGCTTAACAAGGCTACATTAGGCTCTAGTTTGTATTTTGGTCAAACTTAGTAAAAATCTTCCCTTCGATATTAGAATCTCAAGAAAGGTTGGGTCGAACAATGGCTTATTGGATGTAATTAAGTAATGAAAATTTTCTTAAATATTATCGAAGTAACTGTAGGCAAGGATTCTCAACGGTCGAATGCAAGCAAGAAAAAGGTTCTAAACACTTCTATGCAAGAAATGGAGAATATGTGACACTTTTGAATTGGTGAAGTAATATGTAATGTGAAACTTCAAACTTTGGCAGCCATCAACGTATAAAAGAATATCAGTACCCCACTACATCACACAATATTAACACATAATAAAAAAACTAATTGTACCATTAGTCATCTATTTAACAACAGTAAGATCAATTTCAATTAGCAAATGTATAGTAAGAGTAAAAAATATTTATCTAATTTGAAAATTAGGAAGGAGATGTGGCTTAGACAAGTACATATTCAATCTCTCAAAACCTCAAATAATGATCTTTAAGAAAAAGCAAAGACACTCAAGCTTTCTAAGATTTGAAAGGCTTCATAGTGGCTAATAGTGATAAGTCGATAAGAAAATACACTAAATGAAATGTCAAAAAAATCATTTGTCTAAAAATGACCAAAAGAAGCTTTCAAGAATCTCAAATTGTTGACATTATACACTATAATTAAAAGTATCATACTTTTCAACATAAACGATGTAGTTAGTTCTATAGTAGCTTGATGCCTTAATAAAATGTTCAGTTTACACAAAATTAAGTTAATTGCAACCATGGAATGCTTTGCAAGTAATAGATAAATGGACATCCTTTGCAAGAGACTAGATTTTCATTATTGTGAAGCAAAATTTATTACAAAGCATAGGTGTATTGGTTGTAGTACTTATAATGTTAGAAATTGAAAATTAAAAATATTTTCTTCGCATGGTGATATGTAAATGATATGCAATCTTTTGATGTATGACAACAACACCTTTATTAGTAAAATAAATCATCGGTTGGATTTAAGAGTGTTTGGTGGAGAAAAATTTGTCTTCCCTAAATAGAATGGATTGTCAAATATCTTTGTCGAGGTTCAGAAATATAAAGGTCTTTGTTGTGGATAGAACCCTAATGAATCATGATTTTCTCAAAGCCTTTCTAAAATGGTGGCTCAATAGATGAACAAGTACTTGTTATAAAAATCCCTATTACTGATCTTGTCTCTTGAAGTAATTGAATCTAATGCTAAACAACTTAGATTCAAAAGCACGTGGATTGAAAGTATATAATTCTCTCGAGTTGTTGCTGAGAATTGGAGTCTTCCAACTACTAGGTCTAGAATGGAGGCCCTAGTTTATAAGTTGAAGAGAGCAAAACCCCACCTTAAAGATTGGAGTAAAACTTAAATTTGGTAATATATTTGTGAGTATTGAAGAAGAAGAATAACATGTTGTAGAGAAGGAAAATAATGTCAAAGTGTTATAAATGACTTTTCATGGTTAGAACTAACAAAGCTTAAGATGAATGAACCATGGTTGCTAATATAAAGATGTATGGAGAAATCATTTAGTAATACTATAGGATATGTTTTTCGAATTCCATAGGATATTTTAGAATTCTAAAAGCAAAACATTTAAGAAAATAAATTGCTAGAATTTTTCAAAAAAATTTAAAAAAACTTCTTGAAATGCTATCAAATTAATATTATAATTGATTCGTAAAGGTGCACATGCATTTGGTGCAGTAGTAATGGAGAAAAGTTACGCAATAGGAGACACACGGTGTGACATCATTGGATCGATGCATCAATTTGGGTTCCAATTTTTAGCACTTTGGGTCCACCTTGGGTTAATGTGGATCGTTGAGAGTTAGAACAAATTGATGAATCATTGCTAATGGTAATGGTAACGATAGTTAACAGAGGTGAATGACAGTAAAAAGTTCAAAACTAAATTTTAATACCATTTTGAAGTAGGTTTCAAGCAAATTTTCTACTAATGGACCTTTGAGATGGTTGAAGGGAAGGTCTATATAGAATATGAGATGAAAATCTACAAAAAACTTTCGACTTGTTCTTTAAACTACTTAAACTAAATTATAAATGTAGATCAATGTATCGGCTAATAAAACTAAAAGAAATATGTAATAAACAAGGGTCTACTATGATTCATCTACTCAATGATAATAATGACAGAGATTAATGAGAAATATAGTAACTAATCCTCAAAGGGCTCCAAGTCTAACTAGAACTAGTGCATCTCAGAGGTAAACCTGTATGTGATGTACTAGTAGTGACCATATCCAATGGATAAGAGTTAAAAGATAAATGTTGTGTAGCTTATGAGTGGTGATAAAAACTCAAATGCTATCCATACAATGTTCAATAATAAACGAATGAAGGGTAATATAAAAAGAACTAAGGATCCAAGTCGAAGGTTTTTAGAGAAGGATTTAATTGCCAAATATGTTTTGGATTGCTTGAGGTCTCACTATTCCCTACTAAGAAAAATTAGAGGTGCTTCAATGTTTTATGCTTAAACTCACTAAAAGAAAATATGTTGCTAATTCAGCTAGTTAATAGGGAGAAAATACAAAAAAATTCTTTTTTGATGGATTACTTATGTGCTTGTAGATTTTACGGGTTTGATGATTTTCTTACAGGTATTGTTTGTCCATTTTTCAAGTTGACATTTATGATTCTATCAACAATTTTCTTATTTGTAGACAATCACCAAAAGAATGTAGTAGTGCTAATTTGTTTTCCTTTTGAAGACTAATTGTAGCATATCTTTGAAAGACATTATCACAATTTGGATTTATAGTTTATAAAAAAATTATTTAAGTTATTGGAAGTTAGCCTATGGTGTCTCCTATCCGCCGTTATCTCAGTGGAGCAATCAACTTTCGATAAAGAAAGGGAAATGACTAAAAATATCTTTCCGGCATGACGAATCATACTTTCATAAGAGCAACTTCATGATGATACTACCGCTCATTGCAAAGGATAGGAGAAACATGTTCACACAAATTTGTTTTTCTTACATCATACAATCAAAAAATCCATCAATGTAGTACACGATATCTTACTTGAGAGTAAGATCATCATAAGCTAAATATGTGGAATGACACGAACCATTTAGATTTCTCTAAAATTGCTTTGATTTGTGTCAAATAGTTTAGTTAAAATAATACATTATTATGTTAGTAAAATTTATCATTGAGGCACATTGTCTTATTTTTTGTGATTCAATTCCTTAATTAGATCAGGTTATCAATTCATCAATATTTTAATAAAATGTTTTTTAATATAGTTCTCATCATACAATATGATAGTTCCTTAGACCAAGACAAGTCATTACACTCTTATGTGTGTTATACAATTTCAATGCATAACTTATTTGGAATCAAACAAGCTAACTACAATTACCTTTATGCATTGGACTCATTCAAACCAATAGATTGAATTGGTAATACTAATACTTCAATGAGACACTCCAAATCTTTGAATAGTAACTTGTTAGCATATGAACCAAGCCTTTAGAAATCTTGATAAAAATAATAATGCATTCTAAGTAATAATTTATAACTATTGTGACTTATATTTAGTAATGGTGGAAAAGTCAATTAAATGTTCTTAAGAGATCTTAAATGATTATAACAAAAGTAAATTATAACTTATAATCAATTTGATCATCCACTAGTGAAATAACATATCATTATCAAACTACTCAAAATTTTGAAAAAATTCTTCATTTTCTCAATGCCACACAAATATAGCCATGCATTGCATTATTAAGGAAACTATGGGGATCATTTATATTAACATTGCTTAAAAAACTATATAATCTTTTTATATCAACAATCATGTCATGCTTGACATCACATGTGATAAAATTAGACATTATTTTTTCTTTGAAGAGAAAATTACATAACTATTTTTTTCTTTCGAATTAGCCAATAGGTTGTATTTCACACTTTAAAAAAATCATTGAGTAGTTATGTTCTTACATTTTAAAAACTTTAGTAACGCAATGACATAGTAACTTTTGCACATCACACGGAAGTTTCAATGGATACTAGTCTTAAATGGACTTAGAGCCATTCCAAGTTTGGCATCTTAACTTTTATTTAGTCTTTGATATCATTCCTATTACAAGGACTAATTACAATTCACACTTGTTTATTAAACTTCTGAATTTTCCTTCTATCAAATTTTAAAATTATTTGTATTTATAATTTTTCTTCATTTGGAGATTGATTAGTATCTTTTTAGAAACTTCTAACATTAAATGCCATCTAGTATATCCTTATAGTAGTATGATAATTCTATTAACATAAACTATTTTACAAAATGACATTAAAAAAGCTTAAAATTAAAGGTTGGGTTGCTTTACTTACTAACGTATTCCACCTTTACTAGTACTAGTATTAATTCGTGTGGCCTACTGGAGCTGCCTTGACTCTTCAAACTCATTGATCTACTTAACAAACATTGACCACTTCTGATATGTAATCCACGATATTTCTTAACCGGTGAACACATCTCGACTTGTTATCTAGTGCTGGCCCACATATTAGAGTTAAAGTGTAATTAAGTCTCTCTACCTGTGTTGCATTGTTCGCATAGGCCACTACTCGCAACTCAATAGATTGACACTCAAATTGCACATGCCAAATTAGGAGCTTCTTATACCAAATTAATTTTGCTTCATCTTAAAAAATAGTTTTTGTCAAATTGAAATTAGTCTTTTTATAATTTGTGATGAATTTGGGAACTGTTAAAATGTACTTTTGAATTTTGAAATATGTTGCACATATTTCCAAAAAATATCGTTTTATATCCTAGCTAAACTTGTCTTTATAGCATTAAGATATTTATAAGTAGTGATACTCAAAATATTTTAAGCAATGTAATTTGAATAAAATATCAAAGTGCTTCCATTAAACTGGTTTAATAGAAGCATGTTGTGTATATTCAATGTAAAAATGTGATTTTAAAGGAAACATACGAAGGAGAGTGAAAGGATTAAAAAAGAGAGATCCCAAAATATTATTCAATATTTACAGGAGCATCAAATCTCTGAGAAAGCTCTTATTAAATTTCAACTTCTTGAAAATTAATCATCCAATCCAAATTTCTAGTCTGCCTTAGTGAACAAGTGATTTTATTATTTATCATTTTGAAAACTCCACTTCTAAACCTTAGCATTTTGCCACTAACTTGAGTATTCTGGATGATTGTTATTAAAACCACTTTTTTATTTGTTTAACATCTCTTATGTTAATGACCAATGCATGCCTTAGGCTTCTTAAAGAGTTCTTCCTTGCATAGTAGTACTAAAACTTTTAATTATAAAACTATAAAACCTTTGGGTAAGCCTTTTTATGGATAAATTCCATGAATGTTGGAACTTTTCAATTACTAATGACCAAAATATAGCTTTTAGATATCATTTTATATTAATTTTGTATTAAGGAATGGTTAGTTGTAAGAACTATCCATAATTTCTAATTTAACTTCAAACCACCATCTTTTATCTTTATGAAATTGTTTTTGATAGCTAGAATTTTCTAAAAATTATATGAAAAACATTACAAAATAAACAAAAAACTTATTTTCAAGTATAATACAAAAACATTCATTTATTTTATGTTCTTTTCTTATTTCTTTTCATGTTTTGTTTGTTTCTGATTATCTTTACAACCTTAAAATGATATATGGTTAACTTAAGAAAATATGAATCATTAAGGCTTGATGATTATTTGAAGATTTATTTCACTACTAAATTACATGAAAAAAGAATTACTATGACAATATCCCTTTAGAACTTGATTCCAAATTTTCTATTTTTTTATTTCTATAAATTCTAATTTTTGAACGAAATATTTTAGCTTATACATCATATATGCATATGCATGCATCGTTCCAAACTCTTGTTGACATTGATATTGATAAATTTTATACATGAAAATTTCTTATCATCAAGGACTAATTTGTGTGCTTTACATATGTAACATCAAAGCTAACACCAATTTATTGCTATAGACAAAGTCAAATTATATTGTACTACTCTTTGTGGAAAACCATGTGTCCAATTCCATGTAAATATTCTTGAATTCATAAGTTACATTATTTTTGATGTGAACTTAGAATGCTCCGCACTCACCACACATTACTACCTCTAACGAATAAAAACTTTTTTGGAGTCGTAAACACAAAGTATTAGGAAATTAGGTAGGTCTCCCAACATTATAAGTTCCTACAGTGGCTAAAATGAACTTTGTTGGATTCAAATTGACGTAAGCAATTTCTCATTAAGATTAGTATCTTGAACTATTTGATTTGGGAACTATTCTTTGTGAGTAGATAATATTATTTCATCATAGTTGTTGAAATTATATGGTAATTACTAAATCCATTATTCATTTAAGTACAATTTTAATATTTAATCATCACTATCCATTATATGTTTAAAATATTAGTAAAACTATATTCATAATGATTAGCTACAAGAATTAATCGTGTACCCAAAGTCTAACAAGCAATAAACATTTAAACTTAGCAAAACATTGTAAGATTTTAAGACCATAATTAATAAGAAAAATCATTTGTCAATATAACTCAATCATTCAATTAATTTTGATTCACTAGGAATTAAGCCACACAAAATTGATAAGGATGAATCCATTATGAATCAAACTAAGTTGAATAAGGAATCTAGATGAACAGCAATTCTATCCTTAAATACATATGTTATATATTTTTTTGGAATTGCTAAAAATCTTGATTCACATGTATTTTACCGAATCTTAAATTTTTAAATCTCAACCAATTGTTGTACATAGATTAGTTATGGAATTCAAAACATGTAAGAATTAGAGAATCTTCTCATGACATGGTGTCATATAAGAAGGCTTGAGTATTGTCCATTTTACAGTGGCAAACTATGTTAAATAACGATGCACACAATTATTTCATTTTTAAGGAATGACTACTTAGTATTGCCTATCACAAATAATCATTTTCTATGATTATACTAAATACATGAGCAACAATAATAAATAACCAATAATTAAGTGGTTGATGGTTGTGATGGATAGGCAGTGATAGTATCGATGAATATCTTAATTGCTATAGATAGTGGAGTCTTTGTTGTAAGTTTAAAGGGCCTCACCTCTGTCAACCATTCATTTTTTGAAGCTCTTTGCTAGGTAGCTGACTGTTCATTAGTTTGCATCAACCAAAGAGAACCACCGATGGACAAACAAAAATTATTTTTAATGAAAAAAAAATTAAAAGAATTGAAACACCATTAAGGCTTGCATTAATGAAGAAATTTTCACACATCTTTCTAAATATGGATAGTTGCATTTAAGAAATAAAAATTTTGATGACTAAAAGGTATCACTTTAGGATAACTAACATGTACTAATTAAATTTTATTGATTATATGGGATGTTGGCATCACCAAGCATAGAACATCAGTGACTTTAAGAAAACAATATTTCACATGAATGTTGTTTGAATCAACATTAGCACTAATTTATGTTTGATTTGAGTTTCTCAAAGGCGTAGCTCTGCACTTCTTAGCTTTGTTAGAAAAAACTCATATACAAGTGACAACATCTACTATAAACCTAACTAGATTAAGCATAAACAATATGTTTGTTGAACAGGATCTAGTGAAAGAATTACCTAGTTGAATCTAGATAACAAAAAATTTTGAAACTCAAATAGGTTATGGAAAAAAACTCAATATGATATGTTTACTATTAAATCAATTTCTATGGCCAAAGCTACACTTCTATTCAATGAAAAAAAAATTTCACCAAATATGTTACAAAAAATAAGCATCGACAAATGTGAATGAATATAATCTCACTAAGCCATTACTTATGAAATAGGAAACATTCAAAATTTAAAGTCACTAAATTCTGAGAGTTTCATTTTAGATAGGAATGTTTTATGAAGGAGTATTGGGCCACTATGAAATGGTCCCACTACAAGGAAGAAGTATAAAAACTCACAAATGGTTTAGCTAATTTAGCTTTTTGTACAATTAGCATATGCTTAAGGAAAACCAAGTTTCCAAATGAATTAACAAGGAACAATCATTTTATGATTTTAGCAATGTCTAGCTTAAATGATCTTCAAATTCTCATTTTATGTGATCTAAAGAGGAAGATTTCAATCTAATTTAGAGTAGGCACTCGAAGAGAAATATTGAAAATGGTTAAAGAGGCATCATGGTTTGAGTAAGATTTGTACAAGTGCCTGATTTTCTTAAATGTCATAACAAATGACTTTTATTTGATGACATCCTTGCTTGTAATATTAGATGTCAAAAGAAATAAGAGCTATGGAAGGCAATTTGCACTTCTACTCAAAACAAAAAAAATTCTAATTGCTCTCACAGAACCTATGGCTGACACTAGCTAATTGCATAATCTATCTAAGAGATTAGAATTTGAGCACTACATTGTGAACAAATCCAATGGGATTTAGATATTATGAATTAAAAGCATACATTACTAAACCTTAAATGAAGATGAGTAGTTAGTTGATTTGCTCATTGATAATCCATGAAGATAAAATGGTGCCTATGATACTTAAGTGCATGCTGAATTCAAGTGGTAAATGAAGAACACTTTGGTACATGGTGGCTCAATTTGTGAAGGAAATAAAGCTCCAAGGATAGAAATAACATACTTTAATGTAATAGCTACACTTGATGGATAAAATAGTTCATATAATCTTAGGAAGGATGTAATGAATGAATTCATTGATTACATCAGTAAATGATCAGTAAGGGTGGGTGTTTGTTTTCTCATTTGTGTTTGTGTTTATGTGTGCAAATCCAAGCATGTGTTTGTTTGCATAAGGGAGCATGCATATGTGTATGTGTGTGTGTATGTGCATGGAGGTGCATGCATGTGTTTATGTGTGCCTACTTTTGTGTACATATGCATGTGTGTGTGCATATGAGTGGTTGTGTGTATGTGTGTGCATGTGCATTTGTTTATATTTATTTATGAGCATGTTATGTGGGTGTTTTTTTGTGTGTGTGTGCATTCATCTTTACGCGTGTTTTTGCATGTTTATCTCTACGTGAGTGCATGTGCATGCATGTACTTGTGTGTGTGTGTGCATTAGTGTGTGCATGAGCATGTGTTCGTGTGTGTATGCATATGTGTGAATGTGTGTGCAATTATGCATGTGTGCATGTCCACAAGTGCATACACATTTGTGTGGGTGCCCATGTGAGTGTGTGTGTGTGTATGTGTGCATAGGTTTGTTCAAGTGTGTGTGCATGAATGTGCTTGTGTGTGTATGAGCATGTATTTGTATGTGCATGTATGTGTGTGCGTGTGTGCATATGTGTCTGCTTGTGTGTTTGCTTCTTTATGAACACGCATGTGTGTGTGTAGGTGTGTTTGCATGTGTGTACAAATGCAGTGCATATGTGTGCCTAAGTGTGCACCTATGTGTTTGTGTCTATGTGTATATGTTTGTGTTTTCACATTTTCATGCATGTCTATGTGCATGTAGAATGTGTGTGTGTGTGTATGTATCAATGTGAGTGCGTGTCTGTGTCAGTGTATGTCTGCTTGCATGCATGTGCTTGTGCGTGTGCATTTGAGTGCCTCAGCATGTGCTTATATGTGTATTGGTGGGCATGTTTGTGCATGCGTGTGTATGTTTTTTTGTGTGGGTGCACATTTTCTTGCATGTGAGTGGATTTGTTTATGTGTGCATATGAGTATGTATGTGAATGCCTACATGAATGTGTGTGCTTATTTGTGTGTGAGTTGTGCATGCAAGTGTGTGCATGTGCATGTGTTTTGGTGTAGGTCTGTTCATGCATGTGTATGTTCTTATTTATGTGTACATGTTTTTGTGTGTGTGTGTATATGCAATTGCATGCATGTTCTTGTGCATGTGTGAGGGTTTTTATGTGTGTGTGTGTGTTTGTGCATGTGAGTGCATTGTTGCAAACATGTTTGTGTGTACCTTTATGTGTGTGTGTGTCTATGTGCATGTGCACATATGCATGCATGTGT
Organism: Vanilla planifolia; assembly: GCA_023846275.1. NCBI lineage: Eukaryota > Viridiplantae > Streptophyta > Magnoliopsida > Asparagales > Orchidaceae > Vanilla > Vanilla planifolia. Next base: position 915,469 of record JAIUJO010000114.1, read on the forward strand.
ATATGTGTGTATGTGTACATGTGGATGTGTTTGTGATTGTGTGTGTGTGTGCACCATTATGTGTGCTTACAAAGGTGTGTATCTGTGTGTGTGTGTGTGCACATGGACACATGTGATTATGTGTGGGAGCACAAATGTCTTTGTTTGTTCTTTCTTGCATGTGGGTGTCTCTATGTGTGTTAGTTCATGTGTGTGAGCATACGTGTGCGTGTGTATGCCTGTATGCACATGGTCAAATGTATAAGTGTGGGTGCATATGTGTTTTGTGCGTGTTTGCATGTGCATAAGTGTGATTCTACATGTGCATGCATGCACGTGTGTCTCTGCATGCTTGTGTGGGTATGAGTATGTGTGTGTGTGCATGTGAAAGTGTTTGTCTTTGTGTATGTGTGGGTATGTGTATGTGTGTGGGTATGTATATGTGTGTGTGTATGTATGCATATGTCAATGTAGTCATTTTTGTCTTTGTGTATGTACGTGCATGCATGTGTGTGTGTGCTAGTGCCCACACATGTGTTCATGCATGCATGTATGCATGTGTGAGAGAGAGTTTGTGTGCATGTGATTGCATGTTATTTTTCTTTGTTTGTGTATGTGTGTGTGTGCTTGTGTGTGTGTATGCTTGAGTGTGTGCTTACAAGCACAAATTAGTGAATCTGCATGTGTTTGCATGCATAAATGCATGTGTGTGTGCATGTAGTTGTGGTTTATGCATCTGTGTGCCTATGTCTATGTTTTTTTGTGTGCGGGTGTGTATGGGTATAGTGTGTGTGTGCTTACATATGTGTTTATGGATGTGATTGCATGTGTGCATGTGTGCATGTGTGCATTTGTGTACATGTGTATGTGTATATGCATGTGTGTGGATTAGTGTGTGTCCATGTCAACACATTTGCATGAGTACATGTGTGGTTGAAGTCATGTGTGTGTGTTTGAATTAGCATCTTAGTGAGCACACTTGTTTGTGTGCATGTCTTTGTTCATAGTTATGTGTGTATGTTTGTGAGTGCATTTGTGCATATTTTTGTGCATTTATGTAATGTGCAAGCATGTGCAAGCATGTGCATATTGAGTGTGATTATGTACTTGTATGTGTGCATGTATATGGATGCACATGTGTGTCTATGCATTTGCTTATGTGTCTATGAGTGAGTGTGTGTGTGTGTGTGCATGTGCATGTGTGAGTGCATGTGCGTGTGCGAGTGCAAGTGCAAGTGTTTATGTGTGTATATCTATGCGCATATGCGTTTGAACACGTGAGTATATGTATGTGTGCATGTTTGTGTGTGTCACATGTTGTGCACAAGCATGCATATGTGTGCATGCATGCATGTGCATGTGTATTCATGTGTGTTGTGCATATTTGTGCTTATATGTGTACATGAGAGTACAAGTGTGAATGTGCCCATTTACATGTGCATGTTTATGTGTAGGTATGCACAAGTGTGCAAGTATATGTGTGTGCATGAGTGCATGCATGTGTGCATATTTTCATTCTTGTGTGTTTGCATGTGTATGAATGTGTGAGTGAGTGTGTGTGTGCATGTGTGGGTTGGTATGTGTGAGTGTGTGCGTGTGTGCATGTATATGTGCTTGTTTGTATGTGGGTTCATGTGTGTAATTTTGTGTGAGCATGTTTGTGGGTTTCTATTTGCATTCCTACATGTTTATTAATGTGTGCATGTGTGTGGGCACGTGTGCATGTGTTTTGTGAATGTGTGCACATGTATGCTTGTGTGTATGTGTCTGCATGTGTTCATACATTCAAATATGTGCATGCCTGTCTGTGTGTTCTCAACTATGTGTGTAAAGTTGTAGACGCATGTGCATGTGTGTATGAGTCTGTGTATCTTTGTGTGCGTGGATGTTTGTATGCATGTCTCTATGTGCATGTACATGTGTTTATCAGTTTGTGTGCTTATGTGTGTTTATGTGCGTGTGTGTGTTTGCATGTGTGTGTGTGGGGATGTTTTTGTGTATGTGTGCATATCTATGTGAGTGTGTGGATGCTCACGTGTCTGTGTGTTTGCGTGTGTGTGTGTGCATTTGTGTGTGTGGGTGTGTGCATGCGAGTGTACGTGTGAGCATGTGTTCCTATGTTTATATATATTTTTGTGCCTGTTTGAGTGCATGCATTCCTTTCTTTGTGTGTGTGTATGTGTGTGTATCCTTGTTTAAGTGTCTTAAGGTGCATGTCAGAGATTATGTGTGTGTGTGTGTATATGTGCTGGTTTGTGTTTGTGTATGTATATTTATGTGTGCAAGTGCATGCCCTTGGGTGCACATGCCTATGTGTAAGTTTGTACGTGTATTTGTGTGCATATGTGTGTGCATGTGTATGTTCTTGTGTGTTTGTGTGTGTGCTGTTGTGTGCATGTGCATTTGTTCATGCTTGTGCATGTGTATGTGTGTACATGTGTGTTTGTGCATGTGAGTGTGTATGCATGAGTTTGCTTGTGTGTGTGTATGTGTTTGCATGTGTTTGCATATGCATAGATATGTATATGTGTGTGTATGAGTGTGCATATTTCTACTTGTGTGTGTGTCTTTTTATCTACATGTGTGTGCTTGTGCATATCAATGTGACTATGATTATGGATGCACTTGTCTGCATCTATGTTTTTGCAAGTGAGAATAGAGATGTGTGTCAGTGTGTATGTGTGTGTGCTCACATTCATGTTTGTGTGTGTGTTTTTGTGCTTGTGTGTATGCATGTGTGCATGTTTTCATGTGTGTTTGTGTGTGTGCATTTGTTTGTGCGTGTTGTTCAGTGGTTGTGTGTGAGTATGGGTGTGTGTGTGTGCTTTTATGCATCTGTACGTCTATGTGTGTGTGTGCATGAGTGCGCTTGTGTATATTTGCATGTGTCTACACATGCATGCATATGTGTGTATGTATTTATGCATGTGTATGTATGTTTGTGTGTGTATGCATGTTTGTGCTCATGTGTGTGTGCCATTTGTTCTACTTGTGCTTGCTTGTACATGTGCATGAGTATGAGTGCAGATTTTCCTATCTACATTTGGATATTTTTGTGAGTACATGTGTGTGTGGAAGTGTTTATTTATGTGTGTGTGTGTGCATGTTTTATGTATATGTCAATGTGCACATGCATGCATGTATGTTTTTGTGCATGTATGTATGTTTTTGTGCATGCATGTATGTTTTTGTGTGTGCATGTGTGTGTTGGTGTGTATGTGTATGTGCACTTGTGTGTGTGCTTGTTTGAATATTATATATATATATATATATATATATATATATATATATATATATATATATATATTAGTGTGTGTGTGTGTGTGCACATGTTTGCATGCGTGTGTGAGTGCATGTGTGCTTATGTGAGGTGTGTGTGCTCATGTGTGTGAGTCCATGTGTGTTTGCATGTGTGTGTCTATGCTTATGTGTCTTTGCATGTGTGCATGTGTGTTGGTTTTTGTGCATGTTCTTATGAGTGTGAGTGTGTGCTTGCATGTGCACGTGTGGGTGAATTAATGTGTGTGCTTGTGTTTGCTTGTGTGCTTTTATAGTTGTGCACATATTTGTTCTTGTGTATCATTTGCATGTGTATGTGTGTATACCTATGCATATGTGTGTGTGTATGTACATGTGTGCATGTGATTTTGTGCACATGTATGTGTTTGTGTGTGCTTGTCAAGGTAAGTTTGTTGGCATGTGTGTGGTGTGTAAGTATGCATCTATGTGTGTGTGGGCATGTGTATGTGTGTTTGCATGCATGCATGCTTGCAAGTGTGAATGATCATCTACACCTTCACGTCTTGTTGTGATTGCATGTGTTTGTGCATGTTTTGTGTGCATTTATGTGTGCATGTGTGTGTGTATGTGTGTACTAGAGCACCTATGGGTGTGTGTGTGTGCACATGTATGTGTATGTGTTTGTCTATGCATATGTGTTTTTTTTGCACATATGTTTGTGTACATGTGTGTATGTGCAAGCATGTGTGCGTGTGTCTATATGTGTGCATGTGCACACATAAGAAATTGTATGTTTATGTATGTGTGTGGAAGTGCACATGGGTGCATGCATGTGTGCATGCATGCATAAGTGCTTATGCGAGTGTGTGGGTATGCATTAGTGTATGAGTGCATGTGTATGTGTGTGTGTGTTTATGGGTGTGTGTGTGTGCTAGTGTGTGTGCACTTGTGAGTTTATGCGTGTGTGTTTGTATAGGTATGTTTTATGTTTGCATGTATGTGTGTGTACGTTAATGTGTTTTTATGCATGCATGTGTGTATTTGTGTGAGTGTGTGTGTTGTGACAATTTGTGTAGTTTTAATGTGTTTTTGTGTGATTATTCACATGTGTACATGTTTGTGTTCATAAGTGTGCCTCTATGTGTATATGCACATATGCTTGTGTGTGTGTTCATGTGTGTGTTCACATGCATATGTGTGTGTGTGTGCATGTGTGTGCCTATGTAAGTTCATGAATCTATTTGTATGTGTGTGTGTGAGTGCATGTATGTGTGCATGATTGTGCGTAAGAAAATGTGGATTTTTGTGTATTCTTGTTCATGTGTGTGTGTGCATGCATGTAGGTGTGTGTGTTTGTGGGTGTGTGTAAGTGGTTGCATGTGTGTGGTTATGCACCTATACATGTATATATGTATGTGTGTGCTTGATTTTCTATGCATGTGTGCATGCTTTTGTGTTTATTTGCGCATGTGCATATGCATGCATGTCCATATGTTTGTGTGATTTTATGTGTGTGGGGATGTGGCTAGGTTTGTGTGCATGCATGTGTGTGTATGTGTATTTATATGTGTGTGATGCACCCATAAAGAAGTGTATCTATGGGTGCATTGGTATGTGCTTGTTCATGTGTATGGGGGTGTGTGAGTGTGTTTGTGTGTGCATGTGTGTTTTTATATATATATGTGTGCACATGTTTGTTTACATGCACCCACATGTGGGTTTGTGTGGTGCATGCACATATGTGTGTCATTAATTGTGTATGTATGTGTGCATGCACATATGTGTGTTTATGCATGTGTATGCATCTGTGTGTGTGTGACTGTGAATATTTTTTCTATGTGAATATGCATGTATATATGCATATAGATATACATGTGCTACTATCCACATGTGTATTTGTTTTTTTTTGTGTGTGTGTGTGTTTTTGTGTGGGCATTTGAATGTGTGTGTGTGTTTGAGATTTTGTGCTTCTTTGTGCATGCTCGTGTGTGGATGCGAGCATGTAGATGTGTGCATTGTGTGTGAGTGTGTGTGCAAGTGTATGTGCCTGTGTTTGTGCATGTGTGTGTGTGCATATGTGTGTATTTTCATCTATGTGTGCATGATTTTGTGTGCTTATACATGTATGTGAGTGTGTTTGTCACATGCATGAGTGTGTGAATATGAGCCTATATGTGTGTGTGTTTATCGTTTTGACTATGTTTGTGTATGTGCAAATGTGTGTGTTTTTGAGTGTTTGATTATGTATCTACACGTGTGTGTGTGCATTAGTATATGCAAGCATATCTCTATGTGCATGTGCATGTGTGCATTTGTGTATGTGTGCATGTATCTATGTGTGCACGTGTGACTGTGTGTGTGCGTGCACATATCAATCTATGTGCATAAGCGTGTGTGTAGATATGTGTGTGTGTGTGTGTGTGAAAACATGTGAGTAAGGGTGTATTAGTATATGTAACTCTTTGTCTATCTTTTTACAAGTGTACATGTGTATATCTTCATGTCTGTGTGTGTATTTGTGAATGTATATATGTGTGTGTGTATGTGTCTATGCATGAGATTCTATGTATGTGTGTGTGTCTGTGTGCATGTGTATCTGTGTTTGTTGTTGGGTGTGTGGATGTGCATGTGTTGGTGTCTATGCATGGGTGTTCTAATGTGTGTGCATGTTCATGTGTGTGTGCATGTGCATATGTGTGTGCATATGTGTGTGGGTTGTCCACATGTGCAAGTGTGCAAGTGTGCATGTGTGCAAGTGTGTGTGTGTGGGTCATGTGCATAGATGTGTGCTTGTATAGGCGATTACTTATGCATGTGTGTGTGCATGTGTAATTTTTTTTGGTTGTGTGTGAGCATGTGCATGTGCATGTGTGTGTGCATGTGTTTTTGTATTCATATTTTTATGTGAGTCTGCACATACATCTATGTGTGTAGGTGTGTTTGTGTGCATGTGTGTGTGTGAGTGTATGTATGTGCATGTGCATGTGTGTGTGTGCATGCTTGCATGAGTGTGTGTTTGCATGTGTGCCTTTGTGCAATTGTGAATGCAAGTGTTTGCATCCACATGTACTTGTGCTTGTGGATATGGGTATGCGCATTTGTGTGTGTGCTTAAACATATAAATTCATGTGTGTGTGTATTATGCTTGTGTGTCTATATGTGTGTGTGTGTTCACGTGTTTGTACATGTTCTTGTTTGCATGAGGGTGCCTATGTTCGTGTGCATGTGTGTGCATTCATGTGCATATTTGTATGGGTGTGCATGCATGTGCATGTGTGTATATCTATGCAAGTGCGTGTGTATGTGTTTTTGTATACACATGCATGTTTGTGCATATGCTTATGTGTACTTAGATGTGCATGTGTGTACACATGTGTGCCTATTTTTTTATGTGAGTTCTTGTATCTATTTTCATATGTGTGCATTTATGTGTGCTATGTCGGTGCATTTGTGCATGTGTTTGTACTTTTGTGTGTGCTTATGTGTGTGATTATGTTTGCATGTGTTTTTGTATATGTTTGTGTATGAGTGTGTTTCCCTGTATATGTACATGTGTGTGCATGTGTGTGATAATGTATGCATGCGTATGTGCATCTATGTGCATATGTATGCATATGACCCTATGTTTGCATGGGTGGGCATATGCAAGTGTACTTGTGCGTATGCGTGCATGTGTATGTTTATGCATGTGTGTTTATGTTTTTATTTATGTGTGAGTGCAAGGCCATGAGTGTGTGTGCATGCCTATACAAATGTGCATGTGTGTGCATTTGTAGGAATGTGAATAAGCATCTTTTGTGTGATAGTGAATATGTATATGAGAATTCATGTATGTGTGTGTGCTGTGTTTTAGCATTTATGTGGTAGTGTGTTTGTGTTTTTGTTTGTGAGCATATGTGTGCATGTGTGCATGTGTGCTTGTGGGCATGTGTGTGCACATGCTTGTGCGTGCATACATTATTAATGCATGTGAATGTGTGCCTGTGTGCATGCACGCAAGTGTGTGAGTGCGTGTGCCTATATGTGTTCTCATGGATGTGTGCATGCATGTGTGCATTTGTGCTTTTGTGTGCCTATATAGGTGTGTTAATGCATGGGTGTACATTGAAACGTGCATGTGTATGTGAGTGTGCATAGGCCTATGTATGTGTCTGTGCATGTTTGTTCATGTGTGTGTATATGGGTATGCATGTGTTGATGTGTGTGTATGGGTGTGCTTGTGTGTGTATGTGTAAGTGTTTGTTCGTGTGTTGGTGCTTTTATGCATTTGTATGTACAGGTGTGTGTGTGTGTGCATGCATCCATATGTGCATGTATGCATTTTTGTGTATATGTATGTGTCTGTATGTGTGTGCAAGTTAAGCTTATGTGCATGCATGTTAGTGTGGATGTGCGTGCATCTGCATCTGTGTGCGTGTGTGTGCGTCCATGCCTATGTGTATGTTGGTATGTGTGTGTGTTTGTGCAAGTGTGTGCATGTGTGTTTCCACAAGCTTATATGTGTGCATGTTAGTTGCTTTCTATGTGCTTGTCTGCCTATGTGTTTCGGTGTGCACACCACATGTACAAGTGTGAGTATGTGTGTTCGTGCATTCATGTGTATCTGTGTGTTTGTGCTCACCCTTGCTTATGTATATTTGTACATATGAATGCATGCATGTGCATATGTATGTGAATGTATATGTGCATGTGTGCATATATGTGAGCAGGGTTATGTGTATGTGTATATGTGTATGATTTTACGTACATATGTGTCTGAGCTTTTAAGAGTGTACATCTTTGTGTGCATGTTTTTGCTAGTGTATGTAGTGTGCAAGTGCATTTGTGCATGAGTTTGTGTGCATGTATGTGTGTAAGTATGTATATGCATGTCTAATTGTCCGTGCATAAGTGTGTGTGTGTATGCATGTTTTTGAGCCATTAAGAGTGTATGTGCTTATGTACTTACGTTACTATGTGTGCATGCATGTCTTTCTTCTTAAGGGTGCTTCTGCGAACATATGCATGTGCATGCATGTGTGTGTATTTTCTTGTATGAATTTTTTTTTGCTTGTATTTTTTTGTATATGTGTGTGTATGTCTTTGTGTGGATTTTTTTTCTGCATGTGTGTGTATGTGCAGGTGTTCATGCATGCATACTTGTGTGTATGTGTGTGGGTGTGTGAGAGTGGATATGCTGGCATGTATATTTGTTTTTGTGTGCTTGTGTGTGTGTGCATGTGTACATGTGTGCATTTTTGTGTGTGTGTGTGCATGCTTGTGTGTCTATGTTTGCATTTGCACCCTTGTGTGTGTATTTGCATGTGTGCGTGAGTCTATGTTTGTGAGAATTTGTGTATGCATGTGTGAATGTGTGAATATATGTATGTGTGCTTTTGTCTATATATGTGTGTGTATTTTTGTGTTTTTTGTGCATATGCATTTGTGTGTATTTGTGTTCTTGTGTGTTGATGTATGTGGGTTCTTGTTTGTGTTTGTATGTGTTTGTGTGTGTGTGTTCATGAGGAGTGTGCACACGTGCATGTGTGTGCATGTTTGTGTGTATATGTGTGCTTGTTGATGCATGCATGTGCATCTATGAATGAGTGTTTTTGTGTGTCTCCAGTACGTTTGTTTACATCTATGTTTGTGGGTGTGTGTGAGCATGTGTGTGTCCGTGAGTGTTTGTGTGTGTGTGTGTGTGCGTGTATGTGCAAATGTATTTGTGCATGTGTAGGTGCATATTTGTGGGTGCGTGTATATGTAAGTGTGCATATTCATGTGTATACAAGTAGACCTATGCATGAGTGTTTGTGGGTGGTGCATATATATATATATATATATTATAAACATTTTGATTGTTAAAGTTTTCTCACACTTTGTAAGATATTTTAATTTTTTACAGATCTAACAAATTGGGATGTTACACTCGATATTTGTAATATCTAAAAACATTCTCTTTGATTTTCTTATATGATAATGAAGCTATAATACCTCTCTCATTTGTTCATAATATTACTTATATTAATTTATATTAACTTCCTTCAATTTATTACATTTCAATTTTAATATATATTTACTTAATATTATTATTTTTTTTTGTTTGGTCATTTTTGCTAAACACAACCAAGTTCCGACAAAGATGAAATAATTTTCATTAGACTTATGTTGGTGACCTATATGCGATTAAACATATATTTTCTTAATTCGTAGTATTTAATTTTCTATACTTTTGGCAAGCACTATGAGTCATTTCTATTTGTTCTTGATTTAATGATTAAGGACAACACACACGATCTGAGTAGTACCATAGAACACACTTTCTCATTGTATTTATCTCATTTTTTTTTTCAAATTTTTCACTTTGATTTGGTAACATTACTATGTAACAAAAAAACCAACTCTCGTGTGACCATTACATTATAGTGATTTGGTTGAAATATTATACTTCAATTCATGTTAATTTAGATTTAATGTATATTTTTTATTATTAAAATAATATTTTATTATTATTTAATCTTATTGATTTTGTTAATTCAAAATAATTCCAAACAATGTCTAATGGAGATGAGACAAACATCATTGGACATTTCAATGAGTTCCTTCTAATTAAATGTCAACTTTTTTATTTTAAAGATTCTAATTTCTAGGATTTTCACATATCTTGTTAGACATTTTGATTTGTACATGATTTCACTATAGTGAATGTTATACTCGATCTTCTTAATATCTTAAAATACAACTTTCTCACACAGCTTGTTAAAATTTTTTAATTTATTTTTATTTGGTAATATTACTATGAAGCTTTAATCCTACTCTCCCTTGAACTTCATATCACTTTGATTTCATTATGTCACATTGCTTCAATTTATGTTATTTTAGCTTTATTATATATTTGTTAAGTATAAAAATTGTAATTATTTCTCTTTTGTAATTTTTTAATTCAAAGTAACTTTGAAAGATTTCTAATCGAGATTTAAAAAGGTCATTTGACTCATTTCAATGAGCTCTATCTAATTAAAACTTCGTTTCGGTAATTTTTAAATATTTTAATATCTATTATTTGTTCACACTTCATAAGACATTTTTATTTGGTACTAGATTTAATGATGGAGGCTGTTATACTTGATCATCTTAGTATCTTGGAATGCAACTCTATCATACAATTTTTTTTAATCTTTATAATTTTTTCTTTGATTCTGTAACATTACTTTCTAGCTCTAATTCTTATCTCACATGACCCTAACATGTCTGTCATATTGTTATATTACTTTATTCAAATTTTACTCATTTTTATCATCATTAAAGATTTACTTAATATTAAAATAATATTTAATTTCTATTTATACTTATTTAATGTCGTAAATCGTTGTAATTAAAAACAAGGTTCGATCAATAGGAAACTAACACTGTTAGATTTGCCTCTATCATATCTACCAAATTGTAAATTAGTATTTTTATATTTTTATATATCATATTTATTATAAATTTTGCAAGAATAACGAGATATTTTAATTTGTAACTAATTTGAGGATTAAGGATATTTCATTCCATCGTCTTAGTATCCAACAAAGCAAATTTAATAATCAAACTATCTCATTTCCTCAAAGTTTTGTCATTGATTAGGTTATGTAACACAAATGTCCATTAACATGACCTCTACATTACATTGATATCATACATTACTATGAATAATCTCTTTCTACTTTAATATGTATTTCAATAATATTAAATAATTTTTTAACATTTAAGCTTGATAATTCGTAAAACTATAAATGAGACCTTATTGATTCAAAACAAATGTTGCTGGATTTATAGCTATGTGATTTAATCAATCAAATATTATTTTTATATAATTTAAAATTTATTTTCTATTATTGTATAGCATATTATGATATATTTTAATTTGTATATAATTTAATGATAAAAATGTTACACGTGAACTTCTCAGTATCTTGTCATGTAAATTTCTTGTAAAAGTTATTTTCTTTGACTAAGATATATTATTATGAAACTCTAATTTTCCACTTATGTGATGTTTTACATAATTTTTATTTATTTATATTCAATTGCTTCAATTTGCCTTATTTAATTATTAATATATATTTACCTAATCTTATTATTATTATCATTTTGGCTTAGATTAAGATAAAATGAGCACCATAAGACTCACTATAATGATTTCTCTCCAATTAAATTTTTTTTATTATTTTTATTGTTTACTTTTTAGTTTTCTTGCATTATTTATAAGACATTTTTATTTATAACTAATCTAAAAAACCTGGATATTATACTCTATCATATCTTTTTTTGTATATAAGTCTCTCTTATAATTTGTCTCATTATTTTCCTTCTTTGCATTGCTTACATTATTATTATGTAACCCTAAATCTACTATTATCTAACCATTACATCACTTTTTTGTTATATTATATTATTTTAATTTATCACATTTGTGCTTTACTACATATATTTACTAAATATGAAAATAATTATTTTATATTATTTACACTTATTTTGTTTCATAATTTGTACTAATTGCAAATGAGTTCTAACGAGACAAAGTAAATGTCATTGGATTTATTTTAGATAGCTTTATAAAATTTTGCTATCTTCCTTACATTTTTAAATTTTTTTGGTAGAATTTTATGCTCAAACATCATGTTATTTTTTAATTCATATTTCAAATGTTATTTGTCTCATTTATTCAAATATTTTGCTTTGATCTCCTTATCGTTTAATGAAACTCTAATGCTCTTATTATGTCACCCACACATCATTTTGATTTAAAATTATTATATTATTTAAAGTTTTCTCGTTTTAGATTTAATATATTTTTACTTAATATAAAAATAATAATCTATTAATATTTATGTTTAATTAATTTGTTAATTCATAATAATTCGAGACAATGTCTATTGGAGATAAATCAAATGTCATTTCACTAATCTCAAGTAGCTCTATCTAATTAAATATTAATTTTTATATTTTGAAATATATTTTAGGGTTTTTTATTTATATTTAGTTAATTTGATAATTGGTTATAATTCCAAAGGTGGCCCAATAAAAATAAAACAAATGTCATTTGACTCATCATGACTTATTCTATCCATTTAAATATAGATTTCTTATATTTCTTTATTTTTTATTTTCAAAAAAATTTTCATGATTTATGTAACATTTCAATTCATACATAATTTAACAGTCGAGAATATTGTATTTGATCTCTTTAATAACTAGGAGAATAATTTTTCAAACATGTTATCTTGTTTCTTCAAATTTTTTATATCTTTTGGTTATATTACAATGTAACTCTATGTCTACTATGGTGTGAGAAATACATCTCTATTATTTTGTTTTATTATATTATTTCCTCGAGACATGGACCAATGGATATGAAACAAGCATCATTATACTTGTCTCCTCAAGCTCATTGTAATTGAATATTTATTTTTAATATTTTTAAATATTTTAATTTCTATATATTATGGACCCTTTACGAGAAATTTTGATTTGCATCTGGTTTGCTGGATTAGCATTGTTAAATTTGATCTTTTTATTATCTCAAAATGCAACTTTCCTATGCAAATTATCTCATTTCAAGAAATGTTTCTCTCTGATTTGGATACATATAGTAAAACTCTAATTCTCCTGTTATGTGAGTACTATATCATTTCAATTATACTCTTATGTGACTATATATATATATATATATATATATATATATATATACATACATACATATATATATATATATATATATATATATATATATATTATCAAATAATTTTTTGTTATAAATTTTTAATGGTATTATTGGACATTTTGTTTCCTTTTTTTAAAAATCAATGATGTTACAATAGATCTACTTAGTAAATTGGAATATATTCCTTTTTCATAATATTTATCTCAATTCTTAGAAGGAATTTCTTTGATTTGTTGTTATATAACTCCTAATCTCATATACTATGACAATTACATCTTTTTTATTTAGTTTTATCAGTTTACTTCAATTTTTTTATTTCAACTTTAATAAATATTTGTTGAATATTATTATAATAATTTGCTATTAATTACTCTTATTTAGTATTTTAATTCATATTATCTAAAAATAACATCGCATCAAGAAGAAACATATTTAGCCCTATCCCAAAATGCCTTACCCATTAAATATTTATTTTTATATATATTATTTTAGTATTTTATTTTCTACTACTTTGACACTGTTTAAGAGACATTTTTGTTCAAACATGCTATGGTGATTAAAGATGATATACATGTTCTCCTTTGTCTCTTAGAATGCAACTTTCCCAAATAATTTTCATATTTCTTATAAGTTTTTTTTTCAATTTTGTTATATTACAAGGTAACTCTAAATTTCTTTTCCTGTGACATTTAAAAAACTTGGATCTGATTGCATTATTTTTCTTTAATTTAGCTCATTTCAAATTTACTAAATATTGACTTAATATTAAAAAAACTTATTAATATTTATACTTATTTAAAATGGTTATTCATAGTAATTCCAAACTAGGTTCAATTTTGGGGAAAAACTATTAAAAAACCTTATTAATATAATTTCATTTTGATTATAATACTTATTATCTTTATATTGAAATAATAATTGATAACAATTTATGATTATTTGTTTTGCTAACTCATCATAATTCTAAACAAGGGCTAATCAAGGTGAAAAACTATCATTAGACTCATGTCAATGGGCTAATTGTAATTAAATATTGTTTTTAATAGCCTTAAATATTTGTTTCTAGAGTTTTTGAATGCTTTATAAGATGGTCCAAGTGGTACATCATTTGACAACTATAGATATTACAGTCGTTCTGAATAGCATCTTGGAATGTAATTTTCTTGTACAATCTATCCCATTCCTTCAAAGTGTTTTCTTTATTTGGTTAAATTATAATGAAACTCCAAATCTGCTATCATGTGACCTCTATATCTTTTGTTTGGTTATAATACATTACTTTAATTTATCTCCTTTAGCTTCAATAAATATTTGCTTAATATTAATATTATTTATAAATATATTTATTCTTCTTTCATGCAATAGTTAAAGGAAATCTATAAGTATTCCATTCAAGATGAAAAAACATCATTAGATTATGTTAGACTACCTTTATCTAATTAAATATTTATTTTTTTTCTTTAAAATATTTATTGTCTATTATTTTAGCATAGCAAACATTTTGAATAGTACCTGATTTGATGATAGAGAATGTTTTACTTTATCTTGTTTTTATTTTAATATTCAATTTCTTTGAACAACTTGCTTTATTTGTTAAATTTTTTTTTCTTTTTCATATATTATGTAACTCTAATTCTTCTCTCATATTACATTCACGTTGCTTTGATTTTTTTATATTTTATTACTTTAATTTATCTTCAACAACTTTAATATATTTTTATTTAATATAGAAAAATAAATAATTAATATTGATTTCTATTTAATTTTTGCAGTTTACTTTAATTCAAAACAAGGTTCGATCGAGAAAATTCAAAGTTATTTAACTTCTCCCGATGAGCTCTACTGAATTAAATACTTAGCTTTGATATTTTATCAATTTTATTTTGTAGGGATTTAGCACATTTTGCAACACATTTTGATTTATACCTAATTTTTTGATCAAGTATGTCATGCTCAATCTCATTAAAACCTTAGAATGCAACCTTCTCAAAAGCTTATCTATTATTTTTCAAAATATTTTCTTTGGTTAGGTCATAGTGCTATCTAAGTCTTCACTTTTACAACCCTTGCATATCTTTGATTTAGTTTTATTACATTATTTTTCTTTAACTCATGTTAACCATAATATCCATTTTTTAATACTAAAATATTAATTTATTTTATTACTTATGTTTTTAATTTTTGTAATTTGCAATAATTTTAACCAAGCTCCAATTGAGATAAAAGGAAAATTGTTGGAGTCATTTAGAGAATGTCTACTGAATTAAATACTTTTTACAAAATTTTAATATTTTTTATGGTTTTGGTATGCTTTGTGAAACAATTCAATTCATACCTTGTTTAGTGATTAGAAATGTTGCATTCGGTTTCCTAACTATCTTACGAAGCAATTATACTAAACAATTTATCTCATTATTTCAAAAGTTGCATTCAAATGTGCAATAGAAGATCATGTGTAATTGTCCTGATCTTCAAATAAAGAACAAAAAAAAAGTGTCATACACCATGCACATAAAGAAAAGTAGAACTCATCAAGATGAGTCCAATGACGTGTATTTAGTCTTGATCCACCCTCATTTGGAATAATTCAAATTACTAATGTAAATTAGAATAAATAATGAATAATAGTAATTTAACATTAAAAAATATATTATTAAATCTAAAATAAGATAAATTGAAGTAATACTATTATATTACCAAATCAAAATGATATAAAAGTCACATGAGAATAGAATTTGAATTTGGTACTTGCATATTCAAATCAATGACATAATTTAAAGAAATGAGATAAATTATATGATAATTCACATTCAAAGATATTAAAAAGATCGAGTATGAAATCCTTGATTATCAAGTTAAGTTCAAATAAAAAGTCTTAGAAATTACATAAAAATCATTAAAAATAAAATATTTAACTAAATAAGCATAAATAAAATAAATTAAAATTTTTATAAAAATTAGAAAAAAATTAAATCTTAAATGAGGTAAATAGAATATATGTGCTATAACAAAGTAAAAGTGTTATAAAGTTTACATGATAGTTAAATTAGAGTTTTATAGTAATGTAGCTAACTTAAAACAAATCTTTTGAAAAGTACATAAATTGTAAAGCACAGTTAGATTCTATGATATGAAGGATATCGTGTAACATCCTTGATCATTAAATTAGGTACGAATCAAATTGTGTCACAAAGCATGCCAAATTACTTAAAATAAAGTATTTAAAAATATAAAAATGAATATATATTTGAATAAAGGTTATATAAGGAAGACCAAGTAAATAATTTCTTTTCCAATAGAACTCATTGAGAATTATTAAAAATTACAAAAAAATAAATAAGTATAAGTAATAATAAATTATTATTTTAATAATGAGTAAATATATATCAATGAAGAAATAAGATATATTGAAACAATCTAATATAATCAAATTCAAGTGATGCAATAGCAACACAATATAAGAATTGTAGTTTTAATATATAATAACGAAAGCAAGGAAAAAAATTTGATGAAGTGAGATTAATTTAACATGAAAGTCAAATTCCAAGAACATAAAGAGATCAAGTGAAATATCTTTGAACATTAAATCTAGATCAAATAAAAATATTTTGTAAAGTGTACAAAAATCAAGGAAAATAAAATATTTAAAAGTATCAAACATCCTCATTTAATTGAAGAAAGCAAGTTAAGTCTAGTCCAATGATGTTTATTTCCTCTCGATCGAACCTCATCAAGAATTATAGCAAATCAAAAATATTAATAAAAATAAGTAAACATAAATTGCTATTTTGATAAGTTAAATTTAAGTAATGCAATACAATAGAATTAATGACTTATAGTAGTAATATGAGAGAAGATTTAAAGTTACATAGTGATATAACAAAATCAAAGTAAAAAATTTGTAGAAATGAGAAAATTTTTGTAGGAAATTTTTTTCCAATATGCAATGGTGATCGAGAATAAAATCCTCAATTTTCAAATCAGATGGAATCAAATTTCCTTAGAAAGCAACCAAAACTCTAAAAAATACATATATAAAAAATATAATTTATATGTAATTAGATAGAGCCCATCAAGATGACTATAACAACATTTGTTTTTCCCTTATCATACCTCATTTATAATTTTAACAAATTATCTAATGAATTTTAAGATATCTTCTTTTAATATTATGTGAATATATGTTAAATATGAAATGGGATGAATTACACCAATGTTAGATAACCTAATCAAAGTGATATAAATATTATATAAGAATGAAATTAGGATTTTATAGTAATATTTTCAAATCATAGAAAAAATTATAAAATTTAGATGAATTGTTTAGGAAAGTTGCACTCTATTTTACATAGCAGATCATGTGTAACATTCTCGTTCATCGAAAAAGGTTGAAACTAAATATGTCACCAAGCATCTGAAAAAAAAAATGAAATTCTTTAAGAAATATAGAGATGAATATATATATATATATATATATATATATATATATATATATATATATATATATATATATATATATTATATTATTTGAGAGAGCTCATGAAGATAGACAACAATGTTTGCTTCATTTATAATAAACCTCATTTGGAATTTTTGCAAAACACCATTATAAATATGAATAAGGAATATAAAATTATTATCTTAATATTAAAAAAATATATATATCAAATCTAAAATTTGATAAATTGAAACATTAAATACAATCAAATCAAGGTGATGTAAATGTGACATGAGAGAAGATTTAGAGTTACATGATAATTTAATTAAATAAAAAAAACATTTCAAATTAATGAGATAAATTTAACAAGAAATTTTATTCCAAGATATTAGGATCATGTGCATCATTGTTGATCATCAGAAAAGTTACAAGTTGAAATGTTTCATAAAAAGTGTCCAAATTATAGAAAAAATATTTAAAAAGATCAAATTGAATGTTTTATTTCCTGGTGCAGCATGAGACAAGTCTGATGATGTTTTGTTTCATCACCATTAGAGATCCTTAGGAATTACTATATCTTACAAAAATAAATATTTATTTACAATGATGAATTACTATTCCAATATTAAGGAAATGTATGCTAAAGATCAAATGAGCATAAATAAACAAATTTTATAGAGCAAAATGGAAGAGAAGTGAAGGTCACATGAGAGAAAATTTGGAGATAGAATATAACAACATCAAATAAAAACATTTCTACAATTAAGAACAAATTGTATTGGAAATTTGTATTCCATGATACATGAAAGATCAAGGACAACATCATTGATCATCAAACTATTATATACTAATCAAACTATTCATAAAGAATTCTAAAACCCAAAAACAATATTTAAAAAATATAAAAGTTAATATTCAATTTATTAGAACTTGTCGAGTGTCTCATATTTTTGTTTGACATAGCCTCATTAAAAATATTGCGAATCACCAAAGTAAATAACATTAATAATAACTAAATATTATTTTAATATTTAGTTAGTATATATTAAAGGATAAAATAGCAAAATTGAAGCAATGTAATTTTACCAAATTAAGTCAAAGCAAAAATCAATAAGAGGATATTTAGAGTTTTATGGTAATATAACTAAATTAAAGTGGAAAACTTGCTAAAATGAGTTAAATTATTGGGAAATGTTGCACTGCAAGATACTAAAGAAATAAAGTGTAACATCCTTAATCAATAAGCATGGTAAGAATTAAAGTATCTCTTAAAACTTACCAAAACTATAGAAAATAAACTATTGAAATCCTATATAATGAATAATTAATTAGATAGAGCCTGTCGAGATGAGATTGTCAACATTTGCTTCATCTCTATTAAAAATTGTTTGGAATGCCTAAGAATTTTGTAAGCAAAAAAGAAAAAATAATAACAAATTATTGTTCTAAGGAAAGTATTTATATGAATAAGATAAATTAAGGCAATGTAATCTAACAAAATTAAATAAATGTAAAAGTTATAAGAGTCGAGAAATAGAGTTTCATAGTTATATAACCAAATATAAAAAAAACTTCAATGAAATGGAAAAAATTGTATGAGAAATTTATATTCCATGATACTGAAGAGACTGTATTTGACATCTTCAATATGTCTCTTAAAGTGGCCAATTACTTAAAAATAAAATATTAAAAAATTAAAAATAGAAATTTTAATATTTTACAAATATATTTTACAGAAAAAAAGAGATAAGTTGAAGTGATGTGATATAAACATATCAAGGCGATAAAAGTGTCACACCTGAGGACATTTATAATGTAACTAAATATAATAAAAAAATTTGTTGAAATGAGATAAATTTTATATGAAGTTACACTCTAAGATATTAAAGAGATCAACTACAAAAACTTTGATAATGAAATTAAGTATGAATTAAAATGTCTCATAAAGCATGCCAAAATTCTTAGAATATAATTTTAAAATATAAAAATAAATGTTTATTTGTATGAAGTTTGCCAAAGCCCAATATCATTTGTTTTATCTCGATCAGACAACAATTAGAATTACTATTAATTACCAATGTAAATTAGAATAATTATTATAATAGTTTATATTAATGTGTAGTAAAAAAATATAATGCCTAAGAAGATCAATTTAACTAATGTAAAATAAACAAAACAAAGAAAATTAAGAACCTCACATGTGAGGAGATTTAGAATTAAGTAGTAATAAAAAAACAAAGGAAAATACTTGAAGAAAAGGATAAATATAAGAGAAAGTTTCTTTCCATGATACAAAAAAGGTTGACTATAACAATCTCAATCATCAAATTTGGTGCAAGTGGAAATGTCTCATAAAGAATTCCCAAAATACTATAAATTAAAAAAATTATAAATGAATATTTAATTGAATATATATATATATATATATATATATATATATATATATATATATATATATTTATATATCAAGATGAGTTTTATGATATTTGGTTTTCCGCAATCGAACTTAATTTGGAATGTATATAAATCACAAAAGAAAATAAACACAAATAATAATAAACTATTATTTTAATAATAACCAAATATATATTAATGCTCCAAAGTTAAAAATTACTAATATAATTAAACAAATCAAGGCTATGTAATGCTCATGTGGGAGGAGAGTTATAGTTTTATAATAATATATTTAAAGGAAAAAAATTGAAAAAAAATCTCCAAAATTTAAATTTCAATAGTTAATTACATAGACAACATCATTATGAGTCCCCAACATTTGTTTCACCACGATCATTTCTCGATTGTAATTTTTGTGAATTACATAATTAAAGATAAATAATATTAAAATCTTATTTCCAAATGAAGTAATATATAACCATATTGAAATGAGATAAGTAGTAGTAAGGCGATATAAAATAACTAAAGCGATGTAATAATCATAAGAGATGAAAACTAGAGGCTCATAGTAATATAATTAAATCAAGATAAAATTTTCAAAAGACGAGATAAACTATATGAGGATGTTGCATTCAAAGATACTACAGAGATTCATCATAATATCCATGACCATAAAATCATCTATCAGTCAATATATCTCATAAAATATAAAAAAATCATACAAATTTAAATATTTAAAAATACAAATATATATGACTAATTGGATAGAAATTGTTAAGATGAGTCTGAAAATGTTTTTTCATCTCGACTAGGCAATGTTTGTTATTATTATGAAATTAGATAAATTAAAGAAATATAATATAACAAATTAAATGATATATAAATGTCATATGATAAGATAATGTGGGTTAAATTGTCATATAACCAAATAAAAAAGAAAAATTTGAAGAAATGGGATAGATGGTAATGGAAAGTTAAATTCTATGATGTGAAGGAGATTGAGTGTAACATTCTCAGTCAACAAAACAAGTATGAATAGAAAGGACTCATAAAATATGTAAAACCCATAATAAATGCCATACTATAAAATATAAAAATGAATATATATTTTGATATAGTGAATGAAGATGTGTAAAGAACATTTGATTTTTCTTAATCAAACCTAGACTAGAATCACTACAAATTGAAAAACTAAATAAGCATAAATGATAATAAATTATTAACCTAATGTAATGCAATGGATATTTCTACCAAAATAACAAACATTATTCAATGCTCTATAAATAAATAAAAAAGAAGCAAAAGTCATATTAAAAGAGAGTTATAGTTTCATTTTGATATAACAAAATTAAATCAAAACATTTGGAAAAATGGCCTAAATTGTATCAAAAGTTGCATTCAAACAAAAGAGAAAACAAAACATAAAAATAAAAAAAATATATATTTAAATATATAAAGGATTTGATTTAAGTCTAGCTTTTTTTGTCTTATTCAACTATTATTTAAATTACTATAAATTTCCAAACTAAATAAGCATAAATAATAACAAAATATTATTTCAATATCAATCAAATAAATCATAAACCTGAAATTAGATAAATTGAAACAATATAATATAACCAAATAAAAAGTGATGTAAAGGTCATATTAGAGAAAAATTAGAGTTAGATAATAATACAATAAAATAAAAATAAAGTATTAGAAGAAATGAGATAGTTTTTATAGGAAAGATGCATTCCAATAGATTAAGTTGATCAAGTGTAATGTCTTTGCCAGTAAAATAATGAAAAAATTGAAGTTTCTTACAAAGAGTTTGAATACCCTATAAATAAAATTATAAAAAATATAAAAATAAATAGTTATTTAGTAGAGCTCTTCGAGGTAGCATAATGATATTCTTTTCATCTTTATCAAACCACACTTTGAATTACTATGAATTACAAAATTAAATAAGCATTAAAAAAATAAAATTGTTTTAGTATTCAATAAAAATATAAAAAAGCTGAAATAAGATAAAATTAAAGCATTATAATAATACTAAATCAAAATGATACTAATTAAAAATAAGAGGAGAATCACAGTTTCATAATAGCACAAAAAAGTCAAAGCTCAAAGTTTCAACAAATTAGATAGAATTTTCAAAAAAGTTGAATTCCAAGACAATTTAGAGATATAATGTAACACTCTTGATTGTTAAATCAACTATGAATGTTAATATCTGAAGACATGCTAAAAATTAAAATTCCTTAAAATATATAAACAATTATTTAATTATATAAAGCTTATGAAGATGAGTGAAAAGAACTTTTTTTGATCCCAATCACACCTTATTTGGAATTAATAAAAGTTACCAAACAAAGTAATCATCAATATGAATGAACTAATTGTTTAATATTAAGTATATATATATATATATATATATATATATATATATATATATATATATATATATATATATATATATATATATATTATTGAAAAAATGAGAAAAAAAGTTAAAATATTGTATTATAATAATATTATAGCAATGAAAATGGTCACATGGGAGAGGATTAAAACTTACATAGTATTATAACAAAATAAAAGTAAAAAATTTATAGAAATAAGATAAATTATGCATGAATGCAAAGTTCCAAGATTTAAAGAGATCAAGTGAGACATCACCGAAAATCAAATCAGCTACAAAATTGTAAGTTTGCATAAAGTGTAAAAAACACAAAAAAAATAAAATAATTAAAAATAAGGTTAAAACCATTTAACTCGATAGAGCTAGTGAAGATTAGCTTAGCAACATTTTTTCGTCCACAATAAGATCTCATTTAGAATTATTGTAGATTTTAAAAAATAAATAAAAATATTTATTATTAATAATTTTTTAGTATGAAGTAAATATGCATTAAACCTTGGATGAAATTTAATAAAACAATTTAGACTAGCAAAATCAAAGTAATATAAATGTTACATGAGAGTAGAATTGGAATTTTAAAATAAGAAAATTAAAAAGATCATAAAGGTCATGCGATAATAGAATTAAGGTTTTGTAGTAAAATTGAAAAAATGAGATAAATTATATGAGAAAGAAGCACCATAGGATAGTAAGATAAAAATCAGACACAAATAAAAATTCCTTGCAAGGCATGCCAATTCCCTAAAAAACATTTTATAAAATTATGGAAAAGAAATTTTTGCATATTAGAGGTCATTTAGATGAGACTAATTATTTTTCTCTCGTATCAATCTGATCTCATTTAAAATTACATTAAATTATTAGAAAAATTAAAATAAATAATAATAAATTATTATTTAAATATTTAGTAAATGTATAATGAAACTTAATAACATTAGTTGAAGTAATATAATATAATAAAAACATAGTGATGTAATGGTGACATGAGACTAGTGTCATAGTTTTATAGTAATATAATATTATCAAAGTTAAAGATTTAAAGAAATAAGATAAATGTTGTAAGAAAACTGCATTCAAAATACTAAGGACATCGAGTACAATTTCCTTGTTCATCAAATAAGCTACAAAATGAAATTTGTCATAAAATTTTTGCAAACATTAAAAAATAAAAATATTTAAATAATGTTGATCTCGTTGGGATGAGTCCAATCATGTTGTCTTATATCGATAGGACCTTATTGACATTATAGCAAATTTCTAATCAAAGTAAACATGAAAAATAATAAATTATCATTTTTTACTTTTATCAAATATATAACAAAGTTAAGATAAGATAAATTAATTAATATATTGTAACCTAATCACAACATTATAATGATGACATAAGAGTTGAGTTAGTATTCGATGGTAACAATAGCGAATCAAAGTGTAAACTTTTGAAAAATGATAGAAATTGTAGGCTATTTTTCATTTGATCATACAAAGAAAATTGAGTGTGACATCCTTGATCATAAAAAATGTATGAATTTAGTTGTCTCATAAAATATGCAAAAAATAAATAATAACAAAATATTTAAAAAAATTTAAAATGTATTATTTAGATAAAGCCCATTACGATGAGTCCAATGACATTAATTTCATATCGATCGATCCTACTTGTAAAGTTTTATGATGCACTAAAATAAATAATTATAAATATTAACAAATTTTCATTATAATACAAAGAAAATATATATTATAGTTGAAAAGTAATAACTAAGATGATGTACTATGACAACTTGATGTGACATACACATCACATCAGAGGAGATTTAAGGTTAAATTGAAATACAACCAAGTCAATGTAAGTTTGAAAAAATTGATAAATTGTTCACAAAAGTTGCTTTCGAAAACACTAACAAGATCAAGTGTAAGTCTTTTGAACATCAAATTTTTTGAAAATAAAAATGACTTATAACATATTCCAAAACTATAGAAAATAAAATATTTAGAACTATTAAAAAAGTATATTAAATTAGATATAGCAAAACAAGGAGAATCTAATGATGTTTATTTTTTCTCCATTAGACCTACCTCAGTTTTCTTGTGAATTACCAAAATAATAAAAAATAACTAACAATAATTTTTTTTTTAATATTTTCAAAATATTTATTATTACTAAAATTAGATATATTGAAGCAATACAATTTAATCAATTCAAAATGATATAAAGGACAAATGAGGGTTGAACTAGAGTTTTAAGAAAATATAACCAAATTAAAAAATATCAAGAGATCAGAGAAATTATTATCAAAAGCTACATTCCAAAATACTAAAGAGATTGAACGTAATGTCTGCAATCATCATATTACATATGAATGAAAATGTCTTGTAAAGCTTGCCAAAATCCTAAATATAAAATATTTTAAAATATACAATGAATGTTTAAAATTTTTGTAAACTACAAACAAGTAATAATAATAATAAATAATAATCAATTATTATTTTTCCATTAAGTAAATATATAAATCTAAAATTAAAAAAATTGGGAGAATGTAATATAACAAAATAAATGCATTATAAGGTCCCAATATAGGAGACTTAGAGTTATATTATAATATAAATAAATCAAAGTTAAGTGATTGAATAAATAAAATAAATTGTACAAGAAAGTTGAACATAATACGTAGATGAAGTGTAGCTTCATTAATCAAAATATTTATATGAATTAAAGTGACTGGTAAAATATGTTAGAACATTTAAATATAAATTATTTAAAAAATAAGAAAATGAATATTTAATGGGGTAGAGCACGTGAGGACAAGTCCAGTGATGCTTGTTTCATCTCAGTTAGACTTTTTTTATTAACTACAAATTTGTAAATGAAACAAATGTAAAGTACAATTAAGTGTTATTTTAATTTTATGCTAGTATATGATAAAGCTAAAATGTGACAAATTAAGGAAATGTAATCTAATGAAATCAAACAAATTATGGGCTACAAGAGAGGAGAAATAGAACCTCAAAATAATATAAGCAAATCAAAGCAAAAACTTTGAAAAAAAGAGAAAAATGGTGTAAGAAAGTTACATTCTAAGATTCTAAGGAGAATGAGTGAAAAATCGTCGATTGTCAAAATCAAGTATGAATCAATTTGTCTTTTAAAGTCTACAAAAGCCAAAGAAAAAAATAAGTATAAAAATTTATAAATGAATATTAAAATGGATAGAACTTAACAAGATAACTACAACAACAATTGTTTCATCTCGTTTATAGTTTCTATAAATTGCAAATAAAAATACTCATAAATAATAATAATAATTTAATTTTTTATTACTCAAAAAATATATTTTAAGGTTGAACAAAAATAAAATAAAGTAATGTAATGCAACTAAATAAAAGTATTTTGAATAAAACATGAGAGGTCATTTAAAGTTAAAAAGTAAGACTACAATATCAAAGTGAATGACTTTAGGAAATTTGATAAATTTCTTTAGAAAGTTGCATTCAAAGATTCTAAAGTGAAGTATAACATCCTTGATAATCGAATAAGTTACTAACAAAAATGACTTTTAAAACATGCTTGTAATTTAAGAAATAAATTATTTTAAAAAAAATACAAATTAATATTTATTTGGGTGAAGCTCATCAAGATGAGTCCAATGAAATATGTTTCATTATGATAATAAAGTTTTGGAACTGCAGGAAATCTCCAAAGAAAATAATAATAAATATTAAAAAATAATTATTTTGATAATAAGTAAATATAAAAAAATAAAACAATTAGAAAAATTTTGGCAATGTCAAATATCAAATTTAAAGCAATGTAAATGCCTCACAAGAGGATATTTAGTGCTAAAAAGTAATATAAAAATGTCAAAGGAAAATATTTTAAGAAATATGTTAATTATTATAAGAATGTTGGACTCAAAGATAGTAAGATGGACAAGTGTAACATTCTCAATAAGAAAATTTACCATGAATCAAAATGACTTGTAAATATAATAAAAATCTAGAATATTAAAATTTAAAAAAATATAAAAATAATTATTTATTTTAATAGAGCTAATTAGGATAAGTTTAACAACATTTATTTTGTCTCGATTGAACTTCATTTGGAAGTGCTTTCAATTGGCAAACTAAACATGCATAAAAAATAGAAAATTGTTTCTTAATAATTGATATAAATTGACATATTGTAATGTAACCTAATACAAGAGATGTAAAGGACAAATGAGGCAAGAATTTGATTTTCATTGTAATATAAAAGATCAAGGAAAAATGTTTGGTAAATGACATAAATTGTATAAGAAACTTACATTCTAAAATGCTAAGGAGATTGAGAGTAATACCCTTAATTCCCAAATTAGGTATGAATCAAAATTTCATACAAGGTATTTAAAAGCCCAAAAAAATAAAATAGCTAAAATTATAAGTATTAATATTTAGCTAGATAGAGACTTTGAGATGAGTTCAACAATCTTTTTTTTGCTCCATTAAACATCAAATGGAAAAATATTGAATTACCAAAGTAAATAATCATGAAAAAAACAAATTATTTGTTCAATATCAATTAATATATATTAAAGATAAATATGATAATCTGTGGCATTGTAAAATAAAAAATTCAAAAGAGTCTGAAGCATGCATTACATGAAAATCAGAGTTTTATAGTAATATGACAAAATAAAATCCAAAAAGTTTTAAAAATTGAGGTAAATTAAATGAGAATGCTAAATGAAGATATAAACTAGATTGAGTGTAAAAACTTGATTCCAATAAAAAATCAAAATTAGTCATAAAATAAGTTAAAGCCCTTAAAATAAAAATATTTTCAAAAATATAAACGAAAATGTTTAATTTTATAGACCTCTGTTTGACTTGTCCAATAATATATCTTTCTCCTTCGTCAATCTTCTTTTTAAAAAAGTGATGCAAATATTTTAAAAAAATTGCTTATTTAATAATAAGAAAATAAATTTTAAAAAAGAAATGAGTTAAACTAAAACAATGTAATACAACCAAATCAAAGTGATGCAAATACCACACAAGAGGTAATTTTGAGTTATATTGTAAAATAACCAAACCAAAATGAACAATTTGATGAAATGAGATAAATTATAAAGAAATGTTTGCATTTTATAATATTAATGAGATATAGTGTAACATCTTTGCATGTTAATTGAAGTACAATTCTAAATGACTCATAAAACATTACAAAATCTTAAAAAGATGCAATACCTACAAATATTAATATGGATATTTAATTGGATAATGGTTGTTGATATTAGTCCAAGTCTCTTTATTTATTCTTAATGTGACCTCAATTGTAATTACAATGAATATTTAATTGGATAGTAAATTAATAGTTTATTATCAAATAGTATTTATTACCACTAAAAAGAGACAAACTAAAGCACAATAACACAAATAAATCAAATACATGAAAAGGTTATATAAGAGGAGAATGAGAGTTTCATAGAATTAAAAAAAATTAATAAAAAAATTGAAAAATTGAGATACATTATTTCTGGGAGTTGCATGTCATGATACTTACGAGACTAAGTATAATATTCTTAATCATCAAAACAAGCATGAATAAAAATACCTTAAAAAATAAGCCACTTCCTTAGAAAAAAACAATTAGATATTTAAAAATGAATATTTAATTTAATTAAGGTCATTGTGACGAGTCAAACAATAATTGTTCCATCTTGAGTGGACACCTTTTGGTATTATAATGAATTAACAATTTTAATAAGCATAGAAAATAATAATTATTATTTTTATATTATGTAAATATTTATTAATACTAAAATAAGATAACTTTAGTTAATATAATATAACAAAATTAAGGCAATGTAAAGAACACTTGTGTAGACAATTAGTGTTCCTTTTGTCGTATAAATAAATCAAAGAAAAAAATTGAAAAAATAGTATAATTCACACCGTAGAGTTACATTCCAAAGAATAATAATAATTGAGTGAAAAACTCTAAATTTTAAATTAGCTTAATTTTATAATGTCTTATAAAGCATGTGAAAGCCCAAGAAAATAATAATTTTTTAAACAAACAAAAAATTAACATTTATTCTCTATCGGATGAAATTTAGAACTATTATGAATTAACTATTTTATTAAACATAAATAACAATAAATTATTTTTTAATATTCAATAACATGTAATACAACTAAAATTAAATTAATTGAAGCAACATAATATAACTAACAAAAATGATGTAATGGGCACATGATTACAGAATTAGAGTTTCTTTGTAATACAAAAAAATAAAACAAAGGAATTTGAACAAATAATATGTGGAAAAGTGACATTTCGAGAAACTGAGGAGATCAAATGTAACATCCTCGATTGTCAAATGAGGAATGACCTAAAATATCTCATAAAACATGCCAAAACCTTTCATAGAATATATTTCAAAACATATAAATATAGATTTTGTTAGATAAATCTCATCAAGTTATGTATAATGGACTTTATTTTACCATGATCAGGCTTTATTTCTAATTACTCTAATTTACAAAACTAAATAAGCATAAAGAATAATAAATTATTATTTTAATATTAATTAAATATATATATATATATCAAATTTAAAATAAGAAAAAAATTAAAAAATTGTAATTTGACCAAAACAAAGAAATGTAAGCGTCATATGTTAAGATGTTTAGATTTACAAAGAACTATAACAAAACAAAATAAAAAAGTTTAAAAATTAGATAAATTATTTGGGAAACTTCATTCCAATGATGTTTTTCTTTCTCAATCAAATATTGTTTAGACTTTTATGAATTAAAAAATAAGAATAAACATTATAAAGTATTATTTTTAGTAATTAAGGGCATATTAAAGTTAAAATATAATAAATTGAGCTAATTTAATAAAATTAGACATAGTCATAATTATGTAGAAAAGAAATGGGATTTAAAGCTACATTTAATTATAACTAAATCATAGCAAAAGCTATAAAATAAAGGAGATAAACTATATGGAGAAGTTATTTTTATTTAAAGAGATCTTGTGTCACAGTCTAATTTGCCATACCATGTAGGAATCAATAAATTATTATTTTTGTGTTAAGTTAAAATATATTAAAGCTAAAATAAGATAAATTAATGCAATGTTGTCTAACAAAATACTAGAAATATAAAGGTTATATGTGTGAAAAATTTAGCTTCATAGCAATATAGTAAAAACGGTATAAACTTTGAAAAAATGAGAAAAACTATGTGAGAAAGCTTCTTTCAAAGATACTTAGTTAATTGAGTACGAAATTATTGATCATTAGATTAGGTGTCAATTGATATACCTTAGAAAAGTTATGAAATCGCTACCAATTAAAATATTAAAAAATAGAAAATTTAATATTTATGTAGACTGAGCTCGTCAACACAAGTTTGACAATTTTTGCTTCCTCTCAAACGATCTTATTTGCTATTTTTGTGAATTAAATAATTCAAAAATCATAAATAATAATAATTTATATAGAATAAAATATATTTTAATTCTTAATTATGGTAGAACAAAGCAATGTAACATAACTAAATCAATGCGATGTAAAAGTCATATGCGAGGAGATTAAAGTAATAAAGTAATATTATTAAAAAAGTTAATTATAACAAGAGATGAGATATACTGAATTGTATTATTACATTACAAGAAATGAAGAAGTTTTTGTGTAACAACTTCAAACATCAAATTTGTTGTGAATGGAAACAACTAGTAAAGCTTGCTAAAATATTAGGAAATAAAATTTTTAAAAATATACAAATGAATATTTATTTTGAAATAGCTTAATAGGATGAGTCTAAAGGTGTTTATTTCATCTCATTTGTACCATTTTTAGAGCTATGGCAAGTTACAAAATAAGAGAAAACATAAATCATAATAAATTATTATATTAACATTAAGAAAAAATATATAAAACAAAAATTAGATAAATTTAAGTAGTAATATAACAAAAAACTAATGTAAATTTCACACTATAAGAGAGTTAGAATTAAGTAGTAATATAACAAAATGAAAACAAAATATTTTCCAAACATAAGATGAACTTTATCAGAAAGTGCTATTCTAAGATACTAAAGAGATCAAGCATAAAATCCTTGATAGTCCAATTAAGTACAAATTGAAATGTGTAGTAAGGCATACCTAAACTCCAAAAAATAAAATATTCAAAAAAACAAAAAAGAATATCTAATTTTATAGTCCTAGTAAGATAAATCTAACAAGATTTGTTTCATCTCGGTCAGACCACATTTCAATTTACTAAAAGTTACCGAAGGAAATATGTAGAAATAATAACAAGTTACTTTTTAATATGAGAAAACACATATTAGAGCTAAAATATGAAAAATCAAGTGGTGTAACATAATCAAATCAAGGCAAAGTAAAGGTCACATAAGATGAGAATTACATTTTTATAATAATAAAAGAACATTAAAAAAAGGCTTATAAAAAATAGATAAATTGTATAAGTTGCTACACAAACATACTAAGGGGGTGAATGGTAAAATCCTTAATTATAAAATCAACTTCAAATAACAATCCCACATAAATTATACAAAAACCATAAAAACACATAAAATTATAAATTTGAATAATTAATTGGATAGAGGTCCTTGAAATAGGTTCGACGATCTTTATTTCACTTGATCAAACCTCGATTGAAATTACTAGAAATTACTAAACTGATTAAACATAAATAAAAAAAATTATTGTTTAGTTATAAATATATATATAAATATATTGACATAGAAATAAGAGAAAGTATGATTATTCAACATAAACAAATCAAAGATATGTAGAGGTCAAATGACATAAAATTATAGTTTCAAAAAAAATATGACCAAGTTAAACAAAAATTTTAAAAAAATATAAACTTTATTGGAATGTTACTTTCCTCTAGGAAGATCAAGTGCAACATCCTTAATTGTCAAATTAATAATGAGATAAATGTCTCATGAAAAATGCCAAAATTATAAAAATTAAAAAGTACTAACAAAATTTGAAAAATAAATTAATTTTGTTTAAACTCATTAAGTTGAGACTAACGACATTTGTTTCATCTCTTTGGTCCACTTTTGAAAATACTATAAAATAATAAAACAAATAAACACAAATAGTAATATATTATTATTTTAATAATAAGTAAACAAATATTAATAATGAAATAAGATAAATGGATGAAATACAATATAACCAAATCAAAGCAGTGTAAATGACATAAAAGATGATATTTTGATTTATATTGTTATATAACCTAATCAAAATGAAATGTTTCAAGAAATAAGATCAATTTTGAGGGATAGTTATATTCCAAGATATTAATAAGATCAAGTGTAAAATCTTTGATCATAAAATCAGGTAGAAATTAAAAATATTTATAAAATGTGCATACATTATAACAGATATAATGTCGAAAAATAAAAATATAAGTATTTAAAATAATCAAGATGGTTGAGATAAGGGTAGTAACATTTCCTTTCTTTTGATCTTACATTGAATAAAATTACTTTAAATTACCAGTGTAAATAATCATAAAAGTAGTAAATTATTATCTTAATATTGAGTAATATATATTACAAATAAAATGAGACAAAGAGAAACACAGTAATATAAACTAATCAAAGAAATAAAATTGTCACATGGAAGGAGAAGAGATACCAAGGAAACAAACTGTGGAAATTACATTTTATCATGTTAAGGAGATTGAGTGTAACATCTTAGATCGTTAAATTATGTAAAAATTACAATGGCTTGTAATGCAAGAAAAGTTCTAAAAATTTAAAAAACTAAAAATATAAAAATGAATATTTAATTAAATATAATACATTAAGGTGAGTCAAATGATAAAAACTTTGTGTTCATCAATCTTAATTTTCAATGATTGTGAGTTATCAAAGAAAATAAGCATAAATAGTAATAAGTTTTTATTTTAAAAGTAAGAAATTATATAAAAAAGTAAAAAAAATTAAAGAAATTGCATAATTTGCATTAGAAAATTGATCTCCAAGATATTATGAAGATCAAGTGCAACATTCTCAATTAACAAAATAATTTATAACAATAATTATGTTAAAAGCATTCGAAAACCTTAGAAAATAAATTATGTCAACATATGAAAATTGATCTTTATTTGTATAAAACTTATCGATGTGATTCATAGGACTTTTGATTGGCCTCAATTGGACAACAATTGTAAGAAGAATCTACTTGATTAAATAAGAAAAAATAATAATCTACACCTATTTTAAAAATAAATAAATATGTATTAAAGCTAAAATCAAATCAAATGAAACAATTTAATATGACCAACTTAAAAGTAATGGCCACATGATAGGAGAATCAAGTTTTCAATGTTGGACGACTTAGTAAACAGAAATTTTGAACAAATGGGGTAATTTTTTAGCGAACATTACATTCAAACATACTAAAGAGATTGCACATAATATTCTTCATCATTAAGTCAGGTATAAATTGAAAATACTCATAAAGCTTGCTGAAAACCATTGAAATATAGCATCTTAAAATGCATAAATCAATTTTTAGTTATACAGAGCTCACCGAGGTGAGTGAAACATGTTTTTTGAGCTCAATTATGTCTTATTTGGAATTTACTATGGATTGTGAAACTAAACAAGAATATATATAAATAATTTATT
Organism: Vanilla planifolia; assembly: GCA_023846275.1. Lineage (NCBI taxonomy): Eukaryota > Viridiplantae > Streptophyta > Magnoliopsida > Asparagales > Orchidaceae > Vanilla > Vanilla planifolia. The sequence continues at coordinate 948,274 of JAIUJO010000114.1, forward strand.
ATTATTATAATATTAAGAAAATAAATCTATTAAAGTTAAAATAAGAATCATTCAAGTAATGTATTACACTAAAAGCATAACTTTGTTAAGTTCACACGAGTAGATATTAGGACTTACATACTAATATAACTAACTCAAGGATAAAATTTTGAATAAATTAGATTAATTTAACAAGAATGTTGCATTATAATAAACCAAGGAGATTGGGTATAGCGTTCATGAACATCAAATAAGCTAAAAATTGAAATATCTTATGAATTGATACCAGAACACTAGAGATATTTAAAAACATAAAGAGAAATATTAATTTATTATTTTGTTACCAAGCAATATATATTATCAATTAGATAAGACAAACCAAAGCAATGTAATATAAACAAATCAAAGTGATGAAAAGGTAAAAAAAAGATAGAGTCAAAGTATTAAAGCAAAATAACCAAATCTAATAAAAAAATGTGGAAAGATGAGATAAACTATACTTGAAAGTTTCATTCCAAGATACTAAAGAGATTAGTTTAGCATCATCAATTATTAAATTATGTGTGAATTGGAATCCTCATAAAGCATGGAAAAAATAAAGAAATTAAAATATTTAAGAATAAAAATTAAAATTTTATTAGATAGAGCTAATAAGCTAATTCTAATCAATTATTTGATTATTACTCCTTGATGAGACCTCCTTTGGAATTATTGTGAAATAAAAAGTTGAAAAATCTATAAATATTAAAAAATTACTATTTATTATTAATCAAATATATATTTAAGTAATGTTAAAAAATAAAATGAAACTGAGATTAAATTCAGATGAGATGAGAATTAGAGATTCATTGTAATATAACAAAATAAAATAATAAAACATTTGCAAAAATTAGATAATTTGTTTAGGAAAGTTGCTTTCCAAGACATTACTATCATTAAGTGTAACATCGTCAATTTATAAATGAAGTATGAAGTGAAATATCTTAAAAAATCAATTTATTGTCTTTGACAGCTTATGGAGGCAAGTGAGATGACTTTTTTTTTCTAATTCATACTATACGTAAAATTACTACTAATTGCTTAATTAAGAATAAATAGTAATAATGTTATTTAAATATTCAATAAACATAAAAAAATCTTTTACAAGATTAATTGACTCACTATAATATAACCAAATCAAAATGATGTAATGATCATGTGACATGAGAACTCAAGTTTCATAGTAACACATCCAAATAAAAGAAAAACATTTGAACAAATGAGAGATTAATTTCATGGAGATGTTGCATCTAAAAAACTAAAAGAATCAAGTATAACATCCTCAATTATCAAATCAAGTATAAATCAAAATGTATCATAAAACATACAAAGACCCTTGAAAGTAAAATAATTAAAAATAAAATACTCAGGAGATTGAGCAGAACATCCTTGATCACCAAATGTTTTATGAATCAAAATGCTTCTAAAAACATGTAAACCTGATGAAAAAAACTTCAAAATATATAAATGTATAAGTAATTTAATATAACTTGCAGAGACTAATCAAACGATGCTTTTTTTGTTTGAATTGGACCTCTTTCGGCATTACTATAAATTTCATAATTAGATAAGAATATATAATAATGAATTATTAATCAAATACCAACTAAATATATATTAAAAAAATGTGATAACTTAAAAAAATTAATATAACTAAATCAAAATAATGTAACTGTCACATGAGAGTTAATCAAGAGTTTCATAGGTATAGCTCCATCAAAGTGAAACTTTAAGGAAATAAAATAAATTGTATAAGAAATCTAAATTTAATGATATTACAAAGATTGATTGTACTATTCCTTGATCATAATATAAGTTACAAGTATGCATGACTTATAGTTAAAAACCCTTGAAAAATTATATCGATGACATAAGTTCCATGGTCACTATCTTATCACGATCAAGCCTCATTTTAATACTACAGAATCAAGTTTCATATGAATCAAAATATCCTCAATGGTGACTATCTTATCACCAATGAGATAAATTACAATATCCTCAATATTCAAGTTTCATATGAATCAAAATATCTCATAAAACATGTAAAAAACACTAATAGATAAAATATTAAAAAATGCTCAAAAATAATATTTCTTTATATTGAGCTTGTCAAGATAAATCTAATAATTCTATTTCTTTTAGATTGTTCCTCATCAAATAAGTAGAAATAATTAAAATTATTATTTTAAGGATAAGAAAATATACATTAAATCTCTAATATGATAAATTCATGAAATGTAATACAACAAAATAAGGTGATGTAAAGATCACACAATGAAAAATTAGACTTTCATTGTAAAACAATAAAATAAAACTGATAAAGTTTAAGAATTGAGATAAATTATGTGAGAAAGTTGCATTCCTTTATACGAAGGACTCGAGGGTAACATCTTTCATTGTCAAATAAGTAATGCATGAGAATGCCACATAAAACATGTTAAAACTCTTTATAACAAAATATCTCAAAAATATAAAGAAGAATATTTAAATGGATTGAGCTCATTGAGATGAGTACAACATTGCTTGTTTTACTCAATCAAACCTCTATTAGTGGTACTATTTATTAAATTAAATAGACATAAATAATAATAAATTATTATATTAATATCAAACTATATATATATTAAAATTAAAATAAATAAAGTAGAAGCAAAGAAATATAAAAAAATCAAAGACATTTAAGGGTTACGTGACATGAAAATTAATGTTTCGTTTTAATATACAAATATAAAATAAAAAAGTGAAAAAAATGAGATAAATTATATAAGAAAATTTAATTCCAAGATACTCACATGATTGAGTATATCATCATTGATCATCATATTAGATATGTATCACAATATCACTTAAAAGAATATTTTATTTGTTAGAGCTTTTTGAGACGAGTCAAAAAAACATTTGTTTCGTCTTGATAGATCCGCTTTTGGAGTTATTGTGAATTACCAAAATAATTAAACGCAATAATAAATTATTATTTTTATAATTAGAAAATAAATATTAAAATGAAAAATATGCTAAACTAAAGTAATGTGACATAACGAAATCAAAGTAATGTTTTGTCATACGAGAGAAGATTTGAATTTACATAGTAATATAACCTAATGAAAAACATCCTCAATTTCTAAATTAGGTACAATTCAAATTGATTATCAAAATATGCTGATGCCACGGAAAATATGATATCTAAAATTATAAATACGAATTTTGATATTTATAGAGCGCATAAGAAATAGTCAAACAATATTTGTTTTACTATGACGGAACCTCATTTGATGTTGCTATGAATTACCAACTTTAAATTAAATAAATTTAGGGATGTTAGTGTAACCAAATTTATATCAAATAATGGTCACATGAGTGCAAATTTAAATTTTTATAGAAATATAACAAAATTAAGCTAAAACATTAATTTAAATTTAATAAATTAAATGAATAAGTTAAATTGCAAGATACTAAGAACATCAAGTGAAATACAATTAATCATCAAATAATGTATGAATTGAAATACATCATAAACTTTGTTGAAACTTACAAAATATAATATCAAAAAAATTTAGAAATGAATTTGTATTTTGATAATTCTCTTCAATATGCCTTCAACGACGTTAGTTTCGTTTATCTTGAACTTGATTTGAAGTTTCTATTGACTACAAAAGAAAATAAGCATAAAAATTATAAATTACTATTTTAATATTAAGAAAATAAATGTTGTTGTTTGGCTAAGTGTAACATGCTTGATTGTCAAATTAAGTATGAACCAAAAGTGCTTCATAAAATGTGCAAAAGCCATAGATATTAATATATTTTTAAAAAATATTCAATTGAATAGATTCTTATAGAGACAACTTTGATGATGTTTATTTGATCTTAAACAATCCTATTTTGGAATTATTATAAGTTACAAAATTAAATAATCATAAATAAAAACAAATTATTATTTTATTAATAAAAAATAAATATTAATTTGAAAATGTAATAAATTAAATTAATGTAATATAACTAAATCAAAGTGATGTAATTGTAACATGAGAGAATGTTTTGAGTTACATAGTAAATAAATGAAATAAAAGAAAGAAATTTAAGGAAATAAGAAAAATTATGAGGGAAAGTTGTATTCAAAGATGTTAAGGAGATTTACCATAACATCATACATCATTAAAAATACTAAGGAGTTTGGGTATAATATCCTCCATAGTCGAATGAATACTAATAAAAATATCTCAAAAAGCATGAAAAATTCTAAAAATAAAATTTTAAAAAATATATCAAAATGAATATTAAATTGGTTGTAGCTCATTTACTCTAGTCAAATTGTATTTGTTTTGTCTCAAAAAGATCTCATCTCGATTGTTATGACTAATTTGTTATGTAATTAAACAAAAAAAATTACAAATAAATATTTTAGTATAAATTAGATATATATTCAAGTTGAAAGTGGTAGCAATATAACATAACCAAATTGAAAAAAATTATTAATGTAAATAGAACTAAATAACTATTTAATATTATTATAATATAAACAAAATATTTATTTAGCACGTAATAAGATAATTTGAGGTAATATTTTATAACTTAACAAATGTGATGTGAAGGTCACACAACATTAATTGTAATTAGATGGTGATATAACAAAATAAATGCAAAACATTTAAAGAAGTCTTCTAAATTATATGAGGAATTTGCATTAGAAAATAAAACACAAGTTACGATTGAAATGTCTAGTTAAGCTTTCCAAACAATGGAAAATAAAAAATGGAAATAAAATATAAAAAATGAATATTTAAATAGTTAGAGCTCATCAAGACGAGTGCAAACCACATGACATTTCTTTTTTCGTTGCAACTTATGAAATTAAATAAACAAAAATACGAAAAAATTATTATTTTAATATTAAATAAATATATAATATAGATAAAATGAAAGAAGTTGAGCCAATTTAATAAAATAAAATCAAATAAATTTAAATGCCACATGAGATGAGATTTTTAGTAAAATAGAAAGATAGCCAAACATACTTATTGGAAGAAATTGAGGTCAAATATATGAGAATTTTGCATAAAAACGTATTAAAGAGAGAAAACATATGATATCCTTAATCATTAAATAAGATATGAAGTAAAATGTCTCATAAAACATGTAGAAGCTATAGAAAAAATATTTAAAAATATAAAATAATATTTTTCAAATTTATAAAGAGCTCATCAAAATAACTCCAACATTTAATTCATATCCACCACACTTGAAATGGAATTATTATGAATTACAAAAATAATTAAACATAAATAATGAAAAATTATTATTTCAAAAGTAAGGAAATATATATATATATATATATATCAAAGTTCAAATGGGAAAAATAGAAGAAATGCAATATAACGAAATCAAAAGATGTTAAACTCACACTAGAATAGATTTAAAGTTTCATGGGAATATAACCCAATAAAAAAAATAAATTTGAAAAAAAAGAAAAATTGTTCATGAAACTTCATTTGAAGATACTAAGGATGTCGTGTGTAAGAAAATGTCTCATAAAACATGCTAAAACCATAGAAAATAAAATTCATAAAAATATGTAATTAATTATTTAATTAGGTAAAGCTCATCATCCTAGCTTAGCAACTTTACTTTCCTCTCAAGTGGAACTCTTTTGTAATTTCTACAAATCAATAAAGTAATTTTGTCATAATAATAATAAATTATTATTTTAAATATAAATAAATATATATTAAAATAAGAATGAGATAAATTCATCTATTGTAATGTAATAAAATAAAAAATTTAAAGGTCACTTGGGAAGAATTGACAAAAATTATGCAGGAATGTTGCATTCCAAAAGACTAAAAAACTCAGGTATAACATCTTCAATCCATAAATAGGAAAAAGTTAAAATGTCTTATAAAATATTCAAAATCTTAGAAAATAAAGTGCTTCAAAATATTAAATTTAATATTTAATTTGATAGAAGTCATTTTTGATGTTTTCAATGACTTTTGTTTTGTTTCCGTCATACCTCATTTAGTATAACTAAGATTTACCATAATAAATATGCATAAAATATAGTAATGTTTTTAGTAATAAGGAAATTCTTAATAGCCCATAAATTAGATAAATTGATGTAATGCAATATATCCAAATTAATGTGATGTTAAAGGTCACATGAGAGAAAATTTAGAGTTACGAAGTAATATGAGCTATTGAAAGTAAAACTTTTTAAATGAGTTAAATTGTATAACGAAAATACTTTTCAATATACAAAGATGAATGGGTATAACATCCTTGATTACCAAATCTATTACGAATAAAAATGATTTCTATAATGTGCCAAAATAAAACAAAATTAATTATTTAAAAATAGAGACATTGATTTTTAATTTGATATAACCTTTGAGACTACTTGAGGTACATTCGATGAGTACTCTTTTGGCATTACTAGAAATTAAAAAACTAAACAAGCATCAATGATAACAAACTATAGTTTTAATGCTAAGCAATCATATTTTTAAATGGAATTCTGACACACTGGTGTAACGTGATACAGGAAAATAATTGAGACATATTGATAAAACAATGGTAGATTTTGAGATACATAGTAATATAAAAAAATGAGAGAAAGTAAATTCAAAATATTACATAAATTGTACATGAAAATTTTATTCCAAGATTTTAAAAAGATAAAGTGAAATATCCTCAATCAGAAAATTAAATGTGAATCAGTATGCCTAATAAAGCATGTCACAATGATTACAAAAGGGAACTTTAAAATAGAAAAATGGTTATTTTGTTGGATAATGCTTATCATGGTAAGTCTAATAGTATGTGTTTCATCTCCATTAAACATCATTTTCATATACTATGCACTAAAAAAGAAATAAATAAAAATAATAAAAATTGCTATTTAATATGATTAAAAATTTATTAAAACTAAAATAAGATAAATTGAGGAAACCTAATATGCACAATGTTACAATTGTCACCCAAGTGGAAAATATGAGTTTCATAGAAATCTAATGAAATCAAAGTGAAGGATTTGGAGAAATAAGATAAATTGTGTGTGTAAGCTACATTCAAAGATACTAAGAAAATTGATTGTAAAATCCTTTATCGTCAACATAAGTACGAATAGAAAAGGCATGAAAAGCAAGCAAAATATAAAAATAAAATATTTAAAAATATAAAAGTAATAATTTAATTGATTAGAGCATGTGGAGATGAGCTCAATGTTGTTTGTTCAATATTGAATTGACCACATTTTGAATTACTATTAATTACTAATTAAAATAGGCATAAATAATAATAAATAATTATTTTATATTAAGTAAATAATTCAAAAAGATAAAACAAGACAATTTGGAGAAACATAATATAATAAAATGATAACATTTTAAAGGTCATAAAAGAGGAGAATTAGAGTTTCATAAATATTTCAACCAAAATGAAAGTAAAATGTTTTAAGAAATGTGATAACTTGTATAGGAAAGTTGCATTCCAAGGCTTAAAAAAATAGAATGTAAATTTTTTAAAGTGAAATCTAGTACAAATGAAAAACACCCTTAGATTAAGCCAAATATCTAGAAAACATAATACTAAAAATATAAAAACATAAAGTTAATTTCATAAAGCTCATTGAGATAATCCCAATGTTGTTTGTTTCTCATTGATCAAAAATATTTTTTAATTACTATGAATGTAAAAATTAAATAATCTTAAATCATAAAATATTATTACTAGAATACTAAGAAAATATGTGTTATAATTAAAAGGAGATAAACTAAAGAAATTTAATATAACCAGAACAATGTGATGCAAGAGATTGAGTTAGAGAGAGATATAACTAAATTAAAGCAAAAAGTTTGTTGGTATTTTTAAATTATAAAGGAATTTTCCATTCCAAGATATTAAGAAGATAGAATATGAAATCCTTGATGGTGAAAAAAAGGTCTGAATCAAAATGCCTTGTGAGGCATGCAAAAACTTAAGAAAAAAATAAAAAAATATATAATAAATATTTAATTAGATTAAACCGATAAAAGGAGTCCAGCTATTTTCCTTTTGTCCCCAATGGACCTTATTTTGGAATTACTATAAATTAGTATATAAATTAAACTTAAATAATTATAAATAATTATTATTTAAATATTAAGAGAATACATATCAAAGTTTAAACAATAAAAATTTAGGTGATGTAATATATCAAATTCAAAATACTATAAAAGTCACCTACCAATAGATTTTGGTTCATTCCTAATTTGATGATCAAGAAATTTACACCCAATAGCTTTATTATCTTGGTAAGAAAGTTTCCTAAAGAAATTTTTTTATTTTCTTCAAATTCTTTCGTCTCTTTAGTTTTATTACTTTGTCACTCAAAATAATTTCTCTTGTGACATTTACAATGTTTACAATTGGTTACAATATATTACTTCAATTTATCTTGTTTTAGCTTTAGTATATCTTTAGTGTCACATAAAAATTCAAAATAATTTCTTATCAAAATAAAATAATCATCATGGGACTCATATTAAAAGACTCTATCCAATTAAATATTCTTTTATATATTTTTATGCATTTTTCTCAAAGTGTTTTTTCATGTTTTGTTTGCTTAATTCATACCAGATTTAACTAATTTTTTAATATTTTTACTTTGATTTAATTATATTAATTTGTAATCCAATTTTCTATGGTTAAGCCTTATGAAAGTTTGACTTCATTATATCACATTATTTCAATATATCTCATTTCAACATTAATATATATTTGCTTACAATTAATAAAAAAAATTTATATTATTTATGCATATTTAGTTTAGTAATTCATAGTAATTCTAAGTGTGTTTCGACCATGACAAAAAGAACATCATTGGATTCACCTTCATGGCAATTCTTTAAATAAATAATCATTTTAATATTTTAAATGTTTTTAAATTTTGGTTTTTTTTAATTTTCTCAATATATTTTTATTTATACATAATTTAATAACCAAGAATATTATAATAAATCTCGTTATAATCAAAAAATACAACTTCCTATAATAATTTTTCTAAGTTCTAAAGTTTCACTTTGATTTTGTTGCATTACTACTTAACTCAAAATATCCCTCATGTGACCTTTGTCTAAAAAAGTTATATCCTATATCTTTGTGATATTTCTCTATATTGATGAGGTTGATTATGTATGCTTAATAAGAAGCCTAATTGTATTTGTAATAGTTTGTTCTTTTTTATTTTTTTTTTTTTGAATTCCCATTTAGCTCCAATTAATTGTTAATAACTAAGGATAAGAACTAATTCCTACATGGAAATTTTCTCATGTCTATTTAAATATGAATGCATGGCATGAACTTACACCCTCAACAAATATTGGATCTATGTGAGATACAAATATACTTGATCAATTTCTCTGATAAAAGCTCTAGTTCTAAACTTTTGATTAGCGTATAAATTATTTTATTCTTATGGATTTTGCTACTACAGAACTCAAGATAATTACTAGCTAGTTTCTTTTAATTTTCTTTCATGTATAATTTACTTTCTTCTTTTTTAGTAGTAGGTTTATAAATGGGTCCATCTAATCATTAAATTTTTCATTAATTATTCTGTACTTTACTAATCTAACTCAATTGTATATTTTTGTCTTTCTAATTCTAAAATACAATTACAAAAATTTTTAATTGTTAATTTTCTTCTTAAAAGAAAATAACTAATATAAATCTAAAAAAAACTCAACTTTATATTAGTTCGTAAAAATCAAATATATGTAAATTATCATGTCATTTTTTCTCAATATCTGACATGAATGTTTGATATTTTCTCTTTCACTCTTCTACATGCTTTCCTATGTAAGAAAAGTAAACTTATATTGTTTTGCTTATTTGTTGCAATAATCATATAGCTATTTTTTAAAAATTTATTACCCTTAAATAATAATTATTTTATATCTCTAATCAATTTAAAAGATAATGAATATGTAATTTTTTGATGAAACATAACTTAGGTAAATTACGAAAAAGTTAATTCGAATCATAAATTCATGTTTCTTTCAACTTAGACATAAGTTGTTCGTGTGAAGAAAATAGTGATAAATTATCTCTAAATATCTATAAATTCTTATGTCATTTGTTGGTGAATGACTTACATGACCTTGTTTTTTAATAGAATTCTCAGTCAAATTTGATTTCACTATAATGTCTCTAATTATGTAATATTTGGATTCTCAAATATAAGTCATAGGAGCATCTAATTAGATTTCTCGAAAATTTCTCATGAAAGCACATGGAATTGACTTTTTCATAAGATTTGAAATCAACATGCAATAATTTTATACATTGACTAAAAAAATTCTAAATTATTAATATTGATCAATACTAAGTAAGTCTAGAATGAATTGATCTTCTAACTTAAGTTCAATATGCTAAGGACTAAAAAACTATCTAATTTGAGTCACACAAACCTACAAAGCCAGGTTTGTCTTTGTAGGTCCTATAATATGGAGGCACAGCTATAAAACTACATATGCTTTAAATTTTGGAACCCAAACTATCATGGGTATTATAGTGCTAGCGTGTGGGTTTTGTTATTTTTCAACATAAATTTTCAAAGATTGTTCCTTTAGGAATGCACTCATATCTTTTATGCATTCAATTTTTTTATTCTTCTAATTGGGAAATCATGTGTAAGTTATCCAAATTAAAACAATAATAACAGAAAACATGAGATTTAACTTAACAATTAGATGTATGTTGAGAAGGAATATGTAATTCCTTCTAAACATCGGTATTTGTCTTTTATATTCTACAATTATCATGCAAAAATACTTTGTTTCTTGCTGTATGAATGTAAGATGAAGCATGCTTCAATTACTCTAAAGCAATAAAGTAACCATTTCTCTTTTTCGTATGAGTGAAAGAAGTACCATGTGAAGGTATATGTGAAACATTACAAGTATAAACATGAGAAACAAACGAGTATACATTAACTTTAGGTCACCCATTGTTTTTTTCATGTGATTCATTCATGTTTTTTTAAGTAAAGATTTTTTTCTTGCTTAAATTATCATTCTCTAGCTTCAAAGCTTAATTGCATGTAATATATTTGCATAATTCATTTTCAAATTCCTTATTTGAAGAATTTCATACATGAAGCATTAGAAATATATGCATTAACTTGAATAGTTAAGGAAATATTTTCCTCTTTAAGTGCATCACATCGTTCATACAATTCAAATATTCTAGATTCATGTTTTGCACAAAATATCTTAAGATCACAATGCATGTTAATAAATTTTTTATTCTCAACAACTAATTTTCAAAAAGAATTTCATTTTTCTTCACAGGATTCAAATGTAGACTCGTGTCTAGAATTAGAAGTAATTGACACACGTTTTTCTCCATGTTTCATCTCTAAATTGAGTTTCTTCAGCTTCCTCTACTTCTTCTCTTCTTTTTTCCCCTTCTTCTCACATCAATATCTTGAGTTTCATTCTCATCATGCAACATATCAAATCCCTATAACGTCCCAAAACAACTTGTAGCCAAATAGACACTTACATAAATTTCTTGAGACAATGCACAAAAAAAGTAATTCATTTTTTTTAATTAAATTATCATTCCTTATTTATTACTTCTCCCTTTAGGAATACAAAAATGAATAAAGAGCTCCCTCAAATCTTTGTCAATCTTCTGAATAAAACTTTAAAAAGTATTTTTCCAAATAAGAAAGCTTTCACCCTTAGATAATGTTGGAGGACATGATAAAAATCCTTCACATGATGTTTTAAAAATATCAATCATTGTTCAAGTATTCTTCAAACACTAAAAGGAAACAAATACAAAAGCAAAATCAAGTGATTTGATAATAAAGTAAAATTAAAAGTTTGTAATTGATATTAATAAATAAAGAAATAGTAAATAATTATAATTAATAACACATTTAATTTTCACACTCAAATAAATAACCACCCAATTAACTTTACTCAATCTATGTAGGGAACCACACTGATACAAATTAAAGTTAAAATGATTGTCCGAATCCCGTAAGAGGGGTATGAATTATGAGTTTTGAAATGCATTTGCTTATTTTAGTAAAATATTCTTTTTTTCAAAAATTCTTTATAAAAGTAATTTAATGTTTTTTGGAAACTTTCATTTATAAATATATTAATTTGTAATACTGATGATAATAAAATGAAATAAAAGTTGAAATGATACAACAAAATTTTTGTGTGGTTTTGTTTAAATAGAACTTACATCCACCTCCAATTGTGAATGAAAAAAACCCCAAAACAAAAAGAGTTTCATTTATCAATCTTTTATTATGCTGAGAGTTTTCTTGTAGTTCACCTCCAACCTTAGTTTTAATGGGTTTAACTATAACTAAAGCTTTTATCAGCTTAACACCAACTTTGTTTTTTATGATATCAAACTAAAGTCGAACTTCTGTAAATGCAAAATTGCCCAACTCAAAGGAAAAAGAAAAACACAATAAGAAATAAATTTCTAATAAAAATATACAAACTTTCTTATGCTTGTTAATGAATATAGAAAGGCACAAGAAGTTCAAAATTTTGAAGAGAATTAAGAAAATGAAATCTTAGAGGAATTATGCATAACTTGAAGAATTTTTAATTTTTAGCAGTCATAAGGTGCAGGTATTGTAAGGAGAAACATATGCTAGTAGGATTTGAAGCAGTCCCACTTTAAGGTGCTAATCCCTTGATCATGGTCGTTGCTATCACATTCATAATGATTTAGCATTTATTAGAACAATTTGGTTAAAGAATTTAGAAGCTCAAGCAAAAGCTGTTTCAAAGGTGTTACAACTTGAAGAACTTTTCTCAATGGCTTAAAGTTTATTCTAAAATGGTTGTCAACAATGAAACATATAATGACTATTTAATTAGCTATGGGGCAAGATCTATTTAAGCATTGAATATTGAACAGAATGCATGCTGCTCATCCCAAATGGATAGCATGAAATTAGAGCCTTTGGGTTATATCGAAGAAGATCTAAACCATCATGTCAAAGATATAAAAGTAGAAGAGTAATAAAAAGTTTGGTTTAAGTGGATTAAATATGGACAATGCAATCATGTTGGATGAGATTGAGATCATTCAATTGATCAATAATAATGGTAGATTAGATCTCAACTATTGGAATAAAATGAGAGAAATTATGACTATTAGATCAAGATTAAAAAATGTAAAATTAGTCATGGCCATTAGAATAGCCTCATTGAATGGATGATAACATGGCTTAAGACCACTATTTAAATAAGTAGATGTAGTTTCTACCGTTAGATCACAAAAAAATGTTATTTGATAGCATTAAGACACTCGAACTATGGAGGTAACAACTACCAAAATCTTTGTCCTGTGTGGTCTAATTGCTAAAGTATTTGCTTTTTATAAGGACCCCTTTGTGCAAGTAAAATGGGCCAATACCTAGGGTAGTTTGCCCCCTTGCATGTTTAGGAATGCATGCCCTGGCTATTTATATACTTGTAAGTTTAGACAATGGTTGTGGCTCTAACATGACTTATTTCCATATTTGATTTTAGATTAACCTAGTTCTGTTATTGTGCTTACCCCAACTAGGTTCATGTTGCACATTCATGAAGGTTAGGCTCGACCCAATTTCATTCAAGTTATCTTCTATCTAGTGATTTGCGAATGCCCATTCGGGCTTACTCTATTGGACAACATTGCACTTGAGCATGCTTGAGCTATGGCTAGAGATATTTTTTTCTTTTTAGATATGATACTTTCAACCAAATTTATTTTTTCTTTTCTACTAAAATTCATAATAGATTTTGGCAAAGATATGTAAGTAGGATTTAACTAAGAAAATGTTGGTGGATTAAAAGATAGAATCCCAATCCTTTACTAAATTAGGTAGATTCTTGAACAATTAGAAGTTTTAATAATATTTCAAATTGATACAAATGAAGAGTGCCTTATAATAAACAAGTTAATACTCTAATTCATAACAAAATAGAAAATTTTATCATAGCTAATCTACATGTCCTCAATCCTTAAATCTTGCCAAACACTCCAAAGTTCATTGGTGACCACTAATTCATCCTCTTCCATAATGCATGGTGTTTCTTTACAAATAATGTATTTCACTTTAAATAATTCCATTAAAAGAAAATGTTAAACATTTAACATTTGACTCATCAAACAAATGAGTGACATAACAATGTTAATGACAACTAACATGTGAGGTGCTCATGATAATTTTGGTTCATACTCAAAATTAATTATTTTTTAATATTATTTTATTTAGTACTATTGATACAAATAAAGTATAATAATTATAACATACTTTTTTAAAACGTTTTTAGGACAATACCATGATTTGATAATAAAATGATATGATTCTTAGTATACTTAAGAGGAACACACTTTTTTTGGGAACCAATTATGTTTTAAGATGATCAATTTAAATGAAATTTACTTTATATCCCTTGTATTAAATATTATATCAAGCTTAGCATTCTAATCAAAGAAAATTTGAAATAATTAACACTAAATTAAAAATGTATCTCATTGGGCTTTCCTACACTGACAAAGATGATCTTCATGACATTTCATATACACTCACTTCTCTATTTCTCCTATGAAGACAAGCATTTACTATCATAAAAAAAATTCTCAAGAAAATGCATTAAAAAAACTTAGGGTGTCTTATCATCAAATAATGCACCATGGCTAGAGGATAACAATACAATATGATTAAGATAAAACAATATTCAATGGCCATGTCTAATTAGCTCTATCTAATTGAATATTATTTTTTATATTTTTTAAAAATTTTATTTTATAAATGTTTCCCAAATTTTATGGGATCGTTTTAATCTTACTTGATTTGATAATTAAGGATATTACACTTGATCTCCTTAGTACATTTGAATAAAACTATCACTTAAAATTTATCTTAGTTTTTAAAACATTTTGCTTAGATTTCATAATATTATAACATAACTCTAAATGTCTCCTCTTGTGACAGTTAAAACACCTTTAATTGGATTATTTAAATTGCTTTATTTTATATTAGTTCACATTTAATAAATTTTAATTTAACGTCGAAATGATCATTTATTATTTGTTACGGTATTTATTTTTATACATTATTATAATTCCAAATGAGGTATGATCATGATGAAAAAACTGTCATTGGACTCATCTCATTGAGCTCCATCCAAGTACAATTCATTGTTATATTTTTAAAAAATTTTATTTTTTCAATTTTAGCATGTTTTACAAGATTTTTTTTGTACATTATCAGTTGATAAAAAGATATCATACTTCACCTCCATAGTATCTAGTACTACACTTTCTCATATAATTTATCTTATTTCATCAACAAGCTTGCTTTAGTTTTATTATATTTTAATGAAACACTATTCACCTCTCATGTCGACTTTATATCACTTTCATTTGATATATTTTATTACTTCAATTTATTTTATTTCAAATTTACTACTTAGTTTTTTTAAAATTAAATAAAAGTTTATTAATATTTTTACCTATTTTTTTAGTAATTAATAGTAATTACTACAAGGCCTAATTGATAAGAAACAAATATTATTAAACTCATCTCACCAAGCTCTCTTTAACTAAATATTTAAATTAATAATTTTTCATTTTTCATTTCTTAATTTTTTTCATGTTTTATGAGTGATTTCAACTCATACCTTAGTTGAAAATCAAAGATATAGTACTAAAACTCTATAGTGTTTTAAGGAATTACCTTCTCATATAGTTTATCTCATTCCATAAAATATTTTTTCTTTGATTTATCTATATCAATATTTAGCTCAAAATCACTTCTCATGTCACTTTTACATTGGTTTGATTTGTTTGCATTACATTGCTTCAATTTAAGCCTTTTTAACATTAATATATATTTACTTAGTATATAGAAATTGTTATTATTTATTCTGATTTATTTTAGTAAATCATAGCAAATATGAGAGAGGTTTGACTAGAGGAAACAATAATCATTGGACTCATTTCAACCACATTAATGCAATTAATTAATTATTTTTATATTTTTTTTATTTTCATTTAATAAATTTATGCATTTTTTTCAAGGTAATTTTATTTACACCTAAGTTGACTATTGTGTGTTTTAGACATGAGCTCCTTAGTATCTCAGAACACGAGTTTCTCACATAATATATACCACTTTTTTTAATACTTTTCTTTATTTTTTTGTATTATTTTGTTTCAATTAATTTCATTTCAACTTTAACAAATACTTAGTATTAATATAACATTTTTTTTATTATTTATGCTTCTTAGTTTTTATAATTAGTAATAATTCTAAATATGGATTATTTGAGTTCAAACAGGTGACATTAGAGTAAAACATTATTTGATGACTATGAAGTTTTCATTCAATCAACTTAGTATCTTAGAATGCCAATTTCTCAAACAATTTGTCTAATATTTTCAAAGCTTTTAAAATATTCTACTTTTTAAGGTTTTTATATTTTTTAGTAGACATTTTTATCCTTACCTGATTTGATGATCTGGGATATTACACTTGATCTCCATATCACCTTGTGACATAAAACCTACATAATTTACCTCATTTCTAAAACTTTTCCAATATGATTTGATTATATCATCATTTATTTCTAATTCTACTCCCATGTGACCCTTATGTCATATTGATTTTCTTATATTGAAGTTTTTCAAATTGTCTCTTTTTTATTTCAATTTACATTTGCTTAATAATAAAATAACAATTTTTTTATTATGTATGCTTATTTACTTTTATAATAACTGAAATTCCAAATGTGGTCTAACTGAGATAAAAAAAATGTCAATGGATTCTACTTTACTAGATGTCTCCAATTAAATTTTCATCTCTATATTTTTAAATACTTCATTCTTTATGATTTTGCCTTATTTTATAAGGCATTTCAATTTCTAACCTATTTAAAGATTTACAATAAGTTCAGCTCTTTTGAATCTTGGAATACAACTTCTCACTAAATTTATCTAATTTTATAATTTTTTCTTTTATTTGATAATATGGCATTGCTTTAATTTGTCACATTAACCTTTAGTATTTATTTATATAATATAAAATAAGTAACTTATTATTATTTGAGTTTATTTATTTTGGTAATTCATAATAATTATAAATATGGTCTGATTATTAGAAGAAAATTTCATTGGACTCATCTTGACTAAATCTATCCAAAAAATATTCATTTCTATATATTTAATTATTTCTCTTTTGAAGTATTGGTATGTTTTGTGCAACATTTCTTTTCATACCTAATTTAATGATCATGGATATTGTACTTGATCTCCTTGGAATCTTGGAATCAAGTATAATTTCTCATTTTTAGAAATTGTTTTTTTTATTTTGTTATGTTATTATGTAAGTCTAAATCTTTTATTTGTGCAACATCTACATAGCTTTCATTTGGTTAGATTATATATCTTTCATTCATCTCGTTTTAGCTTTAATATACATTAAGTTAATATTAATACTATAATTTATTATTTTTCAACCTTTTTGTATTCATGAATCTTAATAAGTCAAAGTTTTTGTTGACACTAAACAAAAGTTGTTAGACAAATTTTAACTTGCTTAATACAATTACACATTCAATTTTATATTTTTGAAAAAACTTCCTACTATGGTTTTCTTATACTTTATTAGACATTTGAGTCATTCCTAATTTGGTGATTCAGTATTTTATGCTTGATGTCCTTTATATATAAATATTCAAATTTCTTATGTTATTTATTTTATTTGCTTCAAACTTTTTTTGTCATTTTGTTTTATTACTATGTAACTATAAATCTTAACTCATGTGACCTTTACATCACTTTGATTTTGTTATATTAGATTGTTTAAAAAAAACAAATATCATTGGACTCACATTATAAAGCTCTATCAAAAAAGGTTAATTTCTATATTTTTAAATATTTTACTTTCTATGCTTTTTTAAGTTTTGACAAACATTTAGATTCATTTCATATTTGATTATTATTGATATTATACTTGATCTCTTTAGTATTACAATATTTCCATACAATTTAACCTATTCAAAATTTTCACTTTTGTTTCAATATTTTACTATTTAACTCAAAATTTTGACTTGTACGACCTTTACATTATTCAAGTGATCACATTCAGGTAATAATGTATATTTTCTAGATATTAAAACATTGATTCGTTATTATTTATGTTTATTTAATTTAGAAAATTATGGTAATACTAAAGTGGTTATACCAAGACAAAACATGTCTTTGGACTTGAATCGACAAGCTATATAAAATTAAATATTCCTTTTTCTCAAGTTTTATTGTTCTTTTTTTAGGGTTTGAACTTTCTTTAAGGGACATTTTGATTTGGACCTGATTGGATGATCTATAATGTTACACTTGATCTCCATTGTAGCATAGAAATTCTGGCTTTGATTTTACTATATTTCTATGTAACTCTAAAACTTTTCTCATGCGATAATTATAACATTTTGAATTGGCCTTACCACAATTTTATTTTATTTATCTCATTTAAGCATTAAAATTTATTTATTTAATATTATAATTATATATATATATATATATATATATATATTTATATATTTATTTTTATTTACCTTGGTAATTCAAAATAACTCCAAATGATGTCTCATTTAGATGAAAGAAACATCCCTGGAGTCATCTCAATGAGTTCTACTGAATTAACAATTCTTTTTTAAATTTCTAAGAATTTTATTCTTGAGTACCACAACACGTTTTATGAGACATTTGAATTTGTACCTCAAGTAATGATCTTGGATGTTTCCTTCTTCTCCATTGCTCCTTCAAATACAACTTTTTTGTATAATTCATCTCATTTTGTAAAAAATTTCACCCTTTTTTATATTTTTATCAACCTCTAATTCTTCTCTCATGTGACCTTCTCAATCCTTTGATTTTTATATTTTAATTTGCTACAATTTGTTAGATTTTTTATTTAGTATACATTTACTTAATATTAAAATAATACTATTATTATTAGTTTTTCTTTTTAACTTAGATATTTTATAGTAATTCTAAACGAGGTTCGATCGTAATGGAATACCCAAACTTGGTCTCATCTCCATAAATTATATCTAATTAAATATTAAATATTATCTTTTTTTAATAAAAATTATTTATTTGGTATGCTTTTTGAGGCATTTTGACTCATATCTTAATTGATGATCGAGAATGTTACCCTCCATCTCTGTAGTATATTAGAAGTTGCTTTTCTTTTATAAATAATCTTATTTATTGAAATTTTTTAACTTGACTTACCACATTATGTATATATATATACTCCAAATTAAAAATATAATTTAGTATTATTAACTTTTTATATTACTCAACTAATATGTATATATTTATAAAAATATATAAAGGAATTAACAACATTAAATTGTATTTTAATTTTAGGTATATATATTTACAATTTAATGTTGTTACTTTTTATATTACAATAGTAATTTTAATAGTACTTTTCATTGTTTGATCAAGATGAAGAAAGTGTAGTTAGACTTATCACTATAAGCTCTATCTAATAAATTTTTTTCAAAGATTTAATTTTTAAGGTTTTCACATGTTTTACGAGCTATTGTTTATCTTATTTTGTTGTTAAGAATGTTACACTTCATCTATTTAGTACGATGAAATACAGCTTTCTTACATAGATAATTTAATTTTTCCAAGTTGTTTTCTTTATTTAAGTTATTATTGCTATTTATGTTTTTTCGAAATTTGAAGTAATTAAAAACAAGGTCTAACCAAGACAATACGATGATGTTGGAATCATCTCGATGAGCTCTATCCATTCAAAATAATAATTTCAAAATACTACAGTATTTTATTTTTTAATGTTTTGGTGCACTTTACATGACATTTTGATTCCTACTTGTTTTAATGATTAAGGATATTCCACTGGATCACAATTGCATCTTAGAATGCGATTAACATTGTATAACAATTATTATTTCATAAATTTTTTTGATTTAGATAAATTACTAACTCTACATTTTTAAATATTTTTATTAAATTTCTTGCATACTTTGCAAGACACGTTGATTTGCACCAGAGTTGTTGATCGATGATATTTCACTCGATCTACTTTTTATACTTAATGCAACTTGGCACTACAATTTTCTCATTTCTTAAAATGTTTTCTTTAATATGGCTATATTACTATGAAACTCTAACATTGTACATTTATATCAATTTGAATTTGTTATATTACAATTGTGTGACAAATCTACTTTCCCTATTTATATATACTTAAATGATATTAAGTAATAATTTATTATTTTTATGCCTTTTCATATTTCTAATTCATAATAATTCAAAACATGCTCTAATCGAGATCAAAAAATGTCATTGGACTTCTTTTGATGCACTCTTTCTCCTTAAATATTAATTTCTATATTTATAACTATTTTATTATTAATGGCTTTAGCACACTTTACAAGATATTTTAATTTGTACGTAATTTAATGATTGAGAATGTAAAACTCCATATTCCTGGTGTCTATGAATGAAACTTTATTGTAAAAGTTATTTCTTCTCTATACTTTTTAATTTTTGTTCATTTATACTAGTTTACATTAATCACTTCTAAGGTGATGTGCATGTTGGCATGATTTGGTTATTTTACATGTTGAAATTTTTCTAGTTTTTGCTTTAATATATACTCATTTATTGTTAATATAATAGTTTTTTGTTATTTATGCTTATTTAATTCCATAATTCATAGAAATTACAATTGAGGTCAATTTGAGACTAAATAAATGTTCATTAGAATAATCCTAGCAACATACATCCAATTAAATTTTTATTTTTATAAATTTTATATTTTATTTTCTATGAGTTATTATCATTTTATGACACAATTTGATTTATACCTAATTTGATGGTCAAACTTATTACACTTCATCTCTTTATTATATTAGAATATAACATTCCTATATAATTTATCTCATTTGTTCAAATTTTTTTCATTTGCCTATATTGTGATACAACTCTAAATCTCTCATCATGTGATCTATACATCGCTTTAGTTATGCTATATTATATTGATTCAATTCATCTTCTTTAAACTTTAATATATATCTACTTATCATTAAAGTAGTACTTTATTTTTATTCATGCTTATTTAATATGGTCATTTGTAGTATTTTTAAACAAAGTCTAATTAAGGCAAAACTAACTTCATTAGACTTTTCTCAATGAGCTAAATACAAATAAATAGTTATATTTTTATTTTTTAAAATTGTTTTAAGTTTTTGATCATTTTACTATTCATTTCAACTTTTACTTTATTTGATGGTTATGGTTGTTAATCTCGATCTCCTATGAATCTTGAAAATGAACTTTTCCAAATAATTTATATCAATTTTTCAAATGTTTTGCATTGGATTAATTATTTTACATCAAAGCTCAATACTTTATTTCATGTTACAATTATATTAAGTTGATATTATTATATTGAACTATTTCAATTCATCTCATTTCAACTTTAATAAAAATTTATTTTTGTTCAAAGAATAAATTTATTAATAACTATTTTTTTAGGGCAATTCAATGTTATTCGAAACTAGGTCCAATTGAGATGAAATAAACATCATTGGATGGGTAAGAAACAACACGGTTTCACAATTAAGGAAGCTACACTCGATCTATTTAGCATCATGGAAAGGGACTTTTGCATAAAATTTATCTTATTTCTTCAAGTTATTTATATTGATTTGGTTATTTACATTGATTCAATTTAACTTATTTCAATAATGATATATGTTTATTTTAAAAAATTCTTTATTATTACTTATGATTATTTATGATTATTTACATTATTTACAATGTGACTATAAATCTATTCTCATGTGACTATTACAATGCTTTAATATGCTTATGTTATAAATATTTATTTATCTCATTCAAGTTGGAATGCAAATTTAATTAATATTAAAATAAAAATTTATTATTATATGTGCTTATTTAATCAAGTAATCTATAGTAATTCCAAACCAGGTTGAATTAAGAAGAAATAATTATTTTAAAGCTCATATTGACGACCTCTGTCCTCTTAAATATTTACTACTACATTTTTTAATATTTTATTATCTAAAGATTTTACACAATTTAGAAGACATTTTCATTCATATCTTATTTGATCATCAATTTGTTGCAACTAACGATGTTCTAATTTTAAATACTTGATATGTTTATATAGGAGTAAAAGCAAGATCTACCAACTAATTAAACCTTGTTTCGAGTTACCTAAATTTGCCAATGAGTTTAGTGAACAATGTTCCTTACCCATTAATAATAACCAAAAGGTTTTAGGAGCTGTCAAAACTTTTTGCTTCAATTCCTATGAAGTTAATTCTTATTTTATCAATATTTTAATTAGAATTTATTTTACTAATTAATTATTACAATCGTAATGTTCTTTTTACAAAAGTTATTAAGAAAACAAAAGATATGATAAATAATAAAATGTTTCTCAAGATAGTCAAGGATAATGGATTATGTTTTGGTAACCTGATATTTGACTAACATGATTAATTTAATTGAAATTTAATTTTTTCAGCAAATAATAAATATTGATATCAAGGATAACTTTCAAATAACAAAATAATTTGAAATACCTAAAATTGAATTCACAATGTATCTTTTGGTGGTTTTCTACTCAATTAAATATGAACTTAATAAGAATTAATCTTTGCAAAACTTCTTTCTTAAGTTCTCTAATGAACATGAGCATCGACTATCTCTAATTTAAAAATCAAAATCATTAAAAGTACTTGATGTTTGTTATCTTTAAACAAGGCACCATAGCTTTTGTTTAACAATACAACATGATCGAGACAAAAAAAAATTTTTTGGGGCTCATCTTGATGAACTCAATCCATTTAATTCGATGATTGAAGATGCTTAAATCGATCTCATTTGTATCTTGGAATGCAAGAATCCCTTAAATATATATCTCATTTCTTCAAAGTTTTTCTTTGATTTCATTATATCACTAAGTAACCATAAATCTCCTCTCTTGTGAACTTTACATAGCTTTAAATTATTTTTATTATATTTCTTTAATTTTTCAAATTTCAACTTTATTATATTTTTACTTAATATTAAAATAATAATTTATTATTTTTCATGTCTTTTTTAAAATTTGGGAAATCACAGTATTTCCAAATATGCTCTAATCAAGATGAAGCAAACATCATTTTATTGGTCTCAATGAGCTCCATCTAAATAATGTTTTTAATATTTTTAATAAAATTTTTATTGCTTTGGCATTCTTTATGAATTATTTTTATTCGTACATCATTAATCAATAAAAAGTGTTATTGATCTCCTTAGTATCTTGTGATGCAAATTTGTTATACAATTTATCTCATTTCCTAAAATGTTTTGCATTCATTTTGTTATTTGATTATGACACTCTAATTCCCCTCTTGTATGACCTTTATACAACTTTCATATAATTATACCATAATACTTTAATTTTTCTCTTTTGGCTTTAAAACTTTTTATTTAGAGGTAAAAAGTTATTATAATTTATGCATGTTTACTTTTGTTATTGGTGGTAATTCTAAAAAAGTTTCAGTCGACACGAAAAATTTTCATTAAACACGACTCCATGAGGTCTCCCTAACAAAATATTCTTTTTTACATTTTTAAATATTACCCTTTCTAATGTTTTTTTGACACTTAAAAAGAAATTTCAGTTAATTTATTATTTGATGATCGAAGATATTACACTCAATCTGCTAGGTGGCCTGAATTTTACTCGCATAAAATATTTTTCATTTTCTCAACTTTTTTGCTTTGAATTAGTTATATTACTATTTAATTCTAAATCACCTTTTTGTGACCTTTTGATGACTTTAATTTTGTTTAATTACATTGCTTCAATTTGTCTATTTTTAGATTTAATATATAATTAATATAAAAATTCTTTTACGATTTCTACTCCTTTAATTCATTAAGTCATAGTGATTCTTAATCATGTCTAATTAAGAGGAAGCAAGTGTCATTGGACTCATCTTAATGTGATTTATCATGTTATATATTCAATTTTATTTTTTTAAATATTTTATTCTCAATGGTTTTTGCAAGGCATTTTAAATCATACCTCAATTGATGGTCATGGATGTTACACTCATTCGCTTCAGCATTTTTGAATGTGGATTTTACCACAAAATTTTTATCATTTCGTAGAATAATTCTCATTGATTTAGTCTTATTATTTTATTTCAAGTTTTCTTATTTTAGCTCAATAAATACTTTCTTAATATTAAAATAATAAGCAATTGCTATATTTGCTTTTTTGTAATTCATAATAATCCAAATGAGGTCTAATTAAGTTGAATTAGATGTTGTTGCACTTGTTCCATTGTGCTCTATCTAATTAAATATTAATTTTTATTTTTCTAACAATTTTTTATAGGATATTATCATGCTTTATTAGACATTATGATTTGTATCTTATTTGATGATAAAAGCAGTTACCCATGATCTACTTTGTATCATACAATGTAATTTTCCCATACTTTTTAACTGATTCTCCTAAATGTTTTCTCTTTGAAATTGCTATTTATTTATGAAACTCTAAATCTCATTACTAATTACTTTTGCATCTTCATGATTTTCCTAAATTTTACTACATTAATTAATCTCATTTTAACTTTAACTAGATTTATGTAATATAAAAAAATGATAATTATTGATATTCATTTATATTTATCTTTTAATTTATAACAATTCTAAATTAAGTAAAAGTATGATGAAATAAATATTGTCAGACTAGTCTCGTCAAGCTCATTCGTTGCAACATTTATTTTTATATTTTAAAATATTTTTCTTTTTTATGGTTTTGGTATGTTTTATGAGACACTATCATTCCTATTTGATTTCATTTTCTATGATGATAGACTCTTTCCCCTTATATCCTTGCAATTATCTCATTTGTAAACATTCTTTTACTTACTTTGTTAGACAAGTGTTAACGAGGTCTATCAAATTAAGTATTAATTTTTATGTATTTAAATTATTTATTTTATAAAATTCTCATAGGTTTTTAAGATAATTTAATTCATACAATTTTTTATGATCACAGATGTTACTCTTGATCTTCTCACAATCACGAAACCCTACTTTCCCATATAATTTTTCACATTTTTTTTCAATTTTTGTACTTCGATTTGACTGTATTACAATGTAAGTGCCAATTTCCTCATGTGTGTCCTTCACATCATTTCGATTTATATATATTAGATTTATTCAATATATTTTATTTTAGCTTTAACAAATATTCACTTAACATTACAATAATAGCCCTTCTTTATTTATTGTTTTTTTACTTTGGTAATTAATAGTAATTCCAAATATTGTTTGATTGAAACAAAACAAATGTCATTGAACACTTACCTTATTTGAAAAAGCAAACATGGTTTGATTGAAATGAAAGAAGCTGGGTCTTATTTTTATCCTTTACATGAATTTTGGGACATTTGCATTCGAACCTTATTTGATTATTGGGGATGCTACACTTGATATCTTTAGTATCATGCAACACAACCTTCTTATATAATTTATATCATTTGTACCTCTATGTCTCCATTGTGTGAATTTAATACCAATTTGATTTACCTATATTAAATTACTTTAATTTATCCCATTTTTTCTTTAATAGACATATTAAGTAAATGTCAAAACTTTACTTTCTTATTTGTTATGCTTTTTAAATATAGAAATGTTTAGTAATTCTAAATGAGATCCAATCAAAATAAAACAAATTATAATAGACACATCTTCGAAAGCTCCATCTAATTAAATACCTATCTTTATATTTTTTAAATATATTATTTTCAACAATTTTTGCTTATTTTATGGGACATTATAATTCATAACTTATTTGATTATTGCATTTCTTACACATAATATATTTAGTACCTAGGAATGCCATCGTTTTGTATAATTGATCACATTTGTTAATAGTTTTTGTGTAGGTTTTCTTATATTATAAAGTTTCAATTTTTCTCATTTTATCCTTTATATATATATATATATTACAATTTTAAAATAAAAATTTATTATTATTCGTACTTAACTGCTTTGTAATTTAAAGTAATCCATTTAAATATTAGTTTAATATTTTTAAATATTTTTATAGTTTTTAACCCACTTAGAAGATATTTTGATTCATGCCTAATTTGATGGTTGAGTATGTTACCATTAATCTCCATTGTATCTTTGAATCCAACTTTTTCTGTACTATTTTTCTTATTTCTTCAAATGTTTTGCATTGATTTAATCAAATTATTTTTTAACACTATGTCCCTCTCTTGTGAGCTTTATAAAGCTTTTATTAGAAAATACTACATTATTTCAATTTATCACTTTGTAACTATAATTTATTTTTACTTAATATTAAATAACAATTTATTATTATTTTTTCTTATTTCTTTCGATAATTTTTAGTAATTGTAGGCAAGATCTGATCAAGATCAAACAAAATTTGTTAAACCAATTTTGATATGCTTTATTTACTAAATTTTTAATTTTACTTTTTAAAATATTTTATTATATGTTTTTTGCATTATGAAAAATTTTTATTTGTACCTAATTTTCACAAGTTGGGATGTTTACTTGATCTCAATAGTATCATCAAGCATAGCTTTCCTATAAAATTCATCACATTTTTTAAAAATTTTGTTGCCTTCATTAGAATATATGATTATAACTCTAAATCTCCTATCATGTACCCATTATATCATTTTGTTTATTTTATATGATATTTATTTAATTTTGTCACATTAAAGTTGTACATATACTTATTAAATATTCAAATAAAACTTTGTTATGATTTATGCTATTTTAGTTTTGTAATTTAATAGTAATTCTTATTATGCCTTTGACTAATTGAAGTGTCATTAGAGTAGTCTCAACAAACTCCACCTAATTAAATGTTAATTTTTTATATTTTGAAGTATTTTTTCTTTGGCTTCATTTTATCTTTATAAGACAATTTCAATCTTTCCTAATTTGATGAACAAGTACGACACAATCGATCTCCTTACTATTTTGGAATATGACATTCGCATGCAATTTATCTCATTTAATCAACTTTTTCATTCTGATTTTATTATTTTACAATTTAACTATATATTTTTGTGACATTTAAATCACCTTTATTTGGATATATTAAATTTCTAGAAATATACATATTTTATTTATAAATACATTTACTAAATATTTAAAAATACTATTTTTTATCTTATTTAATTTTTAAATTTGGAGAAATTTCAAACAAGTTCTTGTTGAGACGATGCAAATGTCATTATTCTACTCTCTATAAGCTCTATCTAATTAAATATTAATTTATATATTTTTAAAATATTTCATTTTCTATTATTTCTAGCATTACATGTAAGATATTGGATTCGTAATTAATTTGATGATCATGGCTCTTACACTCAATCTTATTTGTATCCATAACTACTACTTTCTTGTAACATTTTTCACATATTTTAAAATATTTGGATTTTAATTGGCTATATTACTAAGTAAAACTAAATCTTCACTCATGTGACTTTTATATTGCTTTTATTTTGTAAATAATATATTTCTATAATTCATTATATTTTTGCTTCAACAGATATTTACTTATTGTTATAGTAGAAATGTATATTTACTTATGCTTATTTAGTTCCATAACACACTATAATTCTGAACGAGGTCTAGTAAAATAGAAAAAAAAGTTATTGGACTACTCTCAACTTGCTTTATCAAATTAAACATTCCATTTTTATTTTTTAAGATATTTTTCCAAGGTGATAGCATGCTTTACAAGATATCTTAATTTATACCTTATTTAATTATAGACTAATTTATAGTCGATTTTCTTAGTCACTTGGAATTGAATTTTCCCATGCAATTTACCCAATTTTTTCAATTGTTATACATTAATATTTTTATATTATTTCTAACTCTATATCTCTTTACATGTGACATTTAAATAGATCTGATTTGATTGCATTATTTATAATTTATTTCTTATCAACTTTATTATATATTTATTAATTTTAAAGTCATAATTTACTATTCTTTTTCTTATTAATTTTGACAATTCACAAAGCTTCCAAACAATATCGAATAGAGGCATAGTAAATGTCAATGAATCCATCTCGATGCGCTTTTCCCAAGTAAATTTTTTTAATATTTTTGAATATTTTATTTTATAAAATTTTTACATGTTTGACGAGTTATTTTAATTAGAAGTAGATTATATGATCGATCAAGGATGCTATAGTCAATCTTAATATTGTCTTAGTAAACAACTTTCTTGTATACTTTATCTCCCTTAAATGTTTTTCTTTGATTTTGTTATATTACTATGTAATTCTAAAACATCTTCTTGTGTTTCCTTTACATCACTTTCATTTGGTTGTGTTATATCACTTCAAATTATCCCATTTTAGCTTTAATATTTATTCTCTTGATTTTGAAATAATAATTTATTTTTTGTAATAACTTTGGATATTCATATCATTTTCAAATGAGGTTAAATTGTGGCCCAACAAATATCACTAAACTAAGGTCAGTGATCTCTATGAAAATAAGTATTCTTTTTATATTTTTAAATATTTTATTTTCAAATATTTTACACACATTACAAGATATTTTAATTCGTACCATATTTGATGATCAAGGATATTACACTTGATCTCATTATTATGTTGAAATACAACTTTCTAGTACAATATATCTCATTTTTGTCGTCCATTCGTCATTTGATTCATCTTGGCAAGCTCTATCCAATTAAATATTAATTTATATATTTTTAATATTTTATTTTCCTTGGTTTGTTTTATGAGATACATGTATTTATACTAAATTTAGTGATTAACTATATCAACTCTATCACAATAAATTGAAATGATATTATGTTGTACAATATATCTCATTTGTTTAAATTTTTTACTTTGATTTGGTTTTTCTACTAAATAACTCAAAATCTCTCCTAGTGTGAAATTTAATTTTTTTTATTTGTTTGTAATGTCATTTTTTAATTTATCTTATTTTAGCTTTAACATATGTTTGCTTTATAATAAAATAATTTTTATTGTTATTTATGCCTATTTGTTTTCTTAATATGTAGGAATTCCAAATAAGTTATGATAAAGATGAAACAAATATTATTTAACTCATCTTGACAAGCATTGACAAATTAAAAATATCTTTTTCAATTTTTTAAATTTTATTTTAAAGAGCTTTTTCCATTTTTTAAGATGTGTCAAATCATTACAAATTTAACAAATGAGAATTTTATCATTGATCTCTTTTGCATATTGCAATGCAATTTTATCGAAAAATTTATCTTATTTTTTTTAAGTTTTTTCTTTGATTAGGGTTTATCAAAATTCTACTCTAAATCATTACTCCTTTGTCTTTTACATCGCTTTAACTTGGCTATGTTATATGTATATAATTTATCTCATTTCACCTTTACAATAAATTTAAGAAATATTTTAAAAATAATTTAATTATTTTTTTCTTATTTAAGCTACATCATTCTATTATGTTTCAATTTTAATATATATTATGTTTATTTATGTTTAATTAAATTTTAAATTCATAATAATTCAAATTGAAGTCTAATTGAGACTAAACAAACATTGTTGGGCTCTTCTCAAAGAGCTTTGCCCAATTAAAAATTTATTTTTTAATTTTTAATTATATTTTTTCAATGTTTTTTGCATGCATTGTTATGAATTTTAATTTGATCCAAATTTTTTGATTGAGAATGTTCTATGCAATCTTCCTATGGTCATGAAATGCGACTATCCCATAAAATGTATTTCATTTATTACAACTTTTGCTTGATTTGGTTATATTATTATGAAACTCTTATGCTCTGTTATAACTTT
Organism: Vanilla planifolia; assembly: GCA_023846275.1. Taxonomy (NCBI): domain Eukaryota; kingdom Viridiplantae; phylum Streptophyta; class Magnoliopsida; order Asparagales; family Orchidaceae; genus Vanilla; species Vanilla planifolia. The sequence goes on from JAIUJO010000114.1 coordinate 978,246, forward strand.
TACATTGTTGTGATTTTGTTATATACATTACTTACATTTACCTCCTAGTTTATTATATAATTACTTAAATTTGAAGTAACAATTTATAATTATTTATGTTTAATTATTTTTTAATATCTAATAATTCAAAAAGAACCCTAATAGATATGAAGCAAATGTCATTAGATATTTTTTACTAGCTCTTTTTAATCAAATATTTATTTGTTGGTTTTAAAGATTTTATTTTCTTAGGTTTTGGCATTTTTAACAAGACAAACTAATTCAAAGAAAATTTAATGACCTAGGATGTTATACTTGATCTCTTTAACATTTTTAAATGCAATTTTGTTGTACAACTTATTACACTTCTTCAACCTTTTTCTTTCACTTCGTCATATTAAAATGTAACCCAAATCTTCGAACATGTGACCTTACGTCACTTTGATTTAATGATATTATGTTGTTTTAATTTATCACATTTTAGCTTTATTATATGTTTACTTAATATTAAGGTACTAGTTTATTCTTATTATTGTTTCAATTTGACAATGCTAAATATATTAATTTCTATCATTTTTACATGTTTTATGCAAACTTTTGAAGCATAACTAATTTGATAATAAAAGATTTTACACATTTTCACCTTAATATCTCAGAATGTGGCTTTCCAAAAATATTTATCTCATTGCTTTGAGTTTTTCATTATAATATGGTTATATAATTATGTTACTATAAATGTCTACTCAATTACTTACATAACATATTTATTTAGGCATATTATATTGTTTCAATTTATATTACTTTTGCTTTAATAAATATTAAATCTGTATTAAAATATAATTTATTTTTGTATGCTTATTTATTTTATTAATATATAATAATTTGAAATGGTGTTCAATCCAAATGAAACAAATATTGTTTAATTCATGTCAATGATCTTTGTCCAATTAAATCTTTGTTTTTGTATTTTTAAAGATTTTATTTTCTTGTATTTTGGAAGGCTTTATCAAAAGTTTTTGTTCATACCTAAATCAATGATCAAGGATGTCAGATTCGATCTGCATATTATTTTGGAGCTTTGTCATTGGAGTTGTCTCTTTTCTTTAAATTTTTTTCTTTGAATTTGTTGTATAAAAAAGACATTCCAATTCTCCTCTCATATGACCTTTATATCTCTTTGATATAGCTATATTATATTAAATCAATTTCTCTAATTTCAACTTTAATAAATATTTATATAATATCAAAATAATAATTTAAAGTTAATTTGCATTTAATTACTTTGATAATTCATAAAAATTGCAACCATTTCTTACCAACTCTACAAATGTCATGGGGGCCTTCTTAATGAGCTTTGTCTAATTAAAAAATATATTTTGATATTTTTAAATATTTTTTGGTTTGTTTAAGTATTTTATGAGACAACTCAATTTGTATATGATTTTTGAATTGAATATGTTATACTTGATCTTCTTATTATAATAGAATGTAAATGTCCTATATAATTTTTCTTATTTATTAAATTTTTTTATTTGAATTGGATATATTGTTATAAAACTCTGATTCTTCTCTTGTGTGACCTTTAAATTGGCCATATTACATTATATTACATTCTTTCAATTTACATCATTTATACATTAATATTTATTAAATATTTTATTTTCAAAGTTTTATGCTTTTTTAGTAGATATTACTTGAAATTGTTTCTTTGATTTTAGTTATTGTGAATTTTAACTCAAATTCTCCTTTTGTTTAACCTTTTGTCTTTAACTTTGTTATATTACAATGCTTTAATGTATCACATTCCATGTTTAACATATATTAACTTTATTTCAAATAACAATTTACTATTCTTTTCGGTTGTCTACTGTGATAATTTGCAAAATATCTGGACAAGGCCCAGTTGTGATGTAACAAAAGCCATAGGACACTTCTCAGCACTCCCCATCCAAATAACCCTTGTGTTTATATTGTTAAACATTTTATTTTCTATTATTATTTCATGTTTTGAAAGATATTTTGATTCATACCTTATTTTATGATTGATGTTGTTATACTTGTGCTGCTTAGTATCTTGAAATACAATTTTCTCACAAAATTTATCTAATTTATTCATATTTTTTCTTTAATTTTTTTATATCATATGGTAACTCTAAATTGGTGTTCATGTAAAATTTATATTACTGTAATTTTGTAACAAAGAATTAGTTCAATTTATCTAATTTTAGTTTGAATATATATTTAATTAATTTTTAAATATTAAGATTTCGTTAGTTTTTCTTTTTTCATTGATAATTTTTAATATTTCTAATTAGCTATAATCAATAAAAAACTTGTTGTTAGACTTGTCTTGATGAGCTTTATCTAATTAAATATTAATTTTTTAAAATATTACACACTTAAACACCTTAGCATCTTGGAATATAACTTTCAACTACAATATATTTTTGTTATAAAAAGTTTCACCTTGATTTGATTATATTATAATGAAAATGTTATTCTCCTTTTTCAAGAAATTTATTTCACTTTGATTTGTATATATATTATATTTTATCAAATTATCTTATTATAGCATTAATATGTAATTTATGAATATTAAAGACAATATTTTTTTATTATTTCTTGTTCTTTGGTAATTAATAGTAACATCGAACGAGGTCCTATGGAGACAGAACAAATGTCATTCGACTTGTCTCGATAAGTTTTATTTAATTAAATAACACTTTTTTTCTTTTATAAATTTTTTTCAAGGAATTGTTGCATTATTAGATAATTAAGTCTTAATTCTCCTCTAGTTCAACTAATTACATTGTTTTGATTTTGTTATGTGATAGTACTTTAATTTATCTCATTAGAGCTTTAAAATATATTTATATATTATTAAAATATTTAGTTATTATTATTTATCATGTAATTCTTATTAATTCAAAATGATGCCCAATATAGATGTCAGAGAGTGTCATTGGACTCCTGCTAATCAGCTCTATATAATTAAATGTTCTTTTTTTAGGTTTTAAAATAATTTTTTTCTTGCATTGTAATATGCTTTATGAGATATTTTTACTTGAACGTGACTTGAAGTGTGAAGATATATTCAATCTCTTTAGTACCTTTGAATACAACTTTCTTTTACAATTTATTTTATTTTCTCAAACTTTTCATAAATCTCCTTTCATGTGACCTTTTGATCACTTTGATTTTGTAACATTACGTTGCTACAACTTATTCTAATTCAACTTTAGTATAACTTTGTTAACTTTTGAAATAATAATTAATTCTTATTTGTTCTTATTTGCTTTTTCAATCCATAGTAATTCTAAATGAGGTGTGCTCAAGGTAAAACAAATGTCACTAATGTTGTCTCCACAAGCTCTATCTAACAAAATATTAATTTTTTTCTTTTAAATATTTTTTTATATGACTTTTGTGGCCTCACGAGACATTTCAATTCATACAATATTTGGCAAATGATGATATAACTGTCAACCTAGTTATGATCTTTCAATCAAGTTTCTTGTACACATTATTTTGGCATACAAATTGACATGCTTCAATTTACCATATTTTATCTTTATTATATATTTACAAGATATTAAAATGTAACTTTTTTAATTCTTTTACTATTTTTTATTTCATAGAAACTACACATGAGCTCCAATCCTAATTAGATATTCTTTTTTTATACTTTTAAATGTTTTATTTTCTATCATTTGGACACACTTGCCAAATACTTTTAACTCATACAAAATTTGATGATCAAGGATTTTATTTTTATATTTTTATAACATTTAAATAATAATTTATTCTGATTAACTTTGTTAATGCAAAACAATTCCAATGTTTAATGAAAATGACATTACACTCATCTCAATGTGCTCAATAAAATTAAATATTTATTTTTATTATTTTAAAAATTTTCTTTTCTTTTGATTTTACCTGTTTTGCTAGTCATTTCATTTTGTTAATTGATTATCAATAATGTTACATTAAAGCTCTCTAGTATTTTGGAATGAAACTTTTTAATATAATTATCTTATTTTTTCAAATGTTTCACATTAATGAAAACATGTTCAATTAAAACTCTAAATCTACAATCATGTAACTTTCATTGATTTGATTTGTTTACAATGCTTTGCTTTAGTTTTTTAAAATTCTAACTTAATATATATTCACTTAATATTAAAAAAAAATTTATTATTAGTTATTCTAATTTATTTGATTATACACAATAATTTTAAATAACATTTGATTGAGATGAAGCAAATGTTGATGGACACATCATGACAAGCTCCAACTTATTAAATATTTATTTCAATTTTTAAAGGATTTTTTCCTATGGATTTGGCTTGCTTTACAAGCTAATTTAACTCATATCATATTTCACAATCATGAATCTTACACTTCACCCCCTTAATTTCTTGGAACAAAACCTTTTCATAAAATTTGTCTTATTTTATTCAATTTTTTTCTTAAATATTTTTATATTTTAATGAAATGCCAACTCTCTTCTCATGTGACCTATTCATTATCTTGATTTCCTTATATTGAATTACTATAATTTATATCATTTTAGATATAATATATAACTTCCTATTACTAACATATTAATTAATTATTATTTATCTTTTTTATTTTATGACTTGCAATAATTCCAAACAAAGTCTGATCAAGACAAAATAAACTTTATTGGACTCAACTCTATGGTCTCCATCCAATTAAATATTTATTTATGTATTTTCAAATATGTTATAGTCTGATGTTTAGTTTTACTTTAAGAGATATTTTGATTTATACCATATTTAATGATTGAGGACATCACACTCAACTCCATAATTATCTTAACATGCAATGTTCCCACACACTTTCTCTAATTTCTTTAAATTTATGGCTTTGAAATAGTTTTTTTACAATTTTACAAAAAATATCATCTTCTGTTATCATTCCAGTGATTTAATAAATTTTATATTGCTGCAATTTATCTAAATCAAGCCTTAATAAAAGTTAGCTTAGTATTAAAATAAAAGTTTAATATTATTTGTGATTATCAAAATTTTTAATTCACAATAATTTGAAAACCGATGAGATTGACATGAATCAAAAGTGGTAAGATCACTATCAACGAGCTCTATCCAGTTATATATTTATTTTTGTTGGATTCCTTACAAGTTTTTCTAACTCGTACCATATTTGGTGATTGAGAATATTACACTTGATCTTCTTTCGCATCTTGCATGGAAACTTTTAGTATATTTGTTTCTTTAAATTTTTTTCTTTCTTTTTCTCATATTATTTTATAAGTCTTAATTTCCTCTCATGTGACTATTACTTCAATTTGGCATAATTACATTACAATGGCTTAAATTATATCAATTGAGATATAATATTTATTTTCTTTACGTTGAAATAATAGAATATTTTTGTTTATGCTTAATTATCATATTAACTTACAAAAATTCAAAAAGAAGTTTGATCAAGATTGACAATCTACGTTTGCCATACGTTGACGAGCACTATGAAATTAAACATTAAATTAAATAAATTAATTTTTTTTATTTTCTAATGTTTTTGCAATTTTTATAAAATAATTTTATTTATATCAAATTCCATGATCAACATACTTGGAATGTAACTTTCGTCTACAATTTATCGCTTTATTTAGAATTTTTTACATCCATTTTGTTTTTTGACTATGCAACTAAAAACTGTGTCTGGTGACACACCTTTCTCTGATTTAGATTTAATGAATTTTAAATTTACCTCATTTTAAATTTCATACATACTTAGTTGACATGAAAATTAAAAATCTATTATTATTTTATCATTTTTATTATGTAATTTGTAATAATTCCAAATAAGATGTTATTAAGATGAGAAAAACATCATTGAACTTGTGTTTATGATTGCTATCCAATTACATGTTGATTTTAATAATTTAAATATTTTATTTTCACTGATTCATTATTTGTGTTATTTTTACGTCATGTTTATTTTATTTTATTACATCTTTATTTTGTGGTAGTGCATTATAATTTCAAATGAAATCTAATCAAGATGATAGAAACATCATTCAACTTGTTTATATGAGTTTTATCCAACTTATATCTAGTTCATTAGTTTTAAAAATTTTATTTTCTAGGATTTTGATGTTATTTCTAAGATATTTTAATTGTAACTAATATAATGATTAAAGATATTGCGCTCAATCTCTTTCATATCTCAGAATGCCACTTTCTCATATAATTTATCATATTTCTTCAAATTTCTTAATTTGATTTGATTTTCTTGATAAGCAACATTGCATCCTTTCTCGTGTTACTTGTAAATTACTTTACTTTTATTGCATTTTTTCTTTTAATATTTTTACTTAATATTAAAATAATAAATTTTTAATTATTGTTCTCATTTAGTTTTGTAATTCATAATAATTATAATAGAGTTACAATATAGATAATAAATATATTTGCACTTATCTTAATGAACAATTTCTAATTAAATATTTATTTTAATGTTTTCAATTATTTTATTTTCTAAGGTTTTTCTAGCTTCATGAGTTAATTCAATTCATTCCTAATTTGGTGATCGAGGATCCGCCTACATCCATCTCCCTAGCATTTTGGAATTCATTTTTCCATCAGAAAATATTTCATTCTCCAAATGTTTTTTGGTTAAGTTGTTGTAAAGCATAACTTTTTCTCTCTTACGACTATCACGACCTCCTAACTTTGTTCAATTATGTTGTTTTAATTTATCTAATTTTAGATTTGGGTGACTTTTACATAATCATAAAATAATCATTTATTATTATTTAAGCTTATTAACTTTTGTAATTCATAGTAATTCTAGAGTAGGTCCCACTGAGACAAAATAAATGTCATTGTACTCATTTCAATAAGTTCTAACAAATTAAATATTCATTTTCATATTTTTGGTATTTTATTTTCTAATATTTGTCACATTTTATGAGATATTTTAACTCATAACTTATTCAACTATAAATGATGACACACTACATTTTCCTAGTATTTTAGAATATAATTTTCCAACACAATTTAAGCCATTTTATTTTAAAATTTATCAATTTTGGTTGTTCATATTATTATGTAACTCTAAATCTCCTCTTCAATAACCTTTTTATAACACCTTATTAATAAAATAATGTTTTTTTATTTATGCTTATTCTCTCGTAGTATATCCAAATGAGTTTTCAAAGCAATGATGCAAATGTCATTAGTCTCATCTCAATGAGCTATATCCAATGAAAAAACTCTTTTTAATATTTGAAATATTTTAATTTCTAAATTTTCATATGCTTTATGAGACATTTCAATTTATACATGATTTGACAATTGAGAAACTAACACTAATTCTCATTAGTATCTTCAAATTCAAATTTCTTATATAATTTAACTTATTTCTCCAAACTTTTCATTTTGATTTTTCTGTAATGTTGTATAACTCTAAATCTCCTCTCACATAACATTTACATCACTTTGATTTGTTTATAATATTTAATCTATTTCACTTCTAGTTTAATATATGTTTAATTATATTCAAATAATATTTTGCATTATTTATAACTGTTTAAATTCTAATTCATTGTAACTGCAAAAGATGTTTGATTTACATGAAAGAGATGTTGTTATACTCGTTTTGATAGGTTCCATGAAATTGTTATTCTTGTTTGTAGTTTCAAATATTTTATTTTCTAGATTCTTTCTTGATTTTTTTAAATATTCTATTCAGACATTATTTGATGATATAAGACGTTACACAAGATCTCTTTAGTAACTTGGAATTCAACTTTCCAAAATAATTCCTCATTTCTTTAAAATTTTTACTTTGGTTTGGTTATTGTACTATATAAATCTAAATCTCCTCTTATGTGGCTATTAGGTCTCTTTGATTTCTTATCATTATTTTAATTCAATTTATCTTATCTTGACTTAAATATAAATATATACTTATTATTAAAAAATAGTTTTTTTTATTTATGCATATCTCCTTTGTTGATTAGTAGTAACTGCAAATGAGATTTTTTCGAGATGAAAAATATTTTGTGTAACTTATCTCAACTAGCTTTATTTGATTAAATATTTAATTTAACAATTTTAGATATTTTTATTTTAAAGTTTTGGCATGGTTTATTAGTTATTATTATTCATACCTAATTTGATAATTGAGTATGTTACACTTGATAACTTTACTACTATACAAGCATACTTAATCGTACAATTTATCTTTCTATTCACTTATCCCACTTTACTATGTAACTTTAAATCTCCTCTCGTTTGACCATTATATCACTTTAATTTTGTATAATGCACTAATTTAACATATTTAGTTGAAATACTTGTTTAAAAAAAATTAAAAATAGTAATTTATTATTATATTGATATTTTTTAAGTAATCCATACTAATTTCAAGTAAGGTTCAATTGAGATGAGACAAATTCTATTAAACTCATTTAAATAAGCAATATACAAATAAGTTATTTATTTATAAATTCTAAATATCTTTTTAAGATTTTTGTGGTACAATTGTATTTGCTCATGATATGATGATTGAAATTGTTACACTTATTAAGTATTTTGAAAAGTAATTTTATCATACAATTTATGTATATTCTTCAAGTCTTTTGTCATCACTTTGTCATACAACCAAGAAATTCTAATTGTCCTAATCGTTACATTTACATCGCTTTTTTGGTTATATTATATTACTTCAATTTTTCATATTACAACTTCAAAATGTATTTACTTAGAATTAAAAAAATAATTTGTTTTTATATATGCTTACTTGATTTCTTAATTCACAAAAATTCCAAATGGGGTAAAATTGAGTTGAAAGAAACACCATTAGACTCATTTCAGTTAAAAATATCTAATTAAATATTAAGTTTCATATTTTTAAATAGTTATTCTTAATTTTCGCATGCTTTGCATAGCATTTTTTTACCTGATTTTATAATCGAAGATGTATGACCGACTTCCAATGCAACTTATAATCTAATATTAACTTACAAATTATCTCATTTCTTCAAATTTTTCTCATTGATTTGGTAATATTATTATGTAACTTTGAATCTACTCCTATTTGACCTTTATATCGCTCTCATTTTGTCATTTTAGATTGTTTTTAAATTTATGTTATTCTAACTTTAATGTTTATTTACTTAATATTAGAAGTAATAATTTATTATCTTTTATTTTTATTTACTTGGCTAATTGGTAGTAATTCCAAAGGAGGTCTTATTGAGACGAGACAAATTTCATGAAAAATGACTTGATGAGCTCTATGTAGTAAAATATTCATTTACACAACTTAAATATTTTCTTTTTCGCATTTTTAAATGGTTTATAAGATATCTTAATTTGTACCTAAATTCATGAATAAGAATATTGCACTCAAACTTTTTGTGTCCTGGAATTTAATTTTAACACACAAATAATCTCATTTTTTTAATCATTTTTTTATTTTGTTACTTTACTTTGTTACTCTATACCTCCTCTCATGTGAGCTTTACATTAATGTGTTTATATTATATTACATAATTATTCTTCATTTTAATTTAATATCAAATTCTTAAATATTAAAAATAGTATTTTGTTAATTTTTACTCTTATTTTAAATTTTTAATTTATAGGAATTACAAACAAGGCCCAACCAACATAAAGTGGTTGTCATTCAACTTGTAGTGAAGACCTATATCCAATTAAATATCAATTTCTTCCTTTTACTATTTTATTTTCTAGTATGTTGCACTCTTTATGAGACATATTGATTCCTATATGCTTCAATTATCAAGGAAGTTTCTTATCTACTTAATATCTTGAAATTCAACTTTCTCATTAATTTTCTCACATTAAATTTTTTGCTTGGATTTAGTTATATTACAATGCAATATTAAAAATCTTCTATTGCAACATTTTTAATTATTTGATTTCATTATATCACACTAATACAATTTTATCTCATTTTAACATCAATATATTTTTACTTAACATTAAAATAATATTTATTATTATTTATGCTTATTTACATTTGTAATTCATGTTTATATTTTCAAATATTTAAATTTTGAAAGTTTTTGTAGGGTTTACCTGACATATTATTTATACAAAATTTGATGATCAAGGATCATATATTTGATATCTTTAGTATCTTTGAATGCAATGTTCCCTATTAATTTGTCTATTTCTCGAGACGTTTTCACTTTTATTTGAAAATAGTACTACAAAACTCTGAATATCCTCTCATGTGACTTTACATCATTTCAAGTTTGTTATATTCGATTGTCTCAATTTTTTTAATTCAATTTTAATACATATTTACTTAATAATAAAATAATAATTTAATATTATTTATACCTATTTAATTTTTTCATTCCTAATAATTTTAATCGATGTTAAGTCATGATGAAAAAATTGTCTTTAGACACATCCAAATGACTAATGTCAAATTAAAAATTAATTTCTATATTTTTTTTAAATATTGTTTTACTTTCATGGCACTTTTTTGAGATATTTCTCCTCATACTTGATTTAATGTTATAGGATGTTGCATGTAATGTCTTCAATATATTGTAATGAATCTTTATTATACAATTTAACTCATTTATTCAAATTTTTTTAGATTTTTTATGTTATAATTTAACTCTATATCTACCCTTATGTGACATTTCCATGACTTTTACTAAGTTATATTGCATTGCTTCAATATATTTCATTCTAACTTTAATATATGTTTACTTAAAATAAAATTAATAATTTATTACTAATTATGATTATTTATTTTGCATTTTTCAAGTAATTCAATACAAGATGTGATCTTAAAAAATTAAACATCACTGGACTCATTCAAAAGCTCTATCTAATTAAATATTTATTTTAATAGTTTTATATAGTTTTATTCAAGCCTTTTTGCATTCTTTACTTTTCCATTAGATTCATGCATGATTTCATGATCGAGGATGTTGCACTCAATCTCCCTAGCAACATGGAATATGACTTTCCTATAATATTTATCATATTTGTTTAATTTTTTTATTTGTTTATATTATTATATAACTTTTAATCTCCTCTTACATGTCCTTTATATTGCTTTGATTTTGTTATATTTGACTATTTCAATTTTTTATTTCAACTTTAATACATCTTTACTTAATATTAAAATAATCATTTATATTATTTGTGTTTCTTTACATTTTAGATCAAAATAATTCCAAATGTGGTCATTCAAGATGGGACAAATGATATTGAAATCATCTTGAAGGGCTTTATACAATTAGATATTCATTTCTCATTTTAATTTTTTTCATTTGTGAGATTTTGCATGCATTATGATGCATTTCTCTTCCTACTTCATTTGATAGCCGAGTATGCTACCCTTGAAGTCCTTAACATTAAGCAATGCAACTTTCGAGTATAATGTATTTCATTTTTCAAATTTTTTGCCTACATTTTTTAATATTACATTGAAACTTTAATTCTACTATTGTGAGACTTTTATATCAATTAGATTAGTTACATTACATTGCAATAATTTAGGTAATTTTATCTTTAATATATATATAGTTAATATTAAACAAAATTTTTTATTATTTATGTTTAATAACTTTTGTTTTTGAGGTAATTCGCTACAAGATTTGATTGAAATGAAATAAATTTTCCTAGACTTGTTTTGATGCACTCTATATAATTAAAAAAAATTTATTTAAATTTTTTCATATTTATTTTAAAGGTCTTTTGCATGTTTCCTAAGTGTTTTTATTTGTACATCATTTGATGATCATGAATGGTAGCATCAATCTATTTAGCATCTTCGAAAGCAACATTCGTATAAAATTTATCTAATTTATTCAAATTGTGCATTTTGATTTTGTTATATTATGTTGCTTTACTTTATCTTATTTATGTTATAGTATTTATTTACTTAAATTAAAGTATTTTTTTATTTGTTGTTATTTACTTTGGTAGCTCGTACTAATTCTAAGCGAGACCAATCAAGACAAAACAATTTTGTTAGACTAGTCTCAATGACTTATATCAATTAAATTTCAATACATACTAGCTATGTCGATAAATGATGTTACACTTTGTCTTCATAAAATTTTTTAATGCCATGTTCCCATATAATTTAATATTTCTTCAATTTTATCTTTATTTCATTTTGATTATAATTATGTTGTCTTATAACTACTCTTTCATGCGACCTTTATATTCTGTAAATTTTATTATATTATATTTCTTTAATTTATCCTATTTTAGCTAAAATATATGTTTTTAAAAATTTTAAATAACACTTTATTATTTTTTGTTCTTATTTTTTTAGTGATTCATAGTATTTTAGAATGAGGACCAATCAAGATGAACCAAAATTTGATGGTTTCATCTCCATAAGCTTTATCATAATAAAATTTCATTTTCACTTTTTTAAAATTTTTTTATGTACCACCTTTAATGATCAAAGATGTTATAGCTAACCTCCTTAATTTCTTAAAATGTAACTTTTACTTGAAATTTAATAAATTTTTAAAATTATTCACTTTTATATGATTATAATAGCAAGAAATTCCAATTCTCCTCTCATGTAACTTTTACATTAGTTTGATTTCATGATATTATTTCTTTAAATTTATCTCATTTTAGATTAAGTATATATTTTACAAACATTAAAATAATAAGTTATTCATACTTATACTTTTTTATTTAGTTATTTCAAGGCCTTAGCATGCCTTATAAGACATTTTAATTTGTACAATATTTGATAATTTAGAATGTTATACTTAGTCTCCTTAGTAAATTTGAATTCAATTTAACCATTTAATTTATCTAATTGTTTCAAATTATTCACTTTGATTTGGTTGTATTAGCATGTAACTCAAAATCCCTTTTGTCTCACCATTACATCACTTTAATTTTGATTTATTACCTTTTTTCAATTTATCTTAGGTTAGTTTTAATGTATATTTATTCAATAATTCATTATTATTTATTCATTATTTTTTTGTAATTTGTAGTAATTCTAATGAGGTCTGATAAAAAACAATGATTGTTGGATTTATCTTAATGAGCTCTATCAAAATAAATAATCATCTTTATATTGTTAAATATTGAATATTTTAAGGAATTTTGAACACTTTGTTGGAAATTTCAATTAATACCTGATTTCATAATCAAGAATGTTGCTCTTCAGCACTTTAGTATCTTTGAATGCAATATTCCCCAATAACGAATCTCATTTCTCTAATATTTTTACTTGCATTTGTTTATATTATGGCAAAACAATAGTTCTCCACTCATGTGACCTATGCATCACTTTGATTTGATCATATTATATTGCATAAATGTATCTCATTTTTTCCTTAATAAAAATTTCTTTATTATTAAAAAATATAACTTATTATTACATTTCCTTTTTTTACTATTTTAATTTGTATTAATTTGAAATGATGATTATTTGAGAGAAAGAAACAATCTTCGATTGGTCTCACTAATCTCTATCAAGTTAAATATTTACTTCTTTATTTTCTAATATTTTTCCATCCCTTATAAGATAATTTGATTCTTATGCTATTTAATAATCGAGAATGTTTAGCATGGCCTTTTTAGTAGTTTAGTGTGCTGCTTTGTAATATAATTTATTTTATTTCTTAAACATTTTTTCTTTGATTGGTTTATATTACTATGTGGCTCTACGTATCCTCTACTATAATTTATTCATTGCTTTTATTTTGTTATACTATAATGGTTTATTTTGTTATTCATTGCTTTATATTATTATGTTCCATTGTTATTTTTTATTATTCATGTTTCTTTAATTTGTTAATTTATATTAATTAGAAAGATGCTCGATTGAGAAGGAACAAATGTCATAGTACTCATTTAGGTGAGCTCTATTAAACTAAATATTCATTTTTTATATTTATAGGTTTTTGCTTGCTTTTGTTGTTATTTTTTTTAAAACATCATATGAAACTTTTGATGTTGCCTCGATCTTCGTAGTATCTTGAAATACAAGTTTTCCTTACAAGTTGCATGATATTTACAAATTTTTTGCTCTAATTTAGTTGTATTATTATATAACTCACAATCTAAACTTATGTGACATTCATAATTTTTTTATTTGGCTTTTTTAAATTTCCTTAACTTATGTCATTTGAGTTTTAATTTATATTTCTTTAATATTATTATTTTTTTTAATTTTTTTCTTATATTTTAAGTAATTTGAAATAGTTCCAAACAAATTTTGATCATGATGAAATAAATTTTGTTGGACATATCTTCATAAGCTTTATAAATTTAAGTATTCATTTTTAAATTTTTAAATTTTAAAATTTCTAAATGTTCATTTTTTATTGATATGGTAATTATCATGAGATATTTTGATTCATATCTAATTTGATCATTAAGAATGTTAGTCCAAATCTCCTCAGGATATTGGAATGTAATTTTCAAGAATAAATGATATCACTTTATCATAACTTTCTATTTGGCTTTCTCATATTTTTATGTAACTCTAAATCTCATATTGGTCAGTTTTACATCACTTAGATTGCATTAATTTAAAATCCTTCAATTTATCCTTTCTAAACTTTATTATACATCTACCATATTTTCTCAATAATAATCTATTAACATTTTTCCTTATTTTTCATAATCGAAGAAATTCTAAACGAGGTCAGATATAATAGAACTAAATGTCAGTGGGCTCCTGTCAAAACACTCCTAATTAAACTTTTATTTCAACCATTTTAATTAATTTATTTTTGAAGATTTTTTCATTTCTTATGAGAAACTTTGATTCATGTCAGGTATAGTGATTGATGATATTACACTTGATCTCTTTTGTATCTTAGAATAAAAATTTCCCCTTCTACTTTATCCCATTTTTCAACATTTTTTCTTTGATTTAGCTATAAAATAATATAACTCTATGTCATTTGACATTTCCATCTTTTTAATTTTATTATTTTACATTACACCAATTAATGTAATTTTGGTTTTATTATTTTTTACTTAATATTAAAATAATAACTAATTATTGTTTATGCAAAGTTATTTTGTAATTTGTTGTAATTCCAAATAGTTCGTGACATCAATCAATTCTTCTTTGCATGCTCTATCCAATTACGTATTCATTTTTATATTTGTATGCATTTTATTTCAATAATTTAGGCTTGTTTTATGAAAAAGATTAACTATTATCTTATTTAATGTTAGAGGTTGTTAAATAGGATCTTCATATCCTAGAGTACAACTTTCTCATATAATTTATTTTTTTTATTTTCATTGATTTACTTCTTATCTAACTTCAACTTTTCTTTAATGTCAACTTTTAATCTGTTATATTACATGGCTTTAATTTATCTCAATTATACCTTAGTCATCTATTATGGTAATTAATAGTAACTTCAAAAGAGTTATATATCAAAAAAGCAAATGAAATTGGACTCATCATTATGCGATCTATTCAATTAGATACTCATTTCATTTTTTTGAATATTTTAATTTTTATTCTTTAGCATGTTTTACAAGACATTTTCTTTGTACCATATTAAACAATTGAGGATGTTATATTCAATCTTCTTAGTATCTTAGAATATAACATTCTCAATAATTTTTCTCATTTCTTCAAATTTTTCTCTTTCATTTTATTATACTATGAAAATCTAACTATCTAATTTATTAAACTTTTCATTACTTTAGTTTATCTCATTTTAACTTTATTATTTATATATTTAAAATTAAAATAATAACCCATTATTATTTATCCTCATTTAATTTGGTAATTCATAGTTATTCGAAATGAGGTCCCATTGAGATGAAATAAATTTCAATGGAGTCATTTAGGGAGCCATTTCTAATTAAATATTCATTTTTTAAATTTTTTAAAGTTTTATTTTTTATGGCTTTGGCATGATTTATCAGGCATTTTGATTGACACATGATTTGATGATTGAGGATGTTATTATGAATCTCCAAAGTGACTTAGAATGTAATATTTAAAAATTTTTTTCCTAATTTCTTCAAACTTTTCACTTTTATTTTGTTATAATACTTTGAAATTCTAAATCTTCTATCATGTGGAATTTACATCACTTTGATTTTTTTAATATTATATTACTTCAAATTCACTCATTTCAACTTTAATATAAAATGTTTTAATATTAAAACAATAGTTTATTTTATTTAGGATTATTTTATTTTGTAATTTGTATTAATCAAAAATCAAGTTCGATTGAAATGAAACAAATGTCATTAGACTCGACACATCCACCTCTATCATATCAAACATTCATTATATATTTTGAAATATTTAATTTTTAATTATATTATTATATTTGATGAGATATTTTTTGTACTAGATTTGATCATTGAGGATGTTACCCTCGAGCTACTTGCATATTGGAAAGCAACATTCTCTAATGAATTATCTTTTTTTTTAAGTTTTTCACTTTGATTTTTTTAATTATAATGTAGCTTTTAATCTTATTTATTGTGACCTTTAAATTACCAGGGTTTTTTTCATGTTACATTGCATTAATTTTTCTTATTTGAGCTTTATAATATGTTTATGTAATATTAAAATAATAATATATTATTATTTATGCTTCTTTATTATGATAATTAACAAAAATTCTATAAAGATAATATGTAACAAAACAAATTTCATTGGACTTGTATCAATGAGGTTTATGTAATTAAAAAATTATATCTAAATATTTAAGTTTTATTTTTTTTTATTTGAGCCGTATTTCATTATCGATGTTCTATTCTTGATCTCTTTAGTAACATGGAGCTGAAAAATCTCATACAATTTATCTCATTCTTTCAATTATTTTGTTTTATTTAGTTGCATTGCTTTGTAACTCTAAATCTCATCTCATTTAATCTTTATATTGCTTTGATTATTTTATATTCAATTTTCTAAATATACTTCATCTTAACTTAATTATATATTTACTTAATATTAAAATAATAATTTATTCTTATTTTTTCTTATTTCCTTTTGAAATTTATAATAATTTTGAAAGAGGTTTGATTGAGACAAGACAAATCTAGTTTGACTCAGCTTAGAGAAATTTATCGAAATTAATATTCATTGTTTTATTTATAAATATTTTATTTTATGCGGTTTCAGAACTCTTTATGAGATATTTTAATCAATAATTAATTTAACCAACAATGATGATACACTAGATCATTATTGCATCTGAAAATACAACTTTCTCATAGAATTTATCTCTTTTTTCAAATTTTTTCTTTGATTTGACCCTCCTATTATGCTACTCTAAATGAACTCTCTTGTGATGTTCACAATACCTTAACTTTGTTACATCTTATGGCTTCAACTTATAACATCTCAACTCTAATATATATTTTCTTAATATAAAAATAATTATTTATTTTTATTTATACTTATTAACTTTGAATTAAAAGTAATTCAAAATTAGTTCTGATCAAGATGAAACAAATGTAATTTGACTTATCTCGATGACTATGTTAAATTAAATATTAATTTTAAAATATTTTATTTTTTATAGCTTTCACTTGTTTTGTGTCATTTCAATTAGAACCTCATTAATGATCAACGATGTCACTCTTAAGTCTCTATCGTATATTGGAATGCAATTTTATCACATAATTTATCTTATTTCTTCAAATTTTTAGCTTTGATTTTGTTTTATTATTACATAACTTTGAATCTTTTATCATCTAGCTTTACATCACTAAGATTTGGTCTAAATACATAGCTTCAATTTATCTCATTTATTTAGCATATGTTTGCTTACAAAAGCAATACTTTACTATTATTTATTCTTATTTACTATGATAATCTGTATTAATTCCAAATGAGGTCCAATTAAGACACATCGAACATAGTTGGACTGCTCTAGAATGCATTTATCAAATTTAAATATAAAGTTTTATTTTTTTGTTTAGGTGAACTTTGTGAAATATGTTGATTTGTGCATTATTAATGGCCAAAGGAACTACAATTTATCCCCATAGTTTCTTAGAATCAACATTTTGTACATAAAATGTAGTATTTCTTTATATAATTTGCTTTTAATTTTGTATACTATTACGCAACAACAAATATCCTTTCGTGTTACCTTGTTAAAATATAGTCACTCCAAATGATGCCTGATCAAGAAGAAATAAATATCCTTAGACTAACCACAATGACCATTATTCAATTAAAAATCCATCTTTTGTATTTTGAGATATTTTGCTTTCTAGTGCCATGGCACTCTTTATGAGTCATTATGATTTTTAGCTAATTTGGTGATTAAGTATGTTAGACTCGATCAATCTAGCATTTTAGAACACAATTTTCCATTATAATTTATGACATTTTTATATTTTTAATTTATCCAAGAATGACTTTATTTCGAACATTATTTCACACCTTATTTCACAATCAAAGACGTTGCACTTGATTTTCTAATTACCTTGGAACGTAAATTTCTCATACAATTTGTCCCATATCTTCAAATGTTTTTCTTTTAATTGGTTATTTTAAATTGCTTCATTTTGCATCATTTAACCATTAATATAGGTCCATATAATTTTAAAATAATTATTTTTTTATTTCTTCTTATTTAATTCATAATATTTCGAAATAAGGTTTTGCTATGATGAAATAATCATCACTAGACTCATTTTTATAGGCTCTATCTAATTAAATATTTATTTTAAATGTTTTTAATTTTTTTATTCTATAACTTTAGAAAGCTTAATGAGTTATTTTGATTAATTTCTAATTTTTCTAATGATGATATTGTTGGTCTTCAAAGTATTTTGAAATGCTATTTTTCCATGCAATTTATCTTATTAATTAAAATGCTTCACTTCGATTCTATTTTATTATTTTATATCCCTAAATCTTTTATCATCTAGCCTTTACATTACTTTGAAATGGTCATATTATGGTACTTTATTTTACCTCATTTAAGCATTAGTATTTCTTTGCTTAATACTAAAACAATGTTTTATTTTTATTTAGTCTCTTTTAATTTTATAATTCATAATAATTAGATATGGGGTTTGATTGTGATGTAGTAGAAGTCAATGCATTCACTTTGAAGAAAAATATCAATTTAAATATTTATTATTATATTTTTAAGCATTTTTATATAAGTTTGGCATACTTTATGAGTCATTTTCATTTGGATATGACTTGATAATCAAACATTTTGCACTTGATATCCTTAATATTTAGTACTATGACTTTTCCATTCAATTTATCTCATTCGTTTAAAGTTTTCACCTTATTTTGGCTATATTACTATCAAACTCTAATTCTCTTCTAGATTGTGATTTACAATACTTTTTTTCATTATATTACATTTGCTTAATTTTTTTTATATTTTTATATTTTTAAATATTTTATTTTTAATGGCATTTGAGCTATGTAAAACAACTTTTAATATGTACCTAATTTGATGATCATGCAAGCAACCATCGATCTCCTTTTTGTATTAGAATGTAACTTTGCCATAAAAGTTATCTTATTTCTTGAAATGTTTTTTAATTTGGCAATATTACTACAAACTTCTAATTCTTCTCTAATGTCTCAGTTTAACTACTTTGATTTTCTTATGTTACATTACTTCAATATATATCATTTATGTCTAATACAAATTTTTGGATATAAAAATAAGAATATATTATTATTTATTCTTTTTTATTTTTTTATTCATAAAATTCCTAAACAAAGTCTAATTAGGATGAAACAATGCTCTTGGGCCCTTCTTAAGAAGCAATATTGAAATAAATGTTTATCTATATAACTATGAATATTTTTTTATTATTTTTGCACTCTTTATGAGAAATTTCAATTCATACCTCATTCAATTATCGAGATTTTTTACTTTCAATCTTTTTAATATCTTAGAATACAACTTTTCCTTAAAATTTATCTCATTTCATCAAATGTTTCACAATGATTGTTATTTTCTTTGGTATGTCACAACAACTCCTTATTTTGTTTGGTTGTATCCAAACAAACATAATTACACTGGTCTCGATTATCTTTATTGACTTAAAAATTGAATTCTATATTTTTAAATAATTTCATTTATAAGATTTTTGTACACTTAAACAACTATTTTGATTTACATATGATTTTATGTTTGATGATGTCTCATGCAATCTCCTCAATTTCTTGGAAATAATAATTGTAGTTCACAATAATTTTAAATGAGCTTAGATCAGGAAGAATCAAATGTAATTAGACTCATTATAACGAACCCTATCTAATTAAATTCTCATTTAAAAATTTAATTGTTAAATAACAATATAACTCTATTTAATGTTCATATTATTATGTAACTTTATAGCATATTTAATGTTTATATTACTATAAAACTCCATTTATCTCATTTCTTTGAGAAAGTTTCATTCATGATAATAAGGAGATCAAGCATAACGACCTTGATCATCAATATTTATGCATAATTACTAATAATTACCAAATAAACAAGGAGATCTATTCATGTTATATTACAAAGTATTTGAGAAACATGGAGTATTTCATTGGATATTGCTTACCAATCAATATCCAGTGATGCTTGTTTCACTTATATCGAACCATGTTTGTAAATAATGTGAAATACCAAGGTATATAACTTAAAAATAATAATTTTTTTTTAATATTAAGCAAGAATATATTAAAGCTAAAATTAGATAAAGCAAACTAATATAATGTCATTAAAGCAAAGTATTGTAAAGATCACACGATAGGAGATTTAGAATTTCATAATAATATAACTTAATCGAAAAGAAAAATTTAAAAATAAGACAAATTATATCAGAACATTGCACACCACGATACCATGGAGATAAGTGAAACATTTCTAATCATCAAATTTCACAAGAACCAAGTTTCTTGAAAAACAAGCTAAACCCTTAAAAATAAGATATTAAAAAAAACCAAAATGAATGCATAATTAGATAGAGCTGATTCAGATGAGTCCAATAATATTTTGTTATCTTGATCAGACCTAATTTGGAATTAATATGAGTTGCAAAATTAATTAAGAAAAAGTAATTATAAACTATTATTTTATTACTAAATTAATAATGAAATTAAAATAAGATAAATTGAAACCATATAATATAACTAAATAAAAGTGAAGCAAAGCATACACAAGAGAACAATTGCAATTTCATAGTAATGCAACCTAACCAAAATGCAAAAGTTTAAGAAATAATATAAAATATATTGGAAATTTATATTCCAAGATACTAAGGGGATCAAGTATAACTTTCTTCATCCTAAAATAACCTATGAATCAAATTTATCATAAAGCCTATCAAGGTGCATAGAGCTTTTCATTATAAGAATAATAATGCCTATTTCATCTCAATAAGTTTTCATTTTGAATTACTATAAATTACCAAAAATATAATTATAAAAAAATTAATATTTTTTAAGTAAATATTTGTTAAAGCTTTATTGACATAAATTTAAGTAATATAATATAATTAAATCAATGAAATGTAAAGGTCATAGACGAGTTGATGTAGATTTTCATATTAAAATAACTTAATCTATGAAAAATATTTAAATATAATGAGATAAATTATATGGAAAAGTGGAATTTTGATGCACTTAGGAAATTGAGCATGACTTTCTTAATAGTTAAAGAAAGTACCAGCCAATTGTCAACTAAAGAATGCCAAATCCTTCAAAAATACAATATCTAAAAGATATAAAATGAAAATCTAATTATATAGAGCTCATTGAGAAAGGCCGAATGACATTTTTTTATCTTAAATAGGCTTTATTAAAAATAAAAGTGTATTAATAATGTAAATAAAACAAATAATAACAAATTATGACTTTATTATTAAGTAGATATATTAAAGGTGAAATAATGTAAATTGAAATATTGTAATATAATCACATCAAAGGGATGTATAAGGTCACACTAGAGGAAAATCATAGATTCATTGTAGTATAACAAAATCAAAGAAAAAACTTTTAAGAAATAAGATGTATTGTTCACCAAAACTACACAACAAGATACCAAAGAGGTCGAGTGTAACATTCTTCATCATTATACAAGTAATGAAAAAAATATCTCATAAAATATATCAAAATAATAGAAAATAAATTATTTGAAAAATATAAAAGTGAATATTTAATTGGATAGAGCTCTAGGACAAAATTCTAATGTCTTATTTTTCTCTCCAGTTGACCTTATTTTTATTACTACAAATTACCAAAGATATTAAGCATAAATAATAAAATGAATTATTATTGTTTTTGTAAGTAAATATGCCTAATATCTAAAATTAAATTAATTGAATGAATGAAATTAACCAAATCAAAGAGATTAGGAGGTCATAAAATAAGATAGTTATACTTTTGTAGTAATTTACCCAAATCGATAAAAAAGATTAAAAATGATATAAATTATTTGGGCAAGCTACCTTCCATGGTTCTGAGATGATCAAGTGTGACATCTTAAAGCATCAAATAGTTACAAAGAAAACTATCCCATAAATGAATTAAAATCCTTACAAAATAAAATAATTAAAAATATAAACATAAATATTTTTTATAAAGCTCTTTCAAGTGTGTCCAACAAGTTTTATTTTACCTCTATTGGATCTCATTTAGAAATATTATGAATTATAAAAGTAAATAAAATTAAATAATAATAAAGTTTAATTTTAATGACAAGTAGATGTAAATTGAAGCTAAAATAAGAAAGATTAAAGTAATATAATTAAACCTATTAAAAGCAATGTAAAGCACATATGAGATGAGAGTTATAGTTTCAAAGCCATATAACTAAATTGAAGAAAAAGATGTGAAGAAATGAGGTAAATTAAATTGTATAAGTCCACTCCCTAATACTAAGGAGATTGAATGTGACATCTTTAAATCATTAAATTGGATACAAATAGAAATGTCAAATAAAGAATGCCAAAAAACTCGAAAATAAGATTTTTAAAATAATAAGAATCAATATTTAATTTGATGAAGCTCATCAAGGCAGTGTAATGATGTTTGTTTTGTTTCCATAAGACCACATTTTGAACAAATTATGAATTACAAAATAAAATAAACGTGAATAATATTTAATTATTATTTTAAATATATTTATAGTTGAAATATGATAATTTAAAGTGATGTAATACAACCAAATCCAAGTAACATAAAGGTAAAAAAAGTAGAGAATTAGATTTTTTATAGTAATTTAACTAAATCAAAGACAAAAATGTAAGCAAAAGGGATAAATTACATGAGAAGCATGCAATCTAAGATATTAAAGAGATTGAATAAAGTATCCTTAATTGTAATGACAATTGACTCAAAATTTTTTATTAAATAAGCAAAAAAAACTTTTAAAATTTAATTAAAAAATAAAAAAAATTAATTTGATAAAGCTCAATGATGTGACTCATTATTTACATCTTCAACAAAACTCTTTTTTAAATATTGTGAATTAAAAAACTAAATAAAAAAATATTAACAAATTAATGTTTTAATATTAATTAGATATATATTAAAAATGAACATAGAAAAATTGAAGCAATAGAATATTACATGTTGAAAGTAATGTAATAGTTGCACAAGAGAAGAACTTAAGTTTCATTTTAGTATAACCAATTCAACGTAAAAAAAATTGAAAAAATCAGATAAATTGTTTGCTAAAACTAGATTAAAATATATTAAGGAGATTTAGCAGAATATCTTCAATAGTTATAGTGGTACAAATCAAAACACCTCTAACAACATTACAAAACCTTATAAAATAAAATATTTCCAAATTAAAAAATAAAGATTTAATTTTATAGAGGTCATCAAGATGAGTCTCACAATGTTTACTTTTCACCATTGGAACTTGTTTCAAATTACTCAAAATTATAATATTAAATAAACATGTATAATAAGAAATTATTATTGTAATATAAAGTAGATATACACTAAAGAAAAATGAGATAAATTATTGTGATATAATATAACAAAATCAAAGCATTACAAATATCACATTAGAGGAAACTTAAAATTACGTAGTAATAAAAAAATCAAAGAAAAAATTTGCAAAAATAAGATTTTATTTTTTAAAAATTACATTCTAGGATACCAAGGAGACTAAGGATCATATTCTTGACCATCAAATTAAGTAAGAAATAAAATATCTCACAAAGCATGCCAAAAAAACCCAAAAAAGTAAAACATTTAAAAATATAAATGTGAATATTTAATTTGGTAGAGCTATTTTGGATGAGAGCAATGACAATAACATTGTGTATGTTGAACCTCAATTGGAATTATTTTTAATTATTAAAATAAATTAGCATATATAATTATAATAATATTATTAAGTAAATATAGATTAAAGTTTCAATTAGGTAAATTGTGGCAATGCAATGTAACCAAATCATAGAAAAATATTTGTAAAAATGAGATAAAGTTTTTGAAAAAGTTCTTTTTAAAAATACTAATGACATCAAGTGTAACATCCTAAATTGTCAAACAAGGTACGAATAAAATACCTTATGAAGCCTACATAAAAAATAAAATTCTTAAAATTATTAAAATAAATATTTTATTTAAAATAGCTCATGAAGAAGTGCCAAATGATGTTTATTTAATGTCAATCTGATGCCTTTTGGAATTACTTTGAATTACAAAACTAAATAAAAGAAAATAATGATAATTTTTTTTATATTAAGTAAATATATATAACATTAAATGGGGATAAATTGGAGATATTTAATATAACCAAACTAAGTTAATGCATAAAACAAATGGGTTAAGCTTTAGAGTTTCATAGTAATATAACCAAATGAAACAAAAGAAAAATTGAGAAAATAAGATAAGTAGTATAGGAAAACGACATTCCAAGATACTATGGAGAACGTGTGTAACATTCATGTAAATAAAATCTAGTATGAATTGAAATCTCTAGTAAAACATGTCAAAAACTTTGAAAATAAAATATTTAAAAGGATAAAAATAAACATTTAAATATATAGAGCTTGTCAAGACGAGTCCAATGACTTTTGGTCCAACTCCATTAGTCTTAGTTTGAAATTACTATGAATGACAAAGCTAAAAAACAATAAATTACAATAAATTATTATTTTAGCATTAATTTGATTTTTATTAAAGATTTTATATGAGAAATTAAAGCAATTTATGATAACTAAATCAAGGCAATGCAAAGGTCACATAAGAGGAGACATAAATTCACATAGTAATATAACCAAATCAGAGAAAAAACATTCAAAAAATTAGATCAATTGTTTAGGAAAATTTAATTCCAAGATAATATGGAGATCAAGTTTAATTTTCATGATTTTCAAATAAGGAATAAATCAAAATACCTTATTAAAAATACTAAAAAACAAATACATATTTAATTGGATAGTGCTTGTTTAGATGATGTAAATATCGTTTATTTTTTTTCTATTAGTCCTCATTTGGAATATTTTAAATTGCTAAAAATAATTAGGAAAAAATAAAAATATTATTATTTTAATATTAAGAAAGTTTACATTAAACCTAAAAGGAGTTAAATTTAAGAAGTATAATATAAAAAATAAAGGAATTTTAAATGCCAAACTAGAAGAGATTTATTTTAACATTGTAATGTAATGAACACAATGCAAAACAATTGAAGAAATGAGATAAATTATATAAGAAATTTGAATGATAGAATAATAAGCTGACGGATTATAATATTTATGATTATGAAATTAGGTATAAAAATAAATGACTCATAAAATATGCCAAAATAGTCTAAATATAAAATTATAAAAAAAATGCATATTTATTTGTATAGAGCTCATCAAGATGACCCAAATGATGATGGTTAAGTCAACATCAGACTCATTCTTAATTACAATGAATTACCAAAGTAATTAAATACAAAAAATTAAAAATATTATTTTTTAAGTATATATATATATATATATTAAAGATAAAATATAATGAATTTCGAAAATGTAATAACACCAAATCAAAGCAATGTAATGGTCACATGGGAGAAGCTTTTATTTTAAATAGCAATATCAAAAAATCAAATAAAAAAATTTGAAAAAATAAAATAACTAGTACGAAAGAATTATATTCTGTGATTTAAATAAGACCGAGTGTAATATCCTTAATCATAAAGTTCAAATAAAAATAAAAATATCAAATAAAACATACCCAAAAAATAATACAATAAAAAATATAATAATGAATATCTAATTGGTTAAAGTTTGTTTAATCGATGCCAACAAGATAAATGGACATAATGTAATTCACAAAATTAAAGTAATGCACAGGTCACATCAGAGGAAAAAAGAAGTTTCAAATTAATATAACAAAATCAAAATAAAAGAATTATACAAATGAGATATATTGTATAATAAAGCTACTCTCCTAGATGTTGATGAGATAGAGTGTAACATTATCAATCATTGCATTAGGTATGAATCAAAATACCTCATAAATTATTTAAAATTATTAGAATATAAGAAAATTTGAAATATAAAAATAAATATTTAATTAGATAGAGCTCAATGAGAAGAGTCTAAAGATGTTTATTTCATCTACATTCGACTATGTTTGAAACTACTACAAATTGCCAGAGAAATGAAACATAAATAATGATAAATTATTATTTTATCAACAAGTAAATATATTTTAAAGCTAAATTATTTCAACGTAATATAACCAAATGAAAGCATCGTAAACTTCACAGGAGAAGAGAATTAGAATTTCATAGTAATATAACCAAAACAAAGCTAAAAATTTTAAAAATAAGCCAAATTGTACGAAAGTACTGATTCCCAAAATGTAAAGTGATCAAGTATGGCGAACTTAGTCAAAACGATGCATGTGCCAAAATGTTACAAATTAAAATGATTAAAAATATTAAAAAAATATTTAGTTCATTATTGCTCATTATAAGGAGTATACTTATATCAGTATTGTCTCTATTACACTTTGCTTAGATATGTAGTGAATTAGTAAAATAAATAAGCAAAAATAATAAAACATTTTGCTCTATTAATATATAACTCTATTCTCTTTTATTGAGCTATTTACATTCCTTTGTTATGTTATGTTGCATACATTCAATTTACCTAATTTTAGCTTTAATATAAAGTTATTTATACAAAAGCTATGATTATTTATCATTTATGCTTATTTACCTTCATAATTCATAGTACTTTGAAACAAAATC
The DNA here is from genome assembly GCA_023846275.1 of Vanilla planifolia. Classification (NCBI taxonomy): domain Eukaryota; kingdom Viridiplantae; phylum Streptophyta; class Magnoliopsida; order Asparagales; family Orchidaceae; genus Vanilla; species Vanilla planifolia. Next base: position 1,005,430 of record JAIUJO010000114.1, read on the forward strand.
TAAATTAAATAAAGAAAACATCATTATACTAGCTTCAAGAAGCTCTATTTGTTTAAATATTAAATTTTTTATTTGTTTTATAGGAGATTTCTAGTTAATACATAATATGATGAAAATGAAAGTGAAAAAAATTTGTAAATGAGATAAATTATTTAGGAATATACTACATTCTATGATATTAAGAACATTAAGGATAAAACTCTTCATCATTAAATTTGGTACAAATCAAATTTCTCAAAAAACTTGTCAACAACCTAGTAAATAATTTTTTTAAAAAATAGGAGAATTTATAATTAATAGAATAGCGCTCATTTAGATGAGTCCCACAATAATTGTTTTCTCTTCGTTGGACATGATGTGGAATTATTGTGAATTATCAAAGTAAATAAACATAAATAATAATAAATATTTCTTTTGTATTTAGTTAATATATACAGAAGCTATAATAATATAAATTGATGAAATGTAATATAACCATATGAAAGCAAAATTTTTAAGGAAATAACAAAAGTTCTATGAGAAAGTTGCAATTTTAATATAACAATGGAATTATGTTTAACATTATAGAATGTTGAATATGTTTTGAATTGAAATAACTCATAATGAATGTAAGCTAATTACAAAATAATGCATTTGAAAATTTAAAGAAAGAATATTTATTAGGATAAAGAGATCTCGATGAATAAAATGAGGCTTATTTATTGGAGAAACTACAAATCACCAAACTAAATAATAAAAAACAATTTTTGTAACAAAATATGTATAATAAAGTAGAATTGAGATGAATTAAAGAAATATAATATAGCCATATCAAAGTGGTGTAAGGCTCATAGAGATAGAAACTAGTATTTGACAATAAAGTAACTAAATCAAAGAAAAAAATTAGAATAATAAGGTAAATTATGTAGGAAGTTGAATTCCATGATATTAAGAAGATTGAGTGTAATATTCTTAATCAACAAATTATGTATGAATACAAATATCTCATAAAGTATGACAAACTCATAGAATATAAAAAATTTAAAAATATGAAAATGAATTACTAATTTGATAGAGCTTACAAAATCATGTCTAATAACATTTATTTCATCTTAATCAGGCAATGTTTAGAATTATATGGAATTACAAGTACATAAAAGAATAAATAATAATAAATTATTATTTTATAAATAAAATAAATAAATAAATATATATATATATATATAAAACTAAAAATAAGATAAATTAAAACAATATATTATGAGAAAATAAAAGTGATGTTTAGATCAATCAAGAGGAGATTTAGTATAATTGAGTAATATAAGAAAATCTAAACAAACAATTTGAGGAAATATGATAAATTGTATGTGAACGTTGCCCTCCAATATATTAACAATATCAAATGTGGCATCCTTAAACTTCAAATTAGGACCAAATTAAAATGATTTCTAAAGAATGCAAATAACTTGGAAATATAATATTTGAAAATATAAAAAGAAATAATTAATAGATAGAGTTTGTTGTGCTTAGTCCAATGATATTTCCTTCAAGTTTATTAGGCCTCGATTGGAATTATTATGGATCACAAAAGTAATCAAACATAAATAATGACAAATTTAATTTTGAGAAATTGTATATTGAAGCTAAGATAAGATAAATTGGAGTAATGTAATTAGGCAAATCAAAGAGATTTAAAAGTCATATGAGAGGAGAATTGGAGTTTCGTAGAAATAAGCCAAATGAAAAAGAAGAATTTGTTGAAATGAGATAACTTTATCAGCAGGTACAATTTGCTCAAATGAAAAAAATCAATTCTAAAATCTTGTATCAGCAAATGAGGTACAAATCTATGTCTCATAAAGCAATGATGAATAATACAAAAAATTTCAAAATTATAAAAATAAATATTTAATTTGATGAAGCTTCTCTATATGAGTACAATGATGTTTGTCACTTCTTAATCCTACCTCTCCTTGAATTATTTTGAATTAAAAAAATGGATAAGCTTAAGGAGTAGTAAATTATGATTTTAATGTTATGTAAATACATAATAAGACACAAATTTATTAATGAAAAGTGCACACATGAATCAAAATACTTCATAAAGCATGTAAAAATGTTCAAAAATTAAATATTTAAAAATAAAAAATTAATACTTTATTAAATAAAACTTATCAAGAATAGTCTAACAATGTTTGTTTCATTCCATAAGACATTGCAAGGAATTATTATCAGTTATCAAATAAAGTAATCATAAAGAATGTTAATAGAATTTTAGTATTAACTAAATATATATTAAAAGTTAAATGAGATAAATTGAAATATTATGACATAGCAAAATTATGGTGAAATAAATATTACATAATAAGAGATTTAGAGTTACATAGTCATATAACCAAATCAAAGTAAAATATACAAAGATAAAAGAGACATTATGTCAAAATATTACATACAACAATAATAAGGAGTTTGAGTGCAGTGTTTTTAATTGTCAAAGTTGGCATGAATGAATATATCTCATAAAGCATAAAAACAATTTAGATAATAAAATATTTGAAAAAAATGTGAAAATAAATATTTAATTAAATAGAGCTCATTGAGATGAGTTTAATAAAATTTCTTGGTTCTTGAATTGATGACACATGGAATAACTACATATTTGAAGGTACATAAGCATAGAACATCATAAGTTATTTTTTTTATATTATTTTATTATAATTAAAACTAAACAATAGCTTAATTTTTTGTAATATGATATAATTAAGTCAAGGTAATCTAAAGGTTACACAAAATGGGAATTGGAATTGCATAGCAATTTAACCAAATCGATGTAATGCATTTTAATTAAATCAAAGCTATACATAGATTACATTAGAAGAGATCTAAACCCACATAGAAATATTACCAAATCAAAGAAACAAATTGAAGAAATGAGATAATGTGGTGATGGAGTGTAATATCCAAGATCATCAAATAAGGTGCAAATTAAAATATCTTATAAAAGATATCAATACTGAAGAAAATAAAATATTTTAAAAAATAAACAATCAATTTGATAGAGCTCATTAAGAATGGTAAAATTTTTTTCATTTCATCTCCATCAAACCTCATTTGGAATTATGTGAATTGAAAAAAAATAACCATAATAAATAAAACATTGTTATTTTAATTTATTTAAAATTTATATTAAAATGGAAATGAGATAAATTTAAGAAAACTAATAAAACCAAATCAAGGTGTTGTGATGGCCACACAATAGAAGATTTACTATCACATATTAACATAACTAATTCAAAGAAAAACAATTAGAAGAAATGGCAAATTTTAAAAGTTACATCCTAAGATACTGAGAAGATTAAGTGTAACATCATCAATAATTGAATTAGATACAAATCTAAATTACTAACAACTCGTGCAAAATAACATGGAAATAAATATTTATTTTTTATAAAATTACATATTTAATAAGATATAGCTTATCAAGATGACTCCAATGGTGATGAGATTATCAACACCAAACCATTTTCGAAATCACTACGAATTACCAAAGTAATTAGATGTAAATAATAAAAAAATTATTATTTAAATGTTAAGTATCTATATATATATATATATATATATATATATATATATATATATATATATATATATATATATATATATATATATATATATATATATATACATGAATTAAAGCTAGAAGATTTCATGTTACATAGTAATTTATAAAAATCAACAAAAAAAAGTTAAGAAATAAAATAAATTACATAAAAAATTATATTCCAAGATGTTAAAGAGATCGAGTGTAACATTCTTGATCATAAAATCGAGTAAGAGTAGAAATATCTCCTAAACTATGGCAAGAAAAAAAATAAAATAATAATTTAAATATAAAAATGAAAATTTAATAAATAAAAGCTCATTGAGTCGATGCCAGTAATTTTTGTTTTATCCTTATCTAACTTTGTTTGTAAATACTATGAATTATTAAAAGAAATAAACATAAATTGTAACACTTCATTTTTTAATATCAAGTAAATAAATATTAAAGCTGAAATAAGATTAATTGAGTCAAAATAAGATAACTAAATTAGACGCATGTATAGGTCACTTGAGAGAAAAATTTTAGTTTCAAAGTAATATAACCAAATGAAAGATAAAGAATTCTACAAATGAGATACGTTCCATAATAAAGATAAACTCTAAGATATTAAAGAGATTATGTATAATATCCTTGATCATCATATTAGGAATGAGCTAAAATGCCTCATAAAGCATTTAATAATACAAGAACATAAAATATTTTAAAATATAAAAATTAATATTCAGTTAGATAGAGCTAAATGAGCAGTGTCCATTGACATTTTTTCATCTCAATTAGACATTGTTTGTAATTAATATGAGATGCCAATGAAATTTAACAAAAATAATAATAAGTAATTATGTTTTTAATTAGTAAATATATCTTAAAACTAAAATAAGATAAAATCAAGCACTATCATATAACTAAGTCAAAGTGAACTAAGAGCCACATGTGAATAGAATTACTGTTTCAAAGTAATATAACCAAATAAAATTTAAAAAGTTTAAAAAATGAGATATGTTGTATAAGAACATTACTTCTCAAATACTAAGCTATCAAGTAAAACATAATCAATTATCAAATATGGCACCAAATAAAATGACTTGTTAAATTTGCAAAAGGATAACAGATTAAAATGACTAAACATAAAAAAATAAATATTTAATTATTTAGTGCTTCTGATAGTGAGTCCAATTATGTGTGTTTTGTGTTAATCAGAATCTATTTGGATATGCTATGAATTAGCAAACTTAATAAGCATAAATAATCCAAGATATTAAGAATATTGATAGCAAAATCTTTGATCATGAAGTTATGTACAAATCAACATTTCCATTAAAATGTGTTAATAATCAACAAACTAAAATTTTTAAAAATAATATACAAATTGATATTTAATAGGATTGAGCTTAGCTTGAAGTGTCTCGCTATGCCTTTTTGTCTCTGTGTGACACCATATGAAATAATTACGAATTTTTAAACAAAAAATATAAATAATAACAAATGTTTTTCAATATTTAGAGAATATGTATTAAAACTACAATTAAATGAATTAAAGAATTATAATATAACTAAAAAAGAACTATTTAATGGTGCACATGAGGAGAATTATAGTTCTATAGTAATATAACTAAACAAAGCAAAACATTTAACGAAATTACATCAATTCCATGAGAAAGTTGCATTCCAATTTACTAAGGAGATCAAGCAAAAAATTCAAGACCTTTGAATAAGTTATGATTTGAAATATCTTCTAAATAATGTAAAAACTAAAAAAATAAAAAAAAATTAAAAACAAAATATATACAAATGGATATTTAGTATGATAGAGCTCATCTACATATGTCAAATAACATTTTTGTGGAAAAGCTATGATTTTCCAAATTAAATAATAATAAATAATAAATTTTATATATATATATATATATATATATATATATATATATATATATATATATATATATATATATATATATATATATATATATATATATATATATATATATATATATTTATATTAAATTTAAAATAAGATAAATGTTATATATCGAAATGATGTGAATGTCATTCGAGAGGTGAATTACAATTTTGATAATTTATCAAAATATAAGAAAAAATAAAATAAATGAGAGAAATTATATAAAAAGCTTGAATTCCATGATACTAAGTAGATCAAGCATAACATCCTCAATAGATAAATTATGTATGAATAAAAAATTATTACAAAGTAAGCCACAATCATGTAAAATAAAAATTTCAAAATATAAAAGTAAATTATTAATTAGCTTAACATCATGAAAATGAGTCCACCAACTTTTATTCTATCTCAATTTGTCCACATTTAAAAGTTTATCAAATTATCGTAATAAATAAAAATAAATAATAGTAAATTATGTTTTTTGGAATTAAGTAACAATATATTAAAGTTGAAATATGATAAACTAAAATAATGATATGATAAATCAAAGAAATGTTATGGTCATAATAGAGGAGATTTAGAGTTAATAAGTAATATAACTAAATCAAAGTAAAAAATTCAAAAAAAGGCAATAAATTATTTTTGCAATATGCATTCTAATATACTAATGAGATTGAGTGTGGCATCATTGATCATAAAATGAGGTACAAATCAAAATAATTTGAAAAGCATGAAAAATTGATTTAAATATAATATTTCAAAATAGAAAAGAAAATATTTAACTTGATAGAGCTTATAAGGTTGAGTCAAATGATACTTATTTTAACTCTACTAGGCATTGATTGGAATTATTATTAATTAAAAAATTATTTAAATCTAAATAATCCTAAGTAATTATTATAATATTAAGAAACTATGTATTAATTCAAAAATGAGATAAATTGAAGCAATTTAATAAAATCAAATAAAAGAGATTCAAAAGTTAGAAAAGAGGAGAATTAAACTTTTATTTAAAAACCAAATGAGAATCTAGAATTTGGTGAAATTAGATAAATTGTATAGGAAAGTAGAATTCCATCTAAATAAAGAGCTTCACTGCAACATCGTCGATCGAAAAATAAGGTATGATTCCCAATGTCTAGAAAAACATGCCAAAATTGTTGAAAATAAAAATATTTAAAAATTATAAAAAAATATTTATTAGATGTAGCTCATCAAAATGAGTATAATGATGTTTGTTTCATCTCAATAAAACCTTAGTATTATTATGAATTTCAAAATTTTATAAGAGTAAACTGTAATAAATTATGATTTTAATTTTAGGTAAATATATAATAATAGTCAAATACGATAAATACTTAATAAGAATCAAATATGATAAATTAAAGTAATATAATATGCCCACATCAAAGTGATGTAGTGTTCACATGTGTGAAGAATTAGAGTTTTATAATAATATAAACTTCTCAAAAAAAAACAATTAGAAGAAATGAGATAAATTATGTGGGAAGCCAACATTCCAAGATACTAAGGATGTTGAACACAACTTTCTATACTACTAATTAAAGTACAAGACAAAAATATCTCATAAAAGTGTAAAAATTTGATAAAGCAAAATTTTTAAAATAAACTTAAAAATGTATATTAAATTTGAAAGAGCTCATCAAGTGGAGTTCAATAATGTCTTTTCCATTTGAAAAAGACTCGGTTTTGAATTACTATGAATTGCCAAAAGAAATATGCTTCACATATATTAAATTACAATTTTAATATTATGTACATTATTAATATGAATGAAATGAGATAACTTCAGCCAATATCATGCGGGAAGAGATTAAAAGTTACATAAAGAAAATAACTCAATGAAAAGAGAAAATATGAAAAGATGAAAAATCGTTTAAAAAACTTTATTCAAATATATAAAGGGTATTGAATGTATCAACCTCAACTATTAAAAAGGGAAAAAAGCTAAATTTCTATTAAAACATGCCAAAAAATAAAAAATGTTTAAAAAATCGAAATAAATATTTATTTAGGCAATGCACATTATGACAAGTCAACTGATGTTTGTTTCATCTCGATTAGACTTATTTGGAATACAATAAATCACAAATTAATATAAGCATAAATAATAAAATTTATTGTTGAAAAACTTAAAAAAATATATAATAAATATGAAATGGGATAAATTAAAGTAATATAATATATTTTAATTGATGTTATGTAAGGGTCACATGAGAGGAAATTTAGATTTTTTAATATATCAAAATCTAATAAAACAATTTAAAAAAATGAGATAAGTTTTATTATAATGCTACAATCCAACATAATAAGGAGATGTAGTCTAATATTATTAATCACTAAATTAGGTACAAATAAAAAGTTTTCACAAGTCCTATAAATAAATATATTTAAAATATTAAAAAATACTTCATTAGATAAAGTTCATCCAAGCATGTCAAATGACATTTGATTCATCTTGATTAGATCTTATTTAGGATAAATAAAATTTATAAAATTAAATAAGCTTCAATGATAGTAAATTATTATTTTAATATCAAGTAAACAAATATTTGAACATAAATAACATAAGTTGAATTTTAATTAAATGAATTAAGCATTGCAAACATCACACAATAGGAGTTTTAGAGTTATAAAAATCTAACATAATCAAAGTTAAAATTTTGAAGAGTCCAATGAAGTTTGTTTCATCAAATCAGATATGGTTAAAAATTATAGTGAGTTGTCAGAGAAAATAGTCATAAATAATAATAAATTAATATTTTTAATGTTAAAGAAATATATATTTAAAGTTGATAATGGTAAATTAAATTAATGTAATATAACAAAATCAAGGGATGTAAAAATCACTTGTGAGGATATTTAGAGTTACATAATAATATAAGCAAATGAAACCAAAACTTTTGAATAAAAAATTATATGGTAATATTACATTCAGTGATAATAAGTAGTTTGAGTGTTAATTCCTTTATCATCAATCATACCTAAAAATATCTTGTAAAGCATACCAACATTTTAGAAATAAAAAATTTAAAAATTTGTATATATATAAATGAATATTTAAAGAAAAGATGTCATCATGATGAGTACCACAACATTTGTTTCGTGTCGAACTAACCCTTTTTGGAAAACCTATGAATTATAAAATGAAATAAACAAAAGTAACAATAAATTAATATTTTAATATTAAATAAATATATATCGAAATTAATGTGAGATATATTAAAGCAATATAATATTTTTAAAATTACATCGATATAAACGTCACATAAAAGAGGAATTAGAGGTTCACTATAGTACAAAGATTCTTCACAAAAAAATATAAAAAAAGAAGCAAGTTGTACGACAAACTTGCATTCTGAGATACTTAGGAGATTAAGTGTATATCCTGCCACGTCAAATACAATGCGAATCTAATTATTTAGTGAAGTGTGTTAAACTCTTAGAAAACAAAAGTATTTAAAAATATAGAAATACATAATATAAATTATAATTTTTAATATTAAGTTAATTTAATAAAATCAAAGTGATTTAATGATCATCGAAGAAAAGATTTAGTGCTACAAAATAATATAATCAAATCAAAGAGAAAATGTGGAAGATTTTAGTTTAATTATATAAAATAGTTGCTTTCCTTGATATTAAGGACAATGCATGTAACTTTTTGGATCATTAAATTAGGAACAAATTAAAATTCCCAAAAGTTATGCCAAAATCATAAAAAAATTAAATATTTAAAAATATAAAAATAAATACCTAATTAGATAGAGCTCATTGAGATGAGTTTGACAACATTTGTTTCATCTCTATCAAACCTTAATAGAAGTTATGATGAATTAGCAAATTGAATAAAAAATAATTTTAATAATTTATGTTTTTAATATTAAGTAAATATATATTAAAGCTAAAATTAGAAAAAGCTAAGCATTATAACCAAATCTATTTGAAGTAATGATCACATGGCTGGAGAACTAGAATTTCATTGTAATATAATCAAATCAAAGTGAATTATTGGAATAAATCATATAAATTATATTGTAAAGATGCACTCCCAAATGCTTAGGAGATCGAGTATGATATCCTTAATAAATAAATATTAACAGATTGGAAAGCCTTATAAATAGGGCAAAACCTTAGTTAAATATAATATCTTTAAGATAAAAATAAAAAAAATTATTGAAATAAAGCTTATCAAGAGGAGTCCAATAGTATCTGTTTCATCTTAATAAGACCTTATTTGGAATTATGACAAATCACTAAAATAAAAAAAGCAATAATAATAATTAATTAATGTTTTAATATTTATTAAACAAATATTAAAAACTAAAATTAGATAAATTGAAGCAATATAATATAACAAAACCAAGGAAATGTCAAATTCACATGAAAATAGAATGTAATTTATATTGTAACAAGTAAAAAGGGTAATACAATTTAAAGGAATAAGATAAATTGCACAATAAAGTTGTATTCTAAAATAGTACCAAGATTGGGTGTGACATTCTCAATTTTTTAATATGGTATGAATCAACTTTCTTGCTAAATATTTATAAACAAAAAAAATAAAAACTAAAAGATTTACAAAATAAATATTTGATTGATAGTGATCATTGAGACCAGGTTAGATAAACATTGACAATCATAAATTATTATTTTAATATCAATGAAATATATAGATGACATATTAATTGAGGCTTATTGGAGCCATCTAATATAGCAAAATCAATACAATATAAAGGTCACATGAACAATTACATAGAGTTTCGTTGTAATGAAATGAAATATAGGCAAAAACTTATAGGAAGAGGGAAACTATTTTGGAATATTGTATTCTAAGATAATATTTAGATAAAGTGTATGATACTTAATCATTAAGTGCTATAGAAACAAAATTGTGCTGAGAAACATTCCAAAAACTTTGAAGACAAATTATAAAAAATAAAGATTTAATTAGATAAGAAATCATGATGAGACCAAAATGGTGCTAATTTCATTTGATTTGACCAAGTTACAAATTATTGTGAATTATTAATGTAAATAATCACAAATAATAATATTATTTTATTTAAATATTAAATAAATTTAAATTAAAACTTAAATGGTGTGAATTGATATAACATAACCAAAACAAGGTTTAATGATCATACGAGAGGAGATCTAGAGTTATAAATTACTATAGCCTAATAAAAATGTAACATATGTGGACAAGAGATAAATTATTTGAGAAAATAACTTTCAAAGATACGAAAAATATATACATAGATAAATATTCAATTAGATAGGGCTCGTTGAGATTGGTCCAATGACATCTGTTTAATTTCCATTAGACATTATTTAGAATAACTTTGAATGATCAAGATAAGCAAGTTTAAATAATCATAAATTATTATTTTAATATTAATAAATTTTATATCAAAACTAAAATAAGATACGTGAAGAAATATAAATATCCAAATTAATGTGATTAACTATCACACATGCAGAGATTATAGTTATTAAGTAGTCTAACCAAATCAAATTGAAAAATTTTAACAAATGAGATAAAGTATATATAAAAATAGCATTCTAAAATATAAAGGGCACCAAGTATAGCATCTTCAATTATTAAGGTACAATTTGAAACATCATGTAAGGTGTGCCAAAACTACTAAAAATAAAATATTTAAAAATGTAAAAGATGAATATATAATAAGAGAGTGCTCATCTAAATGAGTCTAATGATGTTTTTCTAGTCTCCATTTTATCCTATATGAAGTTACTTAAAATTATTAATATTAATAAGTATCAATAATAATTAATTATTATTTTTAATATTAATAAAAATATATGTTAAATATAAAATGAGTTAAATTGAAACAATGTAATATAATAAAATCAAGGTGATGTAAAAAATCACAAAAGATTAAAATTAGTGCAGAAAATAATATAACAAAATAAAAGCAAAAACTCAAAAGATAAGGTAAATTATATATGTTAGATGAATTTCATTATACTAAGGAGATCAAGTGAAATATCCTTGATTATCAAATCAAGTAAGAATCAAAATGTCTCATAAGGTGTACTAATACCCATGAAAATAGTTTATTTCAAAATACAAAATGTTATATTTAGTTTGATAAAGCTCATCAAGACTAGTGAAAAAATGCTTATTGCACCTCCAATAGACCTTGATAAAAGGTACCAAGAATTACAAATTTAAATGAACATATTTTATAATAAATTATTTTTTAATGTTTAATAAATATACTTTAAAGAAAGAAATTTGATAAATGTTATCAATGCAACAAAATCAAAAAATAGTTAGGATCATATGAGATGAGAATTAGATTTTCATAATACCAAGTTAAATTAAAAATTTTCAACAAATGATATAAATTTTGCATAAAGACAACTATATATGATTAAGAGTTCTCATAAGGAGTGCCAAATCTTAGTAAAGTATAATATCTAGGAAAATAAAAATTGTCCAAATGAATAAGAATAAAAAATAAATAACTATTTTTAAATAACTAAAAATAAATAAAAAATGAAATAAGTAAACTTAAAGTAATGTAATATAACTAAACCAAGTAGATGTAATGGTCCCACAAGAGGAGATTTAGACTATCATAGTAATATATGAAAAAGAAAAAAAATAATTAAAATAAGATACATTGTAAAGTAAAGTTACATTCAAAGATAGTGAAGAGACTGGCTATGACATTCCCAATTGTGACATCATGTTTGAATTAAAATGTCCACATAAATATTAGTAAACTCCTAAAAAAATATTTTAAAAAATAAAATGAATATTTAATTGATGGACAAGACTTTCAATAAAATTTGTATCATCTCGATTGGACCTCATCTTGGAATAATTGTGGTTAAAAATGTTAAATAAACATAAACAAGCAAAAATTAATGCTTTAAATCAAGAAAATATGTTTTATTAAATAAACATAAACAAGCAAAAATTAATGCTTTAAATCAAGAAAATATGTTTTAAAACATAAATTAGAATTATCAAAGAAATGTAATATAATAAAATCAAAGTGATGTGAAGGTCATACAAGCATAAAATTAGAGTTTATTTGTAATATAACTATATCTACAAAAAACAATATAAGGAAAAAGTTAAACTATATAAGAAATTTCCATTCAAACTTATTTAGGAGATCGAATGTGGCTTAGTTGATTGTAAAACATTATAAATAAAAATCTATCATAAAGCAAGCTAAATCATAGAAAAATTTTAAAAAATATATTTTATTAAATAAAGCTCATCAACAAGACTTTAAAATCATTTGTTTCTTTTAATCAAACCTTGTTAGCAATTACTATGAGTTATTAACATAACTAATCACTAATAAAAATATATTATTATTTAAATATTATAAAATTATATATTAAAGTTAAAATAATATAAATCAAAATAATATAATATAACAAAATCAAGGTGATGTAAATATTACATGATAGAAGACTTAGAGTTAAATGATAATATAACCCAATCAATGCAAAACATTTGAAGAAAAGAGATAAATTATACTAAAAAGTTACATTCCATGATATTACGGAGAACTAGGTAATATCCTAGATTATCAAATTAGGTTTGAATAAAAATATCTTATAAAGTATTCCAAAACTCAAGAAAATAAAATATTTTAACTTATATATATATATATATATATATATATATATATATATATATATATATATATATATTCAAATTGATGAAGCTAATTGAAACAGGTCCAATGACTTTTGTTTTGTCTTGGTTAGAGCCTATTTGAACTATCTTTGAAATAATAAGGTAAATAAGCATAAATAATCATTAATTATTATTTCCACCTAAGAAAATATAAATTGAATGAGATATAAGAATAGTTGAAGTAATATAATACAAGAAAATCAAAGTGATATAAAAGTCATGCAAGAAGAGAAAAAGAGATACATAATCATATAAACAAAATCAAAGTTGAAAATTTAAGAAATAATATAAATTTTATAAGAAAGTAGAATTCCAAGAAATTAATGATTTTGAGTGTAACATTCTTTTTTATTAAATAAGGTATGAATTAAAAAATCTTAAAAACATGGCCAAACTTTAGAAAAATAAAATAATTAAAAATTAAAAAACAAATATTTAATAGGATAATAGTCGTTAAGAAGAGTCCAATGACCTTTTTGGTCTACATCAGACCTCATTTTGTATTACTTTGAATTAATAAATTAAAAGGCATAAATTTAAAACTTATTTTTTTAATATTAAATAAAAAATATAACAAAACTTATATAAGGTATGTTGCACAATGTTATATAACAAAATCACATTGATGTAATAATCACATGAAAAAAGATTTATTGCTAAAAAAATATGTTGATGATGTAAATGCAAAACCTTTAAAGAAATAAGGTAAATTTCATGAGATAGCTATACTTTAAGATACAAATGAGGTCTAAGTATAACATTATAGATCATCAAATTAGGTGGTAACTAAAATGCATCATGAAGAGTGCTAAAACCCTAGAAAATAAAATATCTAAAAATATAAAAACAAATACCTAATTTCATAGAACTCATCAAAATGAGTCTAATAACATTTGTTTCATCATCATTAGGCCTCAATAGAAATTACTATGATTTTTGCCAAATTAAATAATCATATATAATAATAAACTATTTTTATATTTTTAGTAAATATATATTATGGCTAAAATTAAATAAATTAAAATAATGCAACCAAATTAAATGGTTGTAAAGGTCATATGACAAGAGAAAATGATATATATTATATAGGAAAGATAAATTGCAATATACTTAATAGATCATGTGTAGCATTCTTGATCGATAAATATGGTACCAATTTAAATGTCTAGAGATGTGGGCCAAACCTTAGTCAAATATAATGTTTAAAGAAAAAATTGGAAATTTAGTTATATAAAGCTCTTCAAGACAAGTGCTATGACATTTGCTTCATCTTGATAATACTTATTTAAAATTATCATGGATTATCAAATTAAATAAGCATAATAAATAATAAATAACTATTTCAATATTAAGTAAATATGTATATTAACTTTAAAAAATTAGATGAATTATAGTAATATAATATAACCAAGACAAAGAGATATCAAGGTAACATAAGAGGACAATTACTATTTTATAGTAAAATATTAAAAATAAAATGAAAAGTTTGTCAAATGAGGTGAATTATAAAAGAAAGTGGTATTTGAAGCTCTTAATAAGATCTAGATGAGACTCTCAATTATAAAATCATGTATGAATTGAAATATCTCATAAAACCTATAAAAACTAAAAAAAAATAAAATATGTCAATATTTAAAAATTAATACTTAATAAATTGTCCATGTCAAGATGAATCCAAAGACATTAATTTTTCCTCCATTTAACATCATTTAGAATAACTATGAATTACTAAGTTGAATAAACGTAAATAATCATAAGCTATTCTTTTAACATTAAGGCAATACATATTAAAATTCAAATGAGATTTATATAAGAAATGTAACATAAAAATGTCAAAGAAATTTAAAGGTCACAAAATGGAAGAACTAGATTTTTATTCTAATATAATGAAATCTGGGCAAAACATTATGAGAAAGCAGATAAACTCTCTGGTAAAGTCACTTTTCAAGAAACTTAGAGGATCACAGCTAACTTGCTCAATCATCAAGTAAAATAAAAATTAATATGACTCATAAATCATGTCAATTAAATGAAAATTATATTCCAAAAATTTTAAAAAATGATTATATAGGCTCACTAGATGAATCTAATAACATTTGTTCTAAATTGATCAAAACAGTTTAAGAATTACTACAAAATACAAATAAAAACAAGTATAAATAATAATATTTATTATTTTAATATTAATTAAATACATATAAAAACTCAAATAATGTAAATTAATGTAATGTAGTATGACCAAATCAAGGTGATATAAATATTACAGAGAGAAGATTTAGAGTTATATAATAATATAACCTAACAAAGCTTAACATTTGATAAAAAGAGGTAAATTATTTAAGAAAGTTACATTAAATGATACTAAGAAGATCAAATGTAATGTTCTTAGTTATCATGTCAAGCATGAAACAAAATATCCCATAAAATATGTGAAAGCGCTAGCAATTAAAATATATAAAATAAATAAATAAAAAAGAATATTTAATTATATAAAACAAATTGAGATTTGTCTAAGATATTAATGTTATCAAGTATAGCATCCTCTATTGTTAACTATGGTATAAAACAAAATATAATATAAAACTTGCCAAAATTATAAAAAATAATATATTTAAAAATACAAAAAAATGTGTTTAATATAGATTAGAGCTCATTAGGATGATTCAAATGGCCTTTTTTAGCCATCATTAAAACCTAATTATGAAATAGATCCAATTATGAAATTAGAAAAGCATAAATATTTATATTGATGTTTAAATGGATATATTGTAGCAACATAATATAACAAAATCAAGATGATATGAAGATCATGCTAGAAAAGATCTAGTGTTACAAAGCAATATATGCAAATAAAAAAAATAAAATATGAACAAATTAAATAAATTGTATCAAAATATTTCATTCCAATATACTTAGGAGATCAAGTGTAACATCCTCTATTAACAAATAAGGTATGAATTAAAATGTCACTTAAAGCTTGTGAAACCTTAGCAAAATATAACAATGAGGAAAAAAATGAAAATTCAATAGAATAGTTCTTGATCAAACCTCATTCCAAATTACTATCAACAACAAAAAATAAATAAGAATTCATATTTATAAATAAATATTTTGATATACATTAAATATATATTAAAGCTAAAAAATTGAAAAATGTATGCACTATAATAAAGCCAATAAATGAAATATAAAAGTCACTCAAGAGAAGAATTAAATTTTAATAGTAATATATCAAACAAAAATGGAAACATCGAGAGAAAATGAGATAAGTTGTAATAAAAAGTTACTTTCCATAATTACAATAAGTTCAAGTGTGACATTTTGTCTTATCAAATCAAATATGAATAAAAATATCTTACAAAACATGCATAAAACAAAAAATAATAATAAATTTAAAAATATAAAAATCAATTTTTAATTGATAGAGCTTGTCATGATGAGTACAATGATATTTCTTTTCTCAAGTGAACATCATTTGGAATTTTTATGAATTCAAATTAAATAAGCATAAAAAAATGAAGTTATTATTTTAGTGGTAAATAAATATATATTAATTCTAAAGTGGGATTAACTAAAGAATTGTAATATTAGGAAAAAAATGAGATGAAAGTTGCATGGGAGGAGATTTAAGGTTACATAGTAATATCACCAACTCAAAGCAAAACATTTAACCAAATGAGATAAATCAAATAAGAAAGTTGAATTCAAAGATACTAAGGAGACTGAGTGCAACTTCCTTGATGTTCATATAAGGTATCAGTTGAAATGATGCTTGAAACCAGAAGAAACCCATTGAAATAGAAAATTTAAAATTTAAAATAGAATTTTTTATTGAATCATCGAGATGAGTCTAACAACAATTATTTCATCTCAATAGAAACTTGTTAAGAGTTACTCAGAATTAGGAACATAAGTAAGCATAAGTTATAATAATATTATTTTTAATAATAATTCAACATAGATATAACATAAAATTCAATAAATTGAAGCAATGTTATATAACAAAAACAAAGAAAAGTAAAGATCACATAAGAGTAGAATTAGAATTTCATAGTGATATAACGAAAGCAAAAGAAAGTTTGCACAAAATTAAATAAATTATATAGGATTGTTGTTTTCCAATATATTAAAGGGATTGAGTGTAATAACCTGAATTGATAAATCAAGCACAATTGAAATGTCTCATAAAGAATGCAAAAAATCTTTGTCTAATAAAACGTTTAAAAATATAAAAAAATAAATATTTCGCTAGATGGAGAACACTAAACAAGTCCAACCATGCTTGATATTAAGTTGTTATTTTGATATTAAGTAACTATATATTAAAGTAAAAATGAGATAAATTTAAGTAAAGTAATAAGATCAAATCAAAATGATTGAAAGGTCACCCAAGAGGAGAATAGAGTTTCACAATGAAATTATTAAATTAGAGCAAAAAGCTTAAAGAATGAAATTAATTATATAGAAAATGGCCTTCCAAGATGCCAAAGATCGATTGTGACATCCTCATTCATAAAATTAAGTACAAATTGAAATGACTCACGAAGTAAACAAAAACATCAAAAAATAAAATATTTAAAAATATGAAAATAATATTTTAGTAGAAAGTCCTTGTCAAGGGGACTGCAATGACATTACGTTCATCTCTATCAAATTTAAATTGCATTTCCTACAAATTACCATATTAAATAATCACAAACAATAATAAATTATTATTTTAATATTAATTAAACATATATTGAAGCTAAGCTGATCCAAAATAATGTAGTATAAATTTAACATGAGTAGAGATTAAGAGTAGCATAGTATTATATTCAGTTGAATGGAAAAAATTGACAAAATGTGGTTAAGTTTATGGGAAACTTGCTCTCCAAGAATTAGCGGTGATCAACTGTAAAGCCCTTTTTTTATCAAATCATGTATGAATTTAAATGACTTGTGGAGTTTATCAAAGTTTTGAAAAGTATTTCTAAAAGTATAAAAAATTAACATTTAAAAGCACACTTTAATAAACTTATCAATTCTTACATGACTTAATAATCAAGAAACTTACAATTGATCTTGTTAGTAAATTGGAATGTAGTAGCTTTTTTGCATAATTTATCTCATTTTTTAAATTTTTTTTGCTTCAATTTTGTTATATTTCTAAGTATAATTCTCTTCTTATGTGACATTTAGATTCCTTTGATTTACTTATATCACAATACTTTAATTTATCATATTTCAACTTTAATATATATATTTTCCTATTATTAAGATAATAATTTATTATAATTTATGTTTATTTACTTTAGTAATAGAAGTACTTTGAAAAGAGTATTGATATAGTTGAAGGTAATATTATTGCACTCACTATGATGAGCTTCATCTAATTAAATAATAATTTTTATATATTTACTTTTCTTTTTTTTTTACCTATTTTAAGAGATGTTTTGATTTTTCAGAATTAAGGATGTTGTACTTAACCTCCTTGGCATATCTTTTTTCTTCAAATGTTTTGTGTTCATTTTATGTTATTATTATAAAAATCAAATTTTCCTCTTATGTGGCCTTTAGATTTACTTAATTTTATTTTATTATATTACTTCAATTTATCATCTCATTTTAATTTTATTATATATTTACTAAATATGAAAATAATAAATTATTATTTTTCATTTTTATTTAATTTAGTAATTCATAGTAATTCTCAATGACGTTGATTAAGGAAAAGAAAAGTCATAATGACTACCATCCCAATAAATACTCATTTATATATTATTATTATTTTATTTCTTAGCATACTTTATGTAATATTCTGATGTGTATATGACTTGGCAATTTAGAATGCTACACTCAAAATCTCTTATATCATGGATTACAACATCCCATATAATTTATCTTATTTCTTTAACATCTTCACTTTCACTTTCTAAAGTTCTTATAAACCACAACTTTATCTCTGATATGATTTTTACATTACTTTAATTTGGTTTTTCTATTATTTTTCAATTTATATGATGTGAGTTTTTTTATATATTTAGTTATTCTTGAAATAATAATATTTTATTATTAATGTTTATTTACATTAATAAATTATTATAATTTAAAAAAGATCTTATCATGCCAAAATAAATATCATTTGACTCATTTTGAATTGCTCTATCTAATTACATATTCATTTCTTTTTTTGTTTTTAAAATTTTATTTTCTAAGAATTTGATACAACTTATTAGTATTTTGTACCTTATTTTATGTTCTCATTTGTTACACTTGATCTTCTTAGTTTCTTGAAATAAAACTTTCCCATATAATTTATAACATTTTTCTAGTTTTTCTTTTTAATTTAGTTATATTATGATGGAACTACAACTCAACTCTTCTTTCAATTTAGTTATATTAATTCAAACTAATACAAATGGAGTACCATCTAAGAGGAAATAAGCATTCATTTGTAGCTAATTTCACAATCGAGTAAGTTACTAAACTCAATAAGAAAAAAGTTAAAAAAATATTATTTTAATACTAATTAAATATGTGTTGAAGTTAGAATGATATAAAAAGAAGAACTATAATATTACAAAAAAAGTGATGTAATGAGCACACAAGAGAAGGTTTTGAGTTTCATGTTTAAAAATCAAATCAAAGCGAAATGTTTGAAAAATTTAAGATAAATTTAATTAGAAAATTACATTTCACGAATTCTAAGGAGACGAAGCATAACATTATTGACCTTCAATTAGTACAAATTATAATATCTCATAAAATTTAACAAAATATTAGAAAATAAACTATTTAAAAATATAAAAATAAATGTTTGATTTATTGAGCTAATCAAGATAAGTCCAACGGCTTTTGTTTCGTCTCCATTATATGACATTCAAATTTACTATGAATTCCGAAATTAAAGAAGTATAAATAATATTAAATAATTATTTTAATATTAAGTAAGTATATATCAAAACAAAAATGAGATAAATTGAAGTAATGTTTAATAACCAAATAAAACATCAAAGGGTGCAAAGGGCCACACAAATGGCAAATTATATTTATATAGTAATATAACCAAATCAATGCACAAAAGGATAAAAAAGAAATATTATTTATTGGAAGTTTGCATTCAAAGATACTAAATAGATTGTTTGCATCATCCCCTTTTGATAAATCAAATAAGAATCAAAATCCCTCTTTAATTATGACAATTTTCTAAAAAATAAAAATAATTCAATAAATATAAATAGATTCTTAAATGGATATAGCTCATCAAGTGAGTCCAATAATATTAGTTTTTTCTTGTTCATGTCTTGCTCAGAATTCTATAAAAATTAATGGTTAACGAAAGGTGACTTACCATTAAAAAGTAATATAACTAAATTCTATAAAAACTTTTTAAGAAATGAGATAAATTCTTTAAAAAAGTTGTATTGTGAAATACTAAGGAGATACAGTGCAACATCCTTGATCTTCAAATGAGATACAAATTCAAATGTTTCATAAACCACACAAACACCTTAGAACTTAAAACATTGAAAAATATTAAAACAAAAAAAATAATTTCATAGTGCTATATAGGATGAGTCCAAAAACATTTTTTGTCTTTGTCAAACCTCAATTAGAATTTTTATAAATTATAAAAAAAATAAGCATAGATAAAAATAAATTATTAGATACATATATAGTATATGTATATTAATTCTAAAGTGACATAAATTTTGTGTGATATAATATAAGAAAATAATAACAAGATTGAGTGTAATATCATCAACCATCAAATCAATTATGAATCAAAATGACTTCTAAAGCATGCCAAAACAATAGAAAATAAAATATTTTAAAATACAAAAATATATTTATAATGATGGAGCTTATCAAATGAGCCCAACAAACTTTGTTTCATCTTGATTAGACCTTAATATTAACTATTATTAATTACCAAAATAAATAATTACTACTAATAATAAATTATAAACTTAACATAATCAAATATTTATTAAAGTAAAATGAGATAAATTGATGTGATTCAATAAAACCAAATCAAAGTGAAAGAAAGGAGTGGAGACTTAGAGTTACATGGTAATATAACTAAATCATAGCAAAATATTTCAAGAAATGATATAATTTGTACAAAAAAAGTTAAATTCTAATATACTAAAGAGATTAACTGTATCAATCTCCATCAGTTAATATGGTACAAATGTAATGCCTTAAAATGTTTGAAACATTCTTGAAAATAAAATTTTTTCAAAGTAAGAAAATAAATATTCAATTAAATATACCATGTCCAAATAACTCTAACAACATTTATTACATTACAATCTAACCACTTTTGTAAGTACTAATAATCAAAAAAGTAAATAAGAATAAATAACAATAAATTATTATTTTAATGTTAGGAAAATACATATTAGAGAAATGGCACAAATCAAAACACTATTATATAACAAAGTTAAAATGATGTAATGGCCACAAGAGAATAGAATTAGGTTTTTATACCAATATAACTAAAGCATAGCAAAAGATTTTAAAAAGTGAGGCAAATTATCCAAAATAAATTCATTCCTATAGGTGTAACAATCTCGATCATCAAATCATGTTCAAATAAAAACGTCTTATAAAACATGCCAATATTATAGAAAATAAACTATCTTAAAAAAATAAAAATAAATATTTAACAAGATAAAGTTCCTTAAGATAGATCACACGAGAGGAGAATTAAGATTTTATAGAAATATAACAACAAAGTCAAAGTAAAATATTTGAACAAATGCAAAAAGTTACATAGGAATCTTTTATTTCAAGATACTAAGGAGATCGATTGTAACATCCTCGACCATCAACAAGGTATAAAGCAAAAAACCATAGAAAACATGGTAAAATATGATAAATAAAAATATTTAAAAATATAAAATTAAATATTTAAAGTTATAGAGTGCATCGAGATGAGTTGAACAATAATTGTTTCATCTGGATTAGACCTTGTTTAGAATTAATGTGAATTACCAAATAAAAAAGCATAAGTAACAATAAATTATTATTTTAGCATCATGTAAATTTATGTTAAAGATGAAATGAGATAATTTGAAGTAATGTAATATAAGCAATTCAAAGTAATGTAAAAGGTCAAGAGAAAATTGATTTAGAGTTAGATATTAATATAACCAAATTGAAGAAAAAAATTAAAAAAATAAGATCAATTATGCGATGAAGTTGAATTCCAAGATACTAAAGATGTTGAGCATAACATCCTCAATTGTCAAATGTGGTATGAATTTAAATCTCTTACAAATCTTATTAAAAGATTAAAAAAATAATTATTTAATAATGTAAAATATAGTGCGTACAACTACTTCAAAAACATTCAATTGTTCTTGATCAAAACTAAATTGGAATTGTTTTGGATTATAAAAGTAAATAAGCATAAATAATTAAGATAAATACTTTAAAATTAAGTAAACATATAATAAAAATTGACTGATACAAATTTAAGTAATATAGTTTAATAAAATAAAATCAAGGTAATGACCACTTGGAGTAGAATTAGTTGCATATGAAGGCACATATGCACATACACACACAAGCACACAAACACAAACACAACAACACATACATAAACACAAATGCACACATACACCCAAGTAGTCATAGATGCACAAGCACTCATAAACACACATGCATGTACCCACAAACATGCATGTGCAGATATGCTCAAAGACACATACTTGCATACACGCTCACACACATACACTTACAGGCACACACACACGCAAAAGCATGCACACATGCCCACACACATGCACACACATATATGTGCACCCATGCACACGCTCACACATGCACATGCCCACATACGTGCAAACCCAAGCACACAAAAGCAAATACACATGTACACTCACACAAATGCATAAACAAATGCACACATGCATATGCACAGATACACACATGCACACACATAAGTACACAAAAAAATAAGCACACAAACTTGCACACGAATGTACTTCCATATGCACAATGACATGCACACACAAACACTGCACAATCATGCAAACACACACATGTGCACGTGCACACAAAAACACTCACAACAACATTCATGCACACACACACACACCCACACATACATGAACACACACACATGGATAATCTCGCATACATGCACAATCACGCAAAGACACACATATGCATGCATGCAAACATAAAGATGCATACATACCCACATATACAATGTACACACACATACATCTACACGCTCACTCATGCACACAAATGCACATGTGCACAAGAATATACACACTAACACACACACATGCACATGCACATACACAAACACAAACAAACATTCAGAGACACACGCACAAACTCAGGCAAACATGCACATTCGTACTTGAGCATGCACACACAAGCAAACACATGCATGCACAAGAACATGCACATTAAGTCACACACTCATGCACACGAACACAAAAGCATACATACAGGCTTACAACTTGCACACAAATAGGCCCACAAACACACACATATATGCACACATATAGTTGCATGCACATATGTGCATTCACACATGCAAACACATGCCCGCACACAAATACACATACACACAAGAATAAATGCCCACACAAACACACACATATGCACATGCATACACAAATATGCACACAAAGACACACATAGGTACTTGGATACACAAACACAAACATAAAGACACATGCACACACACACACATAAAATGCCCACACAAATGGCCATGCATAGACACATACATATACACTCTCTCTCTCACACACACACAACACATACACATGCACACACAAGAATGCACATGCATATACATGCAAACAAACACATATGATAGTGCACATGCATACAAACACACAGACGAGCTCCCAGGCATAGACACACACTCTAATATGATCACAAATGCACATGCACATGCATAAGCTCATAGACTTGCATACACATACACACAATACAAACTTGCACACACACACATACATACATTCAAATGCACACAGTCATATACATGCACACAAGCTCACATACATACAGGAGCACTCAAAAATGCACACACAAGCACACACCATACATGCCTACAAGAACACACACACAACATGCCCATACATAAGCACACATAAATGCCCAAGCATAAACACTGACATGCACATACTCACACATAAACACATGCACACAAATGCAAAGATGCATGCACATACAAACTTGCATGCACATGCAATCACACAGACACACATACCTGCACACACGTATACACACATGCACATGCATATGTACACAAATGTCTATGCACCTACATGCACACATATGCAAACTCACATGCATTGGCACACACATATATACAAAGGATCATAGACATGTGCAAACACTTCCCCACACACATGTGCACAAAAAAATGCACATGCATACACACACACACACTTACATACATGTGCACATACATGCACACTCACACGTAGCAACACACATATACAGTTCGTGCACACAGATAAGCATACACACATATGCACACAGTCACACATATAAGCACAGACATAGATACCCACACAATTGCATATGCATCTATGTATTTAAATGCATCCACGCACAAACATGCACACTTTACTGCACACACAAGTATAACCTATACACACACATGCACATAGATGCACCCAAGCACACACGTGCTAGCATATGCGCACATACTCTCACATAGGAACACACATGCAAAAGCTCACAAACACACTTGTATACATGCAAACAAACACAAGTATACACACATGCACACACAAGTATACAAACACTCAATACACAGCCGTGCACACACACACAAACTGGCACATAAGCATGCACCCATGCACACACATACATACACACACAAGCCCATGTACGCACACACATAAGACACATGCACAAAAACATGTCCATAGACATGCATGCAAAAAAGCACATACACACAAAAAGAAATGTATAACCAAACCTACTTGCATGCACCTACAAGCACACAAACACATGCACGCGCACAACCACACACATGCACACACACACATATGAACACATGGACACACATGCACATAAACACACACATGCAAGCACAAGCACACACATGCATACACATGCACTGTGTGCTCAAGCAAGCACAGCCATGATTATATGCTTACATGCACATGCACATGCACAACACACACACACACACACATTTCTATTCACTAGTAGGTACATGCACATACACACACACACATATGCAGAAATATATACACACATGAAGACACACATGGATGCACATGCACAAATACATACCCAAAACAATGCACACATACATACACGTGCATTACACACAAATGTATACAACTATGTTAATGCAAACAAGTACACACACATAAATAGACACATGAGCACACACATGTGCACATCGGCCCAAACATACATACATTTACAAATGCAAACACACTTGTGCTCTCTCATATGCACATATGCTTGCACCTTCACATGCACCCACACTCATACACAAGAACACATGCACACATAGATGTACACACACACATGCACACAGAAACAAACATGCACGTAGACCCACATCTACACACACATGCAAAGATGCACATAGGAGTGCACACATCTGCATGCATAAGCACATGCACATGCATAGGCACACAAGCTTATTGACATGGACAAATATAGTTTGACAGACACACGCACATGCACACACACACACACCCATGGATGCACAATCATGCAGACAGACATACATGCATAGACACATGCACCCACATATATACACATGCACACATAACTACACACACCCACACACCAACATGCACACACAATAACACATGAACATGAACACACAAACACGCATGCACACAAAGAATCAATGCACACACACACATATGCATATGCCTCTATGAGTGTACACACATACCTCAAGACACACATGCACGAACACACACACACACACGCAGACATGCATAGGCACACATATGCACATACATGCACATACACATGTATAGACGTGTACACAATCACATGCACACTAATGCACATACTTGTACACACATAGGAACACACATGCACATTTAGAAGCTCACAATCCTGCACACACACCCATATATGAGTACACAAGAACACATAGGAAAACATACACAAGCACATGCACACACACATACACATAAATTCACACTTATGTCCATGTACACAGACATGCACACATACATGCACATAAACATAAGGACATACACAAACACTTGTATAAGCTAACCCAAAATTCACATGCACATACACAGACATGCACATCATCATTACATAGAAACACAAAATTCATATGCACACACCTGCACCTGCACAAACACACACATACACATGCACACACACAAATTGACAAACATGCATAGATGCTAGGACAAGCAAATGCACACTCATGCATAAACACAGACACACTCATACACACACATTGGCACAAATACACATGCATGCACACACACACACATAAAAGCACACTCTCATGCATAATCACAAGCACAAACACATGCATGCACATCCACATGCACACACATGTACATCCATCCACACACATGTGTAATGGTACACACACAGATGCATGCATACATAGACATACACAAATGCACACCTACACACACACCAACATCTCCCATATAAACAAACACACACACATGTGCACATGCACATATTCATGCGGACACATGTTTATGCTTGCACACACATACATATATACATGCACGCACATGCATACATGTGAGCACACTTGTATGCACTCACAAAATCATAGCCATACATATAGCCCCTACACAAACATGCACACATACACACACAAGCATGCAATTGCAAACTTATACACACACACACTCTCTTGCATGCACAAGAAGACACACACACATAGACATACACACATGTGCATAGTCACACACACACACATGACCACACCAATACAAATATGTGAATGAACACACACATGTAGAGATACACATTTGAACACTTTTGCAAACACACAACCATGAACTAACATAGACATACACCATCACATATACACACTTGCACACACAAACATGCACATAGTCTCGTGCACTCAGGTAGGCACATGCACACACATAAAAATGCACACAAACACACATATACACACACACGTACAACACAAACCTACATAAAAACATGTGCTTGCACACACATATGCAAACAAGAACATATGCACACACAAAACATGCATGTAAAGCCATGTACACTTACACAAATACACATAAATGTGCACAGACTTACACAATACACATGCACAAAAAAGAACAAGCTTATGCATGTTCGTGCAAACATGTACATGCACACATGCACACACAAACTCAAATGCATTCACACACAAATGTGCATACATGAACATGCATGTACATGCCTTCTCCCACCAATGCACACACACATCTACACATACAAATACAAACATAACCACACATGCACAAACACAAATGCACACATGCTTATAATCATGCACAATCACTCACGCACATGCTACCATAGACACACATGCACACACACACACACATACATGAACATGTAGACAAGCACATAGATAAATACATGCATGCACACTCACAGACAAACACATAAGCACATGCACAACCACATGTATGCACGCACAAATACACACATGCACATGCATATGCACCCATGCACAAACTCGTGCACATACATACACATGCAAATGCATACACAAGCACACAAAAGTGAATGCACATGCACATGCAAACTCACAAACACAAGCACATAGATGCATACGCTCACACACATGCACATAAAAAGACACACAATTGAACAGACAAACCCATGCAAATAGATGCATGCTGATATGCACAAAGACACACATGCACACTCAAGTGCACACAGACACACTAACACACATACCCACATACATTTGTGCTTACACACACATGCACTAACAAACACTTATGGACACTCTCACATACATGCATTAACACACAGACACACACACAAACAAACACACATGCACACAAAAATGCATAAACACAAAGAGGCATGCACACACACACATACAAACGTATCGACATTCTCACCTATGCACACACACAAGCACTTACAAGCACACACATGCAAACACACACACATAGTGTACATAAACATAAGCACACACCCACACATGCACCTACCCACACAAACACACATGAGCATAGACACACACACACACACAAACTAGTGTACAAGCACATAAACAAACACACATTTAGATGCACACACACATACATGTGCATATGCACACACACACATGCGCATACACATACGCCCACCTACCTACACACACACATACTTGTTCACATGCACTTCATACATACACCCACATACTCACGCACACACACAAGAACATGCATGTGCACATGTAACCACACACAACATATGTACACACACATGCACAGAGAGACACCCACTAATTCACACACATAGACACATGCATGCATACATGCAAGCACACACACACACATACATGTACACATCTACACAAATATAAACTTGCACATGCACACACAAACATACATGTAGACAATCATCACACATACAAAGACATGCATGTGCATAAGCACACAAACATAGAGATGCACACATGTACATGGATAAGCACATGCAAACACACATGCACGCACACACAATCAAATACACAAACACATGCACACATATGAACATACACACACATATGTACCTTAACAACACACATGGACACACACATGAACATGAACATGCTCACGTACAGCCACAAACACAAGCCTATGCGTAGACACACAAATGAGCACTCACACAAACACACACATGGTTACACATGCATATAAGTAGATACATACATAAACATGAACACACACTCATACATGAACCTAAGCATAGACACAAAAAATAATATAAACACATAATCACACACATAGGCACATGCACACACACACACAAGCTCAAAGACTTGCACACACATGCACAAACATGTATAAACAATGCACACAAAACACGTGCACACACACATTGAACACAAATGTAGACACATTCGAACTAACACATGCCTATACATAAGCCCAAATAGATGGACATTCATTGACACTCACATGTAGACACACAAACAAGCATATGCACACATGTACACACACGCAAAGCTGCATGGACACACAAACATGGATGCACCCACACTCCCTCAAATAGACATACATGCATGTGTCCATGCATACATGCACATATAGATAAACACATATGCTAACAGACACAAATGCAAACTTACATGCACAGAAACACACACATTCACAAAGGCTCATAGACATACACATGCACCTACACATACATGTGCACATAGACTTGTACATGCACACACACAAACATGAACACTCACACATACCAAAACATGTACACACCCATGGTGCACACATGTGCATACATGCACACAAACATGCTTACACATGCAGACACCCATTGCATACATGGAGGTCCATGCATCCTTGCACAGTTGCAAGGCAAGCACACATGGATGCACCCGCACTCACACACACACAAGAACTCATGTTCACAAAGGTGCACACACAACATGCATACACAAACAAACTTACATGCTCACACACACCCACACACACATGCACACATCAACATGTGGAAGCACGCAAAAGAACATGCATGTGCAAGCACAATCTCATGCACATTGATGCATACTCTCATACATAGGAACACAAATGTGCACAAACAGGCATATAAACTTCTACACATAAAGGCTCATAGACACACACACATATGCACATATGTAGATGCATGCACTCACACACACACACTTATACACACAGACATGCATGCACACACATACCCACACACATATAAACACACACATCGATACACCCATAGAGACACATAAACAAACACACATATGCATATGCACACACACACATGCACACAAAGATGCAACTACACATGTGCACATACACAACACACACATAAATGCCAATGAACATGAATAAAAAAATGCACACACACATACACACATGCATGCTCACAAACACATACATATACCTATGCATAGGCACACACTCATGCCTATTCACAAACATAGACAGGAACAATCACATGCACACACAAACCTAACAACACATGCACACACAATAACATACACATATACACATATCCACACATATGAATGCACATGCATAGAAGCACACACATGCATAAACACAAAGATGGATGCGCATGCACACACACACAATTGTAAGCACCAAAGAATAAACACACACATATTAATAGAACACATATGCACATGCACATGCACATGCATACACATTAATACAAGCACATACTCACGACATAGGCGCACACACACAAGCTCATAGACTTGAATAAACATGCACGCACTCACATGCACACATGCATACAAACATGCACGCACAACCACATAAGCACACAAACCCACACACCACACAAGAAAGCATGCAAACACATAACCCTATGCACAGGAACATATAGATCCCCATTCATAGACATTAACAAGCACACACTCATACACAAATACAAGCAAACATGCACACACATGCAAATATTCATGCATGCAGATGGACTTGCACAAATACACATACATGCACACACACACACGCACACAAGTACATGCATTTGAGCACATATGTGCAAGCACTTGCATGCACACACATGCACACTGCAAGCATAGGCCTACACATATACGAAAAGACTCGCAGACATGCACGCACAACTACACACATACACACAGATAGATAAACACATACACGAACACATACTAGCACATGTATATGAACAAACATGCACATTCACACTCGTACTTATTAGTATATACACAAGCACACACACACATGCGTACAATCACTCACACACATATGCATAGACACACAAACACATATATGCATGAATGCACATACACACATGGATGCAAAAATACACACACATGCTTGCACACACATATGCACATGCACACACATACACACCCACACATGTACAAAAACACACATAGACTTACACACACATAGACACACACATGCACAAAAACACACACATGTACAAACACATAGATGCACTCAAACACATATGTGCACATGCATGCACATGCTCATTAATAGACATGTACACATGCAAACATACACAACCATACACACATCCACACAAATACACAATTGCACACACATCCACTCAAAATGCACATTCACAAACAGAAATTTACAAAGATACCAACAAACATGCACTCATACTTATATACATGAACATGCACACTCACTTGCACACACACACACATGCTCACACAAGCCGATGTATACACATACATAAACACATGTACAAAAAGCATGCACATAGACATACAAGCACAAAAGTACATGCACATGCAAACAAACGTTAAGCCACACACACTTAAATGCACCCATATGCACACAAATGCATGTACACACACAACTACACCATACATATACACACGCATACACACAAACACACAGATGCAAGCATAAGTATGCACAAGCATACACACATGCTCATGCTCATGCACACACTCATGCACATGCATACACACACACACACAATGGATGCACATGCATAAACATACACTCACACCCATACACACATACACACATGCATGCACAACTACACACACAACACAAACACAAATACATACACACATGCAAGCTCACATGCACACACACACAAACGTAAGCACCAAAGATTAAAAACACACACACACACATACACTAATAAAACACATATGCACATGCATGTGCATACACATTAATACAAACATATCCTCACAACATAGGCACATACATACACACACAAGCTCATAGAGTTGCACACAAAAGCAAGAAAATACCAACAAGTTTGTGCACACGAACACACACACACACATGTATAGCCACTAACATGCACACACTCACACACATGCATAACACACACACACCCACACACCACACAAGCATGCAAGCACACACACATAACCCCATGAATAAACACATATAGATGCCCATGCATAGACATTAACATGAACACTCTCACACATAAATACAAGCAAAAAATACACACACACACACACACAAGCATGCATGCATATAGACTTGCACAAATACACATACATGCACACACCCATGCATATAAGTACATGCATATCAACACATATGCTCATGCTTATGCATGCACACTCGCATCCATAAGCCCACACATATATGCAAAGACTCACAGACATACACACCTGCACAAACACACACACACATAGATAGATACGCACATGCCGAAAACACATACTTGCACATGCACACACATGCATATGCACACTTAAATATATTAGTACATACATAGGAACATGCATGCATGCACACACTCACTCACACACATATGCACAGACACATACACACATATATATACATGAATGGACATACAAACATGGATGCAAAAATACACACACATGCTTGCACAGATGCATGCACATACACCCACACCCACCTACACATGTACAAAAATACACATAAACATACACACACATATACACACAAACACATGTACAATAACACACATATGTGTGAACACATAGATGCCCCCAAAGACATATGTGCATATGCATGCCCACATAACAACACACATGTGCATGTTCACCAATATACATGTACACATAAACACATACACAAGTGCATAAATGCCCACACACAACCACTCATGCATGCACATTCACACACACATATGTACAAATGCACCAACAAACACACACTCATTCTTACATACATGAACACACACACTCATTTGCACACATAAATGCACACACAAGCCCATGTATGCACCAACGTAAAACACACGTACAAAAAACATGCATATAAACATACAAGCACAAAAGTACATGCATATGTAAACAAACATAAAACCACACATACTAACATGCACTCACACACACCCATATGCACACAAGTGCATGCACAATTTTATATGCATGAATATGCACAAATACACACAAACCCACACACACATACATGCACAAAAATTCACACAGGCATAAATATATGCACATACACACACACAGAGACATACAAGCATGAACATGTTCACACTTTCACCAACACACAACCATACACACACACACGAATGCACACACATAAGCGAACATGCACTGACCCATGCACTCTCACAAGCACATAAACACATACACAAATGCACACAAAACAACATGCACATGCACACAAACATGCAAGCAAACACACACATATAAGACACAGGAAAACACACATGCACATGGACAAACAAGTATAAAGAACTTAACATAAATGAAGACACATATACCCATGCACACTAGTATGCACATATGTGGGCACAAACCCCCATGCACACACAACCATACTTGGACACAATCACATATAAGAACACACAAGTGCACACATGTACACACACATAATGGTGCATGAGCAAAAAGACATGCACACATGCATGCACATCTAAACATGTCACACATGCACATTCAAACTCGTACGCATGTGCATGCATGTACACACATGGACACATATACACACCAGCTTGTACATGTGCCTACACATGCGCTCATACACATGCATACTCACATGTGCACACATATGCATATGCACACACACACACATATGTGCAACCACACCAATAAAAAAGCAAACATGTAAAAACTATGCACACACAGCTCTCACAAGACGCAAACATGCAAAGACACTTACGCACATATGCACACACACACATAAATACAAACACAAAAATGCACTCAAGCATATACACATGCACACACACAGTCATGAACCCATGCATAAAAATAAATACACACATTCATGCATGCTTCTACACATGTATAACATGCACATATACACATAGACAAGAACACATATGCACACACGTACATGCATACATATACATACATGCACATGCATGCATAAATATACACGCACGAACACATATCCACACATGTACACACACATAAATACGCACACAAATGCATACACATATATGCACATGAAAAACACTTTCACACAAGCATAGGCACACATGCACATGCATGCAAATACACTAACACAAGCACATATATATGAATGCACACACTCAAGCACAAAAAAAGCACACATACACGTGTAAACACACATACACATGCACACACAAAAATGCACATCTATACACACACATGTGCATAAGCACATGCACATGCTCACTTAAGTGCACCCAAACAAGTACACCCACATGCACCAATAGTCTCACAAATGTACACATACCCATTCACATAAGAACACACAAATACACAAACTTGCAAACACACATGCACACACATGAACGCACACACACATGCACATAATGCATGCATGCTCCCAAGTTGGAGTATGTGCAGACACATGCATACATACACATGCACACCAGCAAATACACCCACAGAATTTAACGTATGCATGCTCACTCACATTTGTAAGAAACAAACAAACCCACATAAACATGCACTCACATAGAAAGACAAATGCATACACACATGCACATGTTGATCAACACATAAGAACACATTTGCAAAAACACATGTATATGCATGAATGCATGAGAAGGCATACAGACACACAAACATGCACACACTAATTCCTACACAAGCATAACCACACAAGCAAAATACACACACATGCACACACACACACACACACATGCATATGCACACACACACACACACACTACCATACACATTAACATACACAAAAAGATGCATATGCTCTCACACAAAGTCACATTTGTGCAAACAAACATACAAATGCATGTTTTTACGCATGTACACACACACATGCACACATAGGCATTAATGCACACACATACACGATCACATGCACTCACATGCACACAAACATTCATTCACAAACATATATAAACACACCAACATGTGCACTCGTGCGCACACATGCACACCCAGAAGCATACACATGCACATACCCTTGCACACACATGCAAATGCAGATGTACGTCTACACACACTCATGCACGCACACTTGCACACACACTTACATGCACACACAAGAGCACACATGTGTACTCATGGACACCCACATGCACATGCACACACCTTCACACACATACACACACATATCCACATGCCCAAGAATGCACACACACACCAACATACACATGCATACACTCTTGCATGCACCAGCAAATACAAACATACACTCACACACATATACAGACATACTCACACAAATGCATGCACAAACACATACATAAATACAAAGATGCACGTGCACACCCACACATGCGTGCAAGTGCAAAAGCACACATGGACATGCACACACACATGCCCTCACATGCACAAAAGCACACACACATGTACGCACACATTCTCAACCATGCATTAAAACACATAATAAAGACACATACACAAGCACATATGAACCCACAAACACACATAAAGACACATGTGCGCACCTACTCATATATGCATGCATACCCATACACTTGTGCATGTATAAGTACACATACATTGATACACACATTACCAAACACATATGAAGACACACACATATGCATGCATGTGCACACACATATGTGTACTCACATGCATGCACACACATACACATAGACATTTATTCACAAGCATACATATGAACACACACATGTGTGCATACATACACCCAAACATATGTGTATGCATGCACAAAGACATGCAAATATAGAAACACACATAGACATGCATACAAGCATGCATAGAAAATCACCCACATTCACTACCCCCAGACACAACACACACATGCACATAGACACAAATGCACACTTCCACACACAAGTAGACACACACACACGCTGCATACAATCACACACATAGACACATCCACACACACGAACCCACAAACACTCACATGCTCTTTATAAGCACCCACACACACACATACATGCACTTGAGCATGTGCCCACACACAAGCATACACACACACATATGCTTGCACACATAAATGCATGCAAGCAATCATGTGGACACACGTAAGCAAATGCACAAACACACACACACATATGCACCCAGACTCATGCAACAAACACACATACATGCACAAGCACATGCATGCATACACACACATGCATAAAACACACACATACTCTTGCACACACCCACCACATGAACAAACACAAACATGGTCAGACACATATAAGAAAAGATGCATAATTGCTCATAAACATACTCAAGCACACACACACTCACACACACATGCACAAGCACACACATCAAAAACACACACACATGCACTAGCACACATGCAAATGCACACATACACACAAAGATGTACACCCAACCACACACACTCACTCTCATGTACACACAAACACAAGCAAACATAGCAACACAAGCACAAACACACACATGCATATGTGCATGAATGCACAAGCACACTTGTACACACATACAAGCATGCATGCACACACACATATATAATTGCAATACACAACCATGAGCATGCACAAAAATAAATAGATGTTCTCACACATGCACACAAAAACACACATGCACAAACACAAACACACACATATTAGTACTCACAAGCACACATAAATATGCATACACATGCACATTTACACACACATGCAACATGTGCATGCGTGCACATGCACTCATGCATGAACACACCCATAAGCATGCACACACACACACAACCACATGTACACACACCCACACAAACAAGCACACACAAAGGTTTGTGCACACGCCCATATGCACACATAGGTATGCATGCAAGTATACACATGCATGTACCTATGCACACACAAGTAAATCCATACACATAAGCTTACACAAATGCATACATGCACTTGCACAAACACAAGTAGACACACACATACCCACATGCACACACAAACAAATAAGCACATGTGCACACACACAAACATACCCACAAACATAAACACACTCACACACAAACAAATATAAAAACACACATACACACAAACACATACACAGATACTTACACATGCACATGCACACATACATGCAGACACACACGCACACACACATATACACAAACACAAAGACAAATGCACATACGCACACATGCACCAATGTACACATGCACACACACACACACATAAATCCACTCTCACACATTCGCAAGCATGCACACAAACATATGCAAAGAGACACATACACACACACAAGCACATAGACACATGCACACTCCCATGCACAGAAGCATGCATACCATATGCATGCATACACATAAACACATACACATGCATGTCCACACACACACACATGCATTTGCATACACTCATGCACACACACACACACCAATAGGGCACCACACACATGCCCATGCAAATACATGTGTGCAAATAAGTATGCACACATACACATAGAACTACACACACGAATGCACAAATACACATGTGTACAAACACACATGCACACACACATTTATAGACACACACATGCATTCTTGCACACATTCTCACACATGGATGCACACACGCACGCATTCACTCACATGAGCTTACATACACACATACACGCACATGCATAAGCACACATACATGCTCCCACACATGCATACAAGCACACACACACACACATGCACTCACATTCTCATAAACTTATGCACACAAGCATAGGCTCTCACCTTCACACATGTGCATACATAGACACATGCACACACAAAAAAGCTAACAACCACACGCATGCATACACACATACACATGGACATGCACACAAGCTCATAGGGACACATATGCATAAATACACATGCAAAAAAATACACACACACACAAGCACACACACATGCATTCACACTTGCATGGATACACTCTTATGATTACATGCATACATGCACAAATAGATCTGCTCACTTACACACGCAAGCACACACATATGTGTAAATGCATAGACACACACACATGCACACCCACACGCACACACACAACCATAGTCATGTACGCACATGCACACACATAAACACATGCATTCATAAACACATAGAAAGATAAGCACATACATGCACACGTGCACGTGCACCCACATAAACTCACATGCACACACATGCACAAAAATGCATGCACACATACACATGCACACGAACACAAACACTAAAATGCACTCACATGTGTGACTTCAAAGAAATACAATCACTTGAACATACGCACGCACATGCACACACACAAACACACACAAAGGCATGCATGCAGGAATCCACATACGTGCATGCATACGCAAAAGTGCACACTTGCACTCATAGACATGAATAATACAACACACACCAACATGCTTCCACTCTCACACATACAAACACACACATGTGTAGATACTCAAAAATATACAAACACATACACAAGCATATAGACATATGCACACATATACACAAACA
Organism: Vanilla planifolia; assembly: GCA_023846275.1. NCBI lineage: Eukaryota > Viridiplantae > Streptophyta > Magnoliopsida > Asparagales > Orchidaceae > Vanilla > Vanilla planifolia. The sequence continues at coordinate 1,043,925 of JAIUJO010000114.1, forward strand.
CATCGACACACATATACGTACATGCATGCATGCACACGCATGTTTTCACACAAGCACATCATGCATCTACAAACACACACATGCACACACAAGTACACAAAAAAAACACACAAACACCCACATTAACAAGAAAACATACATGCATGCATGCACACATACACAAATGCATACACACACATAAACATGCACACACAAATGCATGAATACACTCACACTAATGCATGCACATACATTAAGACATACAAGCATGCACTCACACTCACATGCATGCATACACGCACATAAACAACAAAAAATGTGAACACACATGCACTCATGCTGACACACACTAGTAGACATACAATACAAACACACACATAGGAAACACATGTGCACACTCTCGCACAAACACACACACTCATCCATATGCACAGGCTCACACAAACACACACATGCATGCATAAGCACACACACTCGTACACTACCATGCAAAGATGCACATGCATAAGCACAAAAACACATGTACACACATGCACACACACACCCAACTATATAGGCATAGTCAAACACTAGAACACATAAACACATGCACACACATGTGCACACATGCACACACATGTGCACACATGCACATCTGCACATACATACACACACATGCATGCAACATTCATGAACAAGCATGCATATGCATGCAAACACACATTCACATGTGTAGGAATAAAAATACAGACACAAGCTCACAAATATGCACATACACATGCACTTAGATGCATACACAAACGTACACATGCATACACACACAAGCACACACACACATGCATATGATCACACACACTTGCATGCACTCATGTCCACAAACACATGCACGCATACATGTCACATAGACATACACACACCCAAGCATTCACACATTCACATTCATGCACACACACACACACACATACACACATGCAAATGAACAAACACATGCTTGCACAAGTGCATGTGCACACATATGCATACACACACAAACACATACTTGCACTTGCACAATTACAAGCACACACAAACACACAGACATATACACACACACACATGTTTGCATGGACACTTTCAAGCATAACCTCACACATGCACACACATGCATACATATGCACATGCACACACAAAAATAAAGGCAAGCATGAACACACACCCACACATCCATACACACACATGCATGTAAAAATGAATGAACACATGTACACACACATAAACACACACAAACATGCATACATAAATGCACAAACATAAGCACAAAAATAAATGCACACACTAGCACACACACACATGCACACACAGGTGCACAAACACATGACCAAAGATACACACTCACTCACACACAAACACACATGCACACATAGAAACACATGTAAAACTACACACACCCACACTCACACACACCCACTCTCACACACACCAACACTCACGCACAAACATGCATGTGTACATACACACACAAATGTACATACAAACACTCATGCATGCATAAACACAAGCATACAAGCACACACATGTGCACTCATATAGGAGCACATGTATTTTCCCATACACATACACACACACACCCATACACCAACACAGTCATATGCCCACAAACATGCACAACAACACATCAATGCATATGCATGCACAATAGTACACACATATATGAAGAAATAGAGATGTATGCCCACATCAACAAACACATGCACCAACAGAAACACACACACACATGCACATGCACACACACACACATACAAGTACTCAAAGACAAGAAAAACATATAGACACACACAAACATGCACTCATAAATACGAACATAAACACATACATGCACACACACAACGCACACATGTAATTGCATAAAATCACACCCATACCCATGCACATAAGAGTACACATGCACACATGCCCAAAAACAAATTCAAAGTCACCTATATGCACATGCAAACATACTCATGCATACATTAGAACACACATACACAATCATACGCATACACACAACCACACTCGTATACATACACACACAACCCTACATGTGCATACAACATTGGTACAAGAGCACATGACCATGCACACAATTGCACACACATGCGTGTAGACAAACACACACAAAACACACTCATGTAGACAAGCAAACACACACACACACACATGGGTACACATGCATGACCATGCACACACAAGCACACATATACATTCATGCAAGCATGCACACGTAAAAACTCACATGCACACATGAACAAATATATATGCCCAATGGCACAAACACACAAACACATACATGCATGCATACACATGTACCCACACACACGCATGCAACGTGTACGGACACACACACACACATGTGCATGAGCACACACAAATGCATGTATATGTACACATACACGAGTACCCATATGCATACAAGCATATGCATGCATACTCATATGCACATGCATAGTCAATTACTTGTACACAGACACACATATAAACACACACACCCTTACACACACTTATATACACAAACAACCATGCACACACACGCACACAAACAAGCACACACACACATGCACATATATACAATTGCACATGCACACACACACAGTCACAAACACACACACACTTACATGTACAAGCATGCACCCATGTGTACACTTATAGATATGCATAGACAAACACATGCACTTATGTGCTCATATGTACACAAACACCCACATAAACTAACACACACAAACAAATGCACACTCACACACTAACATACACACTTTTGTGCATGTGCATAGGCACGTCCACACATACACATGCATAAACACACCTACACACACACACATGCAAATATTAACATGTGCACATAAGCTCAGATACACATAAACCACACACATGCACACACATCCAAACTCACTTACACATGCACTTGCACATAGACACACACAAATAGAGGTACACATATGCACGTGCACAACAACAGACACACACATACAAGAGCAAGCACAAACATACACACATAGAAACACACATCCACAGAAATAAGCAAACACTCTCAAACACACACGCAACCACACCTAAATATGTGCACACACACACACATCAACAAGAAAATGTAGATGCATGCAAAAATAGACACACAAGTGAGCACATGCTCACACATTCACATAGGATTTCTTGCACACACACACACACATGAACATAAAATCAAACACATGCATGCACACAAAGCACAAGCATAAGCACACACATGCACCAACACACTCACATAAACACACATTAACACATTGAAACATAGACAAATGTACTCACATGAACACAAATTCTAACATAGAATCATGCACACACACCTACACATATGTGCACATGTACATGAAAAGCACATGCCCACACAAACACACTAATGTGAAATCACATACATATACACACACCCACACATGCAAACACACACATGTGCATATACACTAGAAAATGCATATGCACACACGTATACACACACACAAACATGCTCACACACCCACACAATCATGCACACAAAAAAAACACACAAGCACAATCACATATATGCATATCCATGCATGTACAAATAGATGAACATACAACCCATAGATATACATATGTGTTAGCATGCATACAATCACACACACACACCCACACTCATGCACACACATAAGCATGTTTGCATGCACATAAGCACCCACACACACCAACGCACATGAATGCACAGACATGCATCCACAGACACTTCTATGCCTGTCCACATGCACTACAACACGCACACACATATACAAGCATATGCCCAAATGAACACACACATGCATACACACACACCCCTACACAAATGAACCACATTGACACATATTCAAATGCATGCAAAAACCCACACACAAGAACAATCACATGCACCCATGCACATGCATGCAAAAACACACACACACCTGCACACATACAAATATACATACATATAAAGATACAGATGCACAAGCTCAAGTACACAATTACATACACACACTCAAGCACATATACATGCATGCATTCACACAAAGGCATAGACAAACACACACATAAACAAACCCCCACAATCACAGAAAAAAAAAATGCACACATGCACACATAGTAAACTCTCGCACAAACACTCGCACACAGTGACATATGCACACACACAAAAACACACATACACACATGCACACTCACATCAACACATGAACAGGCACACACACACACACATGTACACACCTACACATGCAAATGAATGCACACATACAAGCATACATGTGTACCACCACATGCACACAAGCACACCATGTACACATCCACATACACAAAAGCACACACACCCACCTATATACACACATCCACACACAAACAAACAGATGCACACACACTTGCCCAAACACACACACAGAAACATGTACACACACACATGTGTGCACAAACACACCCACACTTGTAAGTACACACAAACATACAAACACATGCACATAGAGGTGCATACATGTGTGCTCATAGATGGACACACAAATGAAGACACATGCACTGACACATGCACACACAAACACATGCACACACAGACACATAAACATAATCACCACAAAAACAAGTGCACACACACAAAAGCACGAACACATGTACACACACAAGTGTGACCACACAACCATACCTACAAGCATAGACACAAGCCCACAAACAAAAATAAGAATGCATACACTTACACAAGGGCACTCAAACATGCACACACACACACATATGCACTCACTAGCACACCTACACAGACTTAAGCACACACACATACAAACATGCATAAACACAGACCCACACACATGCTCATATGCACACAAACACATATACCCATACAACTACACAAGCACACACATACACAAGCTCACATATGCACACACACACACACACTCACACATGAACATAGACATGCTTGCACACACACAAACACATGCATACACATATAGACATTGACACACATACTCACACATGCACACATACACATGCATGCACACAAAACCACACATGCACATACACACACACACACACATGTGGACATATACATGCACACATGCACATACACATATACTCACTCACACACATACACAAAAATGTGTAGACACACTTACACTTGCACAAGCTCACAAACACACACACATTCAAATACACATGTGTACACATTAATGCACACACACACACACATACATGTACACACACACACACCTTCACACAAATATACACTAACACATAAAAGACACTCACACATGTAGATGCACACACACATATGTACATTCACATGAACACATAAACATTTAGTCATGAATGCACATAGACAAACACACATGCATGCAAGCATTCACTCATAGCATGTACACACATACACACACATAAGCACACACATGTACACCTGTACACAAACACACATGTGCACACAAACACACTGTAGACACACATATATGCACACACACACACACACATAGGTATGCACACATGCACCCACATGCACACACACAAATAAAAGCACATTCATACAAATAGACACACACACACTTATACATAAAATGCAAAACTGCACACAAACCATGAATGCACATGCACACAAAGACATGCACCACTCTAAGACATGAATATATACACATATAAAATGCATACACACAAATGCTCACACATTCAACCAAATGCACACACACATACACAAACACACATATGCACACACATGCACACATGCCCTCAGATGCAAAAATACATGCATATGGACTCACACAAACACTCCGTCACACACTTGCATATAAACATGCACACATAGACATGCACCCAAACATGCTCCTATGTGTCCATTTAGACCCACACACATGCACACACACATATGCATGCAAAGGAACACAAACATGAACATACATTGACACACACATCGACACACGCGCACACACCTGCACATAAACACCTATGTCATTGCATACAGGTTGACACAGACATAGAAAATACACTAATGTACAAACACACACATGTGCATGCACACACACACATACACACAAACAAACACCCACAAAAACCAACACACATGAGCATACACACTCACAATTGACACACACACACACATTTGTCCATGTACAAAAATTCCCACACACCCCTACACACACATGCACACACAAACACAAATGCACTCACAAACACATGCACATACACAAACCCACACACATGCACACACACACACATTCACACTCACTTACACATGCATATGCATGTTGACACACACAAATATAGGTACATAGAAGCATGCACATCACAACACACACAAACACGTATGCACAAGCAAACATGCACATCCACAATACTGCACATTCAAATACACAAGTTCATAAGAACACATGCACCCACATGATAGTACACATCCAGAAACACACCCTCATCCAGATGCACACACACATATGCATGCATAAATAGACACATAAATGTCCAAACACATACACACATCCACATTCACACAAGCACTAGTACACACACTCACATGAACACAAACTTTCACATGTGCACATGCACACACATACACTTAAAAACACATGCCCACAAAAAATCATAGACACATGCACACACGTATATGCACACCCACACATGTACGTACACATATGTGCTTGTGCACAACCACACACACGTATAGACATGCATGTGCACACCCAAACATAAGTACATCAGTGCACACAAGTAAATACATGCATAGACACACCCACACACACATGTGCATAAAAGCAAAGACACATATGCATAATCACACATATGCAAATCCACACATGCAAACATAGACAAACCACAACCTCTACACACACATGTGCCAACGTATGCATGTGCATACATACTTTGCATTCAAACATAAACAGAAACTTATATGCACAAACATACACACACACACCCACAAACAAACATGTGCACGTGTGCACACACAAACCAACTCATGCATAAGGAGGCACACACACTCATGCATACATACACATCCCTAATCACACATACGTACATGCACACACACACATTCAAATGCATGCTCAAATAAACCCACACAAAAGTACAAGCATACACATAAAAATGCATGCACCCATACACATGCGTGAAAACACAAATAGAGAGAGGTACACAAACACATGCACAACAATACACATGCATGTACTCCTACACACATGCACACACAAGCACAAAAATACACGCACATAGGAACACACTTGCACATGCTCAAGCACACACATGCAAAGAAACACTTAAGCACATATGCACTCATGCATAAACACATAGGCACATGCAAAGACACACACAACCACACCCATACACGTGCATGCACAAACACACACACACATCTGTATAGCACAAACACATGTACACATGCACGCACACACCTAGTCAGATGTGCATGCTCGCACAGACACACATACACATGCATAGACATACACACACTTGAATAGTATACACACGCACATTTGAACACATAAACATGAATGCACGCACACTTAGAAAAGAATGCATGTACATAACAACACATGCACACACTCACACACCCACAAGCACATAAATAGACATACATGCACATTAGCATAGACACAAACACCTATATGTAGCCACATAAGTACACACATATGCAAAAACACACATACATAGAAACCTACACACACACTCCCACCAAAACATGCACATGCACACACATATGTACACACACACTCATGCACAAACATACAAAGCACACGTACCCACACTTACAAGCACATGCAAATGCTCAAGCACACAAACGTACAAATGCACAGACAAAGGTGCACATACATGTGCTTACACATATACACACAGATGAGCACACATGCACATACACGCACAAACATAAGAACACACACACTCTAACACTACAGCATGGTCACACATACACACACACACACAAAGTTTGAACACATGCATGCATATGCACATGCACACACCCACGCATAGTGAGAAACACACAAGATACACAAACAAACATAGGCGCACATACACATGCACAAGTGTACTGAAACATACAAACACACACAAAACAAATACATAGAGAGACACAAGCACACTTGCATGCACCTGTGCACACTGAAGCACACACATGCATGTATGGATATAAACATACAAGCACACATGCTAACACATACACATACACACACTCATATGAATGCATAAGCACACATGTACACACACATGCACTCATATGCACACATACACAACCATGCACACATACACAACCATGCACACACACAAACACATGCATGCACAAACATACAAACACTCACGCATTTGCACTCACTACATATGCACACACACACACACAACCACGCATGCACACACACATGCACACACAAATACACATGCACATGCATGTGTGTGTGCACATCTACACACATATGTATACATGTACACACACACAAACCCACATACACACACATACATATCTGCACACACTCATGCTTGCATAAGCACATAAACATACCCACACACACATACAAATGCACACTCACATTAACACACACACACATATACATGCACAAGTACAAATGCACTCACTCATGCATGTAGACACACACATACACACGTCCACAAAAACATGCATAGACATGCAAAAACACTCACACACACAGAGGCACAAAAACAAACATACACATGCATATGCACACATACAACCATTGACATAAATTCTCACAAACACACACATGTAAGCAAGCACACATTCATAGACGTGCACACACACACTTACACATGTGTATAAATATACATGCAATCTTATCTACAATTGTAGGCAAACACTACACACACATGCATGGATGCACATGCACACACACAAACATACTCATATGCAAACATATACAGTCACACATGTGCACACTCTTACACATGCAACACAAAATCATGCATGCACATGCACACACACACACATATCTACAAAGATGTACATATTCATGCTTAACAAACATGCATGCATGCAAATACACAAACATGTGTAGACACTCACACACATATACACCCCCCACACACACATGAACATGCACACATATGCACATGCACATTATCACAAACTCACACACACACACAGACAAACAACACCCTTACACACTCACACATACACTCATATGCACATGTGCATATGCACACATACATGTACACACTTGCATGCAAAGCAACACATAACAACACACACATGCACATGCATAAACACACACATGGAAGAGTAAACAAAAGAAAACACATGCACACACAGAAGTACACACATGCACATGAGCACACTGAGCAACCATATCCACAAAGATACATTCATTGACACATATGGATGCACATGGATGTAAAAAGCACACACAAACATGCACACATATGTGCTCACAAACACACACATGGATGCGTACAGGCACACAAGTGCCAACACACACACACACACCCACACACACCACTCACGCATACCTAAACACTCATGCTAGAATACATGCATATATGCTCACACATACATACAGACATATAAGCAACGATGCATACACGCACACACGCACAACAACACGCGCAAATGCTCAAACACCGACACATGTAAATGCACACATGCACACACACACAAACATGCAAATACACACACACACACATAAACATGCATTCATGTACAAAGTTAAATCACATGTAAACAAACATGCACATAGATAAACACACAAATGCAAATGCACATGTAAACACATACACACAACAATGCACAAGTCAGTACAGGCACACAAGCACACCATACACACACACACATGTACACGAATACAAACACATGCACACATACATGCATATGTAGAAACACTCACACACTTACTCACAAACATAGATATATATAGACACTAGCACACACACATGCACTTGCGCACTTACACACAAAGACATGAACACACAAAGATATACACGTACACAAAAAACATGCATGCACTCATACACATACACTTGCATGCATGTAAGCATGCTCACACGTTCATGCACAATCCCGTACACATGTGCACACAAGCATAGACATGCAAAAAATGAACACAAACACATTCACTCATAGTAAGCACACATGTACACACACATGCAGGCATGTACACACGTACCCACATGCACACATACAAACATGGTCACACTCACACACACCCACACACACAAACCTACACATAAGCAAATACTCCCACTTGAACACCCACAACTACACCCCATACCTATAAACAAACACACACACATACACACTGACAAAAACACATGCACCCACATCCACACACACACAACACACAGCTCATAGCACACAAGTGCACACATACGTACCCAAACACACATACAGACACATATATACACACACAAAAAAAACATGCAACACAAAAGCTGAAGTATAGCCATGATCAAACATGCACATTTACATACCTCACACAAACACGCATGCACAACATGCATGCACAAATACATTATTGACATGTCCACACATGCACATGTGCTTACACAACCACATGAACGCTAGTGCGCATCCACATGTGCACAACCTGCATGCACATGCATACAAACACTTAAAACTCAACATAGGCAATTGTAGGCAAACACAAACACATGCATATGCATGCATAGACATGCAAGCTACACACATACACAAGCACATACATAGGCACACACATGCACAGAAATGCACATAGGCATACACATGCACAAGCACAACACAAACATGCATGCACGTACCACATTTATATACAGACACACAAATACGCACATACACATACACATGCACATGTGCATTCAAGTAGGCACACACACAAAAACATTTGCACACAAGCATGCATGTACAGAAACATGCATGCACGTATGCATACATGCACATGTACAGCCATATAGACACATGTGCTAGCACACACATCAATACGTTGGGATATGCAATGGCACATACACAATCGAACACGGGCACACACACATGTACACCCAAATGCATGAACATGCACGAACATGCTCGTCTGCTCATACAGGCTCCTGCACATTGACCCAATCATGCATATGACTGCAATCATATAAACACTCGTATGCACACACACTCATACACATTTATGCACAAACACTTAAGCACATGTAAGAATGAACACACACACACACACTTATGCATATGCACCTGCACATACACACAAACATATACATGAACATACTCAGATGCACATGCATTGATACATGAACAAACAAGTAAACATACACACACACACACATACACACGTGCATGCACTAATACATAGACACACATGCATAGAGACATAAATACACACTTATTCGCACACACACATACATATGTAAATGCATACACATGAATGCACACACACACAATTGCTCACAATGTACCCACATGCACACACCTACACACACAAGCATGCACATACACCAACAAACACACACACACACACATAAAGACATGCATGCAAAAACAGACACCCATAAACACATGTGGATATGCTTACACACACATGCACATACACCTACACATAAACAAGCATGCACATATGCACATACATACACACACTTACAAACACACACATGCACACTATCACATAAGCATAAATGCCTAACCAAACATGCATACATGCACACACATACATACACATACAGACACACACATGTGGCACAAACACATGAATGCACACATATACAAACATAAAGATGCACACACACACAGATGCACATTGACACGAAAATACACATATACACACTTAGACATACACACAATCATGCACACATAAATATATGCACATGCATATAAAAAAAATACATGCACACATACACACATATACACAATCAAATTCATACTCACACATGCATATGCACACAAACCCATGTATAATCTCACACACACATTCAAACACATAAATACGTAAAAACATGCTCATGCATAATGTTATACATGAATGCACACATGTGTACACATACACACACCCACTCACATACACACCCACACAAACCCACATACATAGATAAATCTAAACACAAACACCAATGCACATGCATAAACAAGCACATACACACATTTGCCTAGGCATACAAATGTGCACACACACATACACACACAACCATGCACACATGCAATATGCACACATAGAAACATACACAAACACACAAGCACACATAGGCATGTAGGCACACATACACATGAACAGACACACAAACTTACATGCACACACACAAACACTTACATACATACACAAACAGGATATCTACACAAGCACACATGCACACGTGTAAACACACAAAGACATACACAAACATGTAAGCACTCACAAATATGCATAATATAAATACAATAACATCCACTCATGCATAAGCATGTATGCAAACGCATATGCTCACACATACAGGCACCACATACACACAACTCACACACACACACATGTAAAACCACACACACACATAGTACATAGCAAACACACATACTTGAATGAGCACACACACACCAACACTCACACAAAGGCACATATGTGCACACAATTAGGAGAACATGCACACACATACACACACACACCTATACACACTTGTACACATGCTTGCACACAAGCACACATGGATGATTACATAAATGCAAGCACATGACCACACACACATACCTAGACACTCTTCCACACATGCTTGCACACAAGCACACATACATGATCACATAAATGCAAGCACAAGACCACACACACAAGTACACATGCACACACTTACAAACATAGACACAAATATTATACATGCATGCATGCACACACACACACATATACACATAAGCACACACACACACACAAACATAAGCACAAACATGCACACACATGCATGCATAGATACACTCACATACACATGCATCTGATCACACACACATGCAGACACATGCACATATGCATGCATCCACACACACACACATACACATTAACATACACAAGCATAAATGCACATTAGCACACATACATGAATGAACTCTCATACATATGAAAAAAAGCATAAATTTTCTCACACGCGTACATGCGCAAGCACAACCACATCGATATGCATGCTTACATAAGCATGCATATGTGCACAAATAAGACTACACCCACACATTGAATGGTGCACACAAAAAAAAATATGCACACATGCACATGCATAAACACATATAAACACATACATCTACACACACATACACACAAATGCACATGCATAGGCACTCATAGCACACACTTGCACTCTCACACATGCACACATACACACTAGAAAAAATAAATATGCACACACGCACAAAGACACAAATAGACACACTCAATTGAAAACACATATGCACACGCACATACAAATGCATGGGCACCACACATGCATACGCACACACACACACAAACACACGTACACATCATAATTACACACATGCATGCACCCACATACATGAACACAAATATGTACAAACACACACGAACATCCACATGGTATCATGCAAAAACACACACATGCATGTACATAAGCACATGTATGCATGCACACACACACACATGCATGCACATGCAAAGACACTTGCACACATGTATAGAATCACAAAAATTGACACATACATACATGCACGTAAATGGACATGCATATGCACTCATAGGGACACCCACACACAAGCACACATATGCACACATAAAAATGCGCAATTATATATGCACATGCTCACACATGCATACACACAGACATGTATATAAATGCACAACCACAAGCACACACACATGCAAATACACACACATACATACATACAAATACATGCACATCACACATGCATATTCATGCAAACACATAAATAAAAGAAAACATATAGACACAAGCATACACACATACACAAACATACATGCACACCTACTAACAAACATGCACATTTATACACACACGCATGCATGCCCACACACATATACATACGCACAAATACAAACATGTACAAACATGGGCATACACACATGCACCTGCCTAGTTACACACACGCACACATAAAAGCTCACACACAAGCACACATAGACATGAACACACAAACAATCATGCATGCACACACACACACACACACACACTCATATACACATGCACATGAATGCACACATACACATCCACAAACACATACATGTACATGCACACACAAAAATGTACACATGCACATGCATATGCATGCATGCAAACACAAATGCATAAACAGAGGCACATGCATGCATACACACACACTTGTGCATGCATGTACAGACCCAAACACACCAACACATTCACTTGTGCAATGCCATTACACGAACGCAAACATACCCATCCATGCATATAATCACACACACAAACCTGCACATATGCATGTAAACTTGTACGTATACATGCATGCACATGCAGCCATACATATGGGTATCACACATGTAAACAACCTACACACGCATGCATATAGAAATCCATGCAAACACACATGCACAAACACTCACACATGTAGATCCACATGCACACACAAAGGAAAACACAAGCATGCACACCCTTGCACAAAAACATGCAAGTACACACACACGCACACACACATACACATACATACACATACATACACACACATGCACATGAACACATCCCCATGCACCCACACATTTGCATACCCACAAGTACACACATGCCTTTGTGCATGCACACATGCACACACGTAGTTACATAGGCACACACACACATACACACACATGCACAAACATCCACACACATCCACACACACAAGACAAATGCAAGGAGTAAATACACTCATGCACACATTTAGAAATATATATGCAGACACACACATGCATAAGCACACAAAAATATGCACACATGCAGACACATACATTCATATGCACCTACGTGCATACACTCACACACATACACAAAGTTGCACACACACATGCACCATAAAAAACAAACATGCATAGACATAAAGATGCACTCACATAAACACACACCTACACACATACAAATACAAACATGCACTGAGATAGGTGCATGAGTAGACACATGCAGTTGCACACACACACACACATAGGCTCACATGCAAGCATACATATACATGGACACAAATGTACACCCTCACATATACACATAGGCTCAAAGCACACATATGCAAGCACAAATGAAGACACACAGATGCACACACACCATGTTCACCAACATACACACACAAGTGCATGCATACACACATACAAAGGGAAGCCCACAAACGCACCAACACATATGAACACACATACATGTACATGCACCCACACACATGAATGTGTGAATGCATGCACATGTATGCACACACACATGCATGAACATGCACACACAATAACACATGCACATCCACAAACACCCCACACAAACACCCATACATATATGCATGCACTTGTGCACATAGACACACACACTCACACACATACCTATGTATGCATACATGGACACACACGTTCATGCAGCCACATGCACACACCCACACACATAGCTAACCATACGTAAGCACACACACATATCCACAAATATAGTCACACACAAAAGCACACTCACACACATGAATACACAAGCACATGCACAAGCACAAAGATGCACTAACACATTCAAGATCACAAGCACTTATCCATGTACACAATCATGTGTACACATGTAAGCACACGCATACACACATGCACATGTGCACATGGGCACACATGCATGTAAAACACACACACACACATAAAAAACATCTACACATAAACACACAGATAAATATACAAGCACACATGCACACCAACACATGCATACACACTTCTAAAAATACACATAGATAGACACACACACATACACTGGTTATTACACTCACACCCACATGCATACAAACAAACATGCTCCTACACTCATATGCAAACACACACATGCACACACATGCATGTGCACATGTGCACACTCATGCTCACATTCTTAAAAAAACTTGTATGCACACTTGCATGAACACACACCCCACATACAAGAACACACATTTCCATGCATATGCACATAGACATGCACACACACATGCACATACACATGCACACAAAAAAAACACAAACATATACACATGTACAAACATGCACATACACACACGAACACATTCACACATGGACACACATACATGCACACATGCACAAATACATAAGCATGCATAAACACACACAAACAAGCACATGTAGATACATACAGGATTGTAGATACAATCATATGCATGTGCACACATAGAAACAGACACCTATGCATGCACACACAAACATACTCATGTAAGTATGCATTTGCATGTACAAGCACATTTGCACAAACACATACACACATGCATACACATGTACAAATACATGAAAGCACACACATCCACAAAGCATGCACACACGCCCACATGCAAGCACACATGCACACAAACACGTAGCCATGCACACAAATGTACATGCACACACACACTCACACACATGCATGCATGCACACACCCTCACATGGACATGCACATGCACAAGCACACATAGACACACATATATAGGCACACACACACACATGCAAACTCACACACAAACACAAATACACACACATGCACACAAACACTCACATACTCACATTCACATAAGCTCATACACACACTCATATGCACGTGCACAGGCACACACACGCATACACACAAATTGGCATGGACACACACACACATGAGCACATATACATATGCATGCACACCTACATATAAGCACATAAGCACATGCATGGACGCACTTGCACGTGCACATACATACCCACACATACATATATGCATGCATGCACACATACATAAAAACAAAGATGCACTCACACACATGCACACATGCACATACACATGTACACACATACTTATGCATGCATAGGTTGGCACACATTCCTATATGTACACAAAATCACATATGCACATATAGTACACACAATCACATGCACATAATCACATGTGCACACACACATGCAAACACACTCTAGCACACATACAAACATTCACACACATGCATGCACATATAGACACATACAAACTTGTACACACACATGCACATGCACAAACCCACACACACACGTAAACACCAATGCTTGCTTTCATGCACAACACATACTCATTCACACAGACACAAGAATATCGATGCACACACACACACACACACACACATATATATATATATATATATATATATATATATATATATATATATATATATATATATATATATATATTGACACACACTCACATACAGACACCACACATGCAAGAACACATTCATGCAGGCACATGTACACATACATACATGAATGTCAGCACCACACACACAGGCACGCACATCGTCACACATATATAGACGTGCTCATAAACACATGCACACACTCACGCAAGCACATGCACATACAAAGACACACACACTCGCACACTTGCGTACACATACGCACACACACATGCACACACACATACTTAAAAATGCACATACATGCACACACACGCAATCATACTAGCACAAAGACATGTAAACACATGAACAAACTCACACAAACATGCATACACACACACACATAGAAACCCAACAACACACTCATACACTTTCACACACACACAAATATGCACACACATAGGCACACACACACACCTATACATAAATGAACACATGCACACTAAAAGCACACACACACACATATACACAAATGTACACACTTAAACATGCATGCATAAAAGCACAATCACATACACAAACACACACACACACAAGCACAAGTACACACATACAGACATGTAAGCATCCTCGCACACTAATATGAACACATGTGCACATGCATGCATAGATATGCACACTCATATGTATAGATACACTCACATGTATAAGTACATGCACACAAGCTCATAAACATGAATAAACATATGCATACATACACACACACACAAGTGTACGTAAATGCACATGTACACACACATGTACACGCACATACACTCATACATCTGCATACTTTGACACAAACACGCACACATAGGAAAGTACCTACCTAGCACACTCACAAACCTACACACATGCACACACACACACATGCCCATGCATCGGCACACATAGATGCCCATACATAGTCACTCATATGCGCACACACAACCAACCACAAATACACACATAGACACATGCACACATATACAAATGCATATACAAACACATGCATAGATGAACACTCACACATAAGAAGACATTCACACACACACACATTCATGCATGCATGTACATACACATATAGAAAAATTTATATGCACATGCATATGCATGCACACACATACACATAAGCTCATAAACATGAACACACAAAGACATTAAGATACACATGCACACGTACGTGCTCGCACACACACACACACATACACACATGCAAACACAAAAATTCAGACATAAACACACATGTGAGCATGCACACAAACACATGCATATGCTCATACACATGCACGTGTTAACACTTGCACATCTAGACACATGTGCACAAACATGCTATTGTGCATAATCATGGACCTGTGCTCACACACATGAACACATATGCACACACAAATACACACACTTGCATATGCACACACAAATACACACTCTTGCATATGCACACACAGAATCACATATAGATTTGCACAAACATGTATACACACATTCACCAACACACACATGCAAATATAAATGCATGTATGCAAGCATTCAAATACAGATACATACACACACACTCACACGTATACTCACAATATGTATGTGCACACACACCCACAACCATACATGCTTATACACACACAGGTAGATATGCATGCACACACTCACAACACATTCACATGCACACACTCACACACACATTCACATGCACAAACATGCATGCACTCAACACAAATGCATATGTACACAAACAAATGCACATACATGATCATGCACATGAACACATATGCATATGTGTATGCATGCACATTCACAAAGACATGCGTATGTATACACATGAAGATGCTCACAAGCACATAGATATAGAAAAACACACACAGGCATGAGCACAAGCACACACATGTGTGCACATACAAGCACATGCAAACATACACACACCTGCACTTACAGTCACACACATGCTTGCATATAGGCTTGCAGATAAGTACACACACACATACAAATGTATAGTACCATACACACACTCAAATACATAAGCAAGCACACATAAACATACACTCAGAAACAAACCCACACACACACATGTAGACACATGAACATGCTTAGCTACATAGACTCACACACATGTGCTTGCAAAAATGCATATGTACACAAACATAAGAATATGCATGCACATGCACACACACACACACAAACATTCAAACTCATACAAGTATACACACACACACATGTGTACATACATATAGGCACATGCCATACACATACCCACACACATGAACACATGCATTCATAGCACACATACATGCATGCATTCATATGCACACACACACACACACATATCCACACCTACAAGGACACACACTAACACATACACTTGCATGTACATAACATTGGGACACACATGCACCCATATGCATAGATATGCACATGAACGCATGCAGATAAGCACACAAGAATGCAACCACAAATGTAGATAAACACGCATACATGCACTCATATACACAAACTGACCTACACACTCATGTGCAAAAACACATGCATGCATGCAGACCCATAGAAACACATAGGCACACACACACACAAGAGAACATGCACATTCACACGTGTATACTCACACAAGAACACTCACACATGTACTCTAATGCAAACAGACACACATACATGTGTGCACACACACATACATATGTACAAGCAAATTATTGCACACCCACTTGCACATATACATGTAGACATATCCATACACATGCAAAAGCATACACGCTCTCACTCACACACATAATGAAATGCACACATGTACACATACAACACATATACACACACATGTGTGCACACGAACATACTAATGCACATATGCACAAAAACATGCATGCACACACATAGGCACACACAAGTGCATGTGTGCACACTCACATGCAGACACACATGCTTGAACATAGACACACACATGCAAATTAATAAACACCACACACACTTCCACACATGCACACACAGTCAAATACACATGCAAGCACACACACAAACATACATGCAGATATGCACCCACACACACATGTAGATACATGCACATGCACAGCTTCACATATACTAACACACTCACAAAAGCACCTACACACACATGCTTGCACACACGCGCATGTGCACACACGCACACATGCAAACACATAGAAGCATACACAGACGCACAAACACTCATGTAAGTACATGTAGGCACATGACACACACACCCATACACCTAAGCACATGCACTCACAATGTACAGATGCACCCACACATGTATTCACATACATACACATAGATACATACCTATACAGACACACATACTAACACATATACAAATGCATGCACGCATACAAGAACACACATACCCACAAACACACACACATGAACACACAAGCACACAAGAATGAAACAAAAAACACACAAATACACACACACACACACACCAATACAAACCTATATATGCAAACCCACCTACACACACATGCAAGAAGACATGCACACATGCATACCCTTAAAATATGTTGGCACACACATACTTATATGCATACACATGTGCACTTGAATATACACACATGCACACACATACAAGTACTCTCATGCACATACACATACATAGACAAGTACAACCAAACTCATGCATACACACATTCACATACACATGCAAACAAACACATACATACACAAAAGTACACACACATGCATAAACACACACATACACATATACTCACACACATGCACATATACACACACATATACTCATATACACACATATGCACACACAAGCTCACATACACACACACACTTGCACACACACATGTACACATATGCATACACGTGCATGTAAAAATGCACATATAAGTGCACATAGGTACAAAGACACAAATATGCTCAAACACAAGCACTGTCATGCATAAACACACACTCACTCATGCACAGATACACACATGCACATACTCATACATACACACCTACATGCTCACATGCATATGCACACATACATAAACACATGAACAAATAAACACACACACACACAAACACATATGCACACATACATGCACATGTACACACGTAACACACGTCCACACAAGCACACAAACACAAAAACAACTCCCACACATACAACCATGCACAAATAAATGTGCACAAGAACATAGAGACAAATTCATCTACACATAAACATGCATCCACGCATGCAGGAACAAGTGCAAGCACATGAACAAACACGCACACACACACACACACTCACCTACACACAAGCACATGCACTCTGACACGTACACAAATACATGCACAAATAGTGTATACACATACACTCACACACACACACCAACATGTAGACGCACAAACATGCTCATGCTTATGAACATACAAACATGCATGCACACACACACACACATGTACATGCGTGCAGACACACACATGTACATGCACATGCATACACACACTCATGCACCCAAGTGCAAAACCACACACAAATGTATAACTAGACACACATGCATGCATGCATGCAAATGCACAAACACACATGTACATGCACACTAAGACACCAACCTACACATGCATGAAACCACATAAATACACTCACAAATGCAAACACACACACACACAGACAAACACACACACACACACACACATATATATATGTATATGTACACTCACAAGCTTGCACGTGTCCATCGGCACAAATGCACATGCTTGAATACACATACAAACACACAATTTTACACCAAGGTACACACACATACACATTCTTACCCATGCACACATCCAAACATACACACACATATGAACACACATGCATAACCTCACACATACATGCACACACATTCATAAGTGCAAACACATACACCAACATATAGACACTCACTTAGATGCACATGCACATACACACACTCACAACACTAGCACACACTCATATGCGTGAGCACATCCACACACACATGCACATTCATAAGTGCACACACACACACACACACTGTACATGTCTGCACAACAACACACCCACACACACAAACCCACATGCAAAAGCACATACACATAAGCAATCACACACACATGCACCCACATACATGCACACACACATACACAAACACACCAACATGTGGATATTCTTGTACACATGCATAAATACTAAGATGTATGCACACACTCATACACACACGCACATACGAATATGCACACTCACACATGCAAATATACACACTAACAAACACAAATGTGTGCACACTAAAAGCGAAATGCAAATATACATATCCACATGCACACACACAGACTCACAGAAACATACACACACCTACCAATACACGCACAACATTGCGCACACATGTCTACCATAGACATGGACATAAGCACATGTGTGCACACATGCACTTGCATGCACATTGACATACACCCATGAACACACATCCACACATCCACACACCCACATAGGCACAGACATAAAAATGCAAAACACACATAAACACGCACAAAGAAGCTTGCATAAACACATCAACCACACATGCATGCACACACACATGCATGTACACCTACACAGATGCACGCACACATATACAACCACAAACACCCATTCATAGATGTAATGACAAATTAACACACACACACATATCCCCACAAACACAAACACATGAACACAGACAGATGCACAAGCACACAAACATGAACCCACACATTCTCTCAAGTACACACATGCACACACATATACATACACACTCATATGGACAAAATCTCATACATGCACATACACACAAATAGGGACACAAGTACATGAACACAAATGCATAAACCATATGTTGACACATATGCACACACACACATACACACATATATACACACACACACACACACATATACGCAAGCCTTAGTGCACACACACACAAACACATGTGTGCATGCATGCACATAAGCATACAAGCACACACACTCTTGCACATGCAAGCATACGTATTCATGCACACATGCAAAGATGCACACACAGACACTCACACACGTAGACACACATTCACAATCACACATAAGCATATCTGCACATGCAAACATACATGCAAACGTACAGACACATGCATCAACTCTCACACACATGAGTTCACATGCATAGACAAATGCACTCATACATATGCATTGATGCACAGCACAAACACTTTCATGTGCACAAACTTCCAAACACACCCACACACACATGTGCACACGTGCACACACACATACATATACACCTATACATAGGTGTTCACAAGCACACATGAATATGCCCCACACACACAGACATGCTTTCATGCATAAATGAACACACACAAATGCATGGATATGTATGTATGCTCACCACACACACATGTGTGCACACAATAACACACTTGCAAGCACACACACACACACAACCACAAGCATAAACACACAAATACATATACAAAAACACATGCACAGGCACAAGCACACACACACACATGTAAAGAGACATAACAACAAATACAAAATAACACATATGCTCATGGATGCACTCGCATGCACACATGCATACATACACACACATGTGTCTACATGCACATGCATTCATTAACAATGCACATAAACAGGCATGTGCATGTGCTAGCACACATAGACATATGTGCACATGCATGCACAAATACACACACATACACATGCACACATACAACCATACATGCCTGCACCCATGTACATAAACAAGCACACAAGCATACAAAGGTACACACAAAAACATGCACACACACCTACACTCACGAAAGCACACACACACATGCACGCACATGCAAATAGACACCCATGCACACACACACACACACACATACACATAGATGTGCACAAAAGCACATACGTACACAGAAGCACACTTTCACACATGCACACATATGCATATATGCACACACACATATACACGCACACACACATGTACTTACATGCACATGCATCTTTACATGCAGACACATGCTTATTTACATGTTCACACACATACATTCACGTACTTATGTGCACACACCAACTTAGACCCCCATAAGCACATGCACACATACACACACACACACACACACACACACACTCACACACTCACATGCATACAAACACAAGCGTGTAAACCACAAAACCAAACATATGTACATGCATGTAAGACACAACCACATATACACGCATACACACACATGCATATACATAAAAAAACTCACATCTACACATTGGAACACATGCTCACACAAATACAAGCAAACATGCAAATACACACAAGAATTAATGCACGTGCATGTGCATTCACACACACATTTACAAACACAAACACATACACACACACACATGCACTTGTCAGTGCAATGCATACATGTGTACACATGTGTACACACTCAAACACGAACACCACGTACACATACACAAACACAAACACAAAAAAAACCACATATTAGACATGTAAACACACAAAAGCAAAAACACATGTGCACAAATATACACACACACAAATGCGAACACATTCCCATATACCTACACACAAGCTCAAGTAGTACCCACATGCACACATGTGCACACACACTCAAACACCCATGGACAAACACACACACTCACGTGAGCACACACACACCACACACACATGTACACATGCACATACATAGGCATGCACAAACACCGACACCCATTCCTACACCCATACACACACATGCACATAAATGCACACTGCCATGTCCATCTACATGCACATACACAAACATAAACATGCACACACACTTACACAAGTACACGCACATACACATATGCACATACACACACAAACACATGCACATGCACTCATATGCACACACAAACACATGCACATGCACTTACACACATGCACACGCACCAACACGCATGCAAACATACGCACACAAAGACACATGCACACACTTATACACATGCATACACATGCACACACACACACACAGGCAATCACGCATGAACAAACACACATAATCATAAGCTTGCACACACATACATAGACACACACATCTATGGATGCGCAAACATTCACATACATGTACACACAAGCTTTTATGCACTCACAAATACACCTAAACCCACACACACATAAAACTACGTGCACATGCACACGATTACACCCACAAGTGTGAGTTGCATGCACACACAAATGCACACAAAAAAACAAGCATGCACAAGTATGCACACACATATACACATACACATGCATATGTGTAAATTCTTACATGCACAAACATACAAACATAAGCACACATAAACACATTTATTAATTCACACATGAATGCAAGCACAATTGCATGCACCAACACATGAACAAGCAAGCAGACACAAACACAGGCAAATTAACATACACATACACATAAGCACACACATGCATGAACACACATAGATAAAAATGTACATACACACACACAAGCACACATAGGCACAAACATGCCTAGAAAAAAGCACGTGCACTCACAATCTTGCACACAAAACTTACATCGATGCACAAACACACGCCCAAATGCAAGTGCATAAACTCTACCCATGTGCACACAAACACAAAATCATTTTTTCACACACAAATACATGCATAGACATAGTTATGAAAACATGAGCACCGATACACAAACGCACATGCACATGCATGCACCTGCACACATGCAACTGCATAGGCACAAACACACAAACAAACAGGTGTACACACATGTACATCCACAAACACGCACAGGCACTACCACATGCACACCCACACACACTCTCCCACTTGTACAAACTCATACACATGCACTCAAGCACACACACACAAACACATACATACACACACACAAACATGCACATATGCATGCACAAGCAAGCACACACCACAAAAATATATGCACACACATTCACCCACATATACACACACATGCACATGCACATGCACAGGAACTCTTACATGCATATACATATGCACACCCACACATACATACACACACTCTCGCATAAATACACACACACACACATAAACACATACATACACATATGCAAACAGGCACATACACATGCACAAGCATGCGTATACACACACGCACAAGTGCAAGCATATGTACACACACACACACACACACATGCACCTGCACACAAGCACGAATATTCACATATGCACACAAATGGATGCATGCATGGACAATGGCACAAACATAGAAATACACATATGCACACACGCATACACATATGCACACATCACACGTAGACACACACATGGACATAAATAATATGCAAACACATAGACACACCCACACACACACATCTACTAAAATGCACACATACGCACATAAAAATAGGCACATGCACACACACAAGCAAACGCGCACACACACACACATATGCATACATGCAAACCAATGCAAACACAACATAAGCGCATGCTCAGAAATTACACAGATACATACAAACACATCTACATAGATATACACACATGCACACACACAGGCTCACACGTATGCGCACACATACACATACATGCGCACATGCTCATGACCATACATGCACACACACACACACACTCATGCACCTATGAACACGAGCATACACATGCACTCATACACATACACACTCAATAGCATGCACATATACACATGCACACACACAGACACACACACACACACACAAGCACACACATAGGTACACACGTACATGCAGACATGCATAATTTCACTAACACTCATGCATGCATGCAAACAAATAAACAAAAATGCATCCACACACACTGATACATGTACACATGCACATACATAAATGTGTGAATGTGTACATACATGCAAAAGCACACACATAAGAACACACACATGCAAACAAACAAACACATACAAACATACACACAAACTTGCACAAATAGTCATGCATACTTACCTATACATATGTGTGCCTAAGCATGCAGACAACATATACATACATGCAAGTGCTCACACATACATACACACATACACACACATACCAACATAAACACATGGGTACACACATGTACAAACTCGCATGCACATCCACACACACCCAAAACATGCACATTTACATACACACATATGTGGAAAAAACACACACAAATACACACAAAGGTACATAGATGCATGCCCTTGAACACAAATAGAAACCACACATGCACCCGCATACACACACATGAGCACACAAAGACATGCACACATACAAACATGCACACACATGAACAAGCATACATGCATGTGTAAATTGACATAAACACATGTACACACCCACACAACCACAGACATATAAATACACATTCACACACCTATGCATTCAGACACAAACACAAACACACACACACACAAATACACACATGCAAAAACATATGTATGCACATGCACACCACTAATAACATAGAAACATGATCATTTACACACACATACACATACACATAAGTACACACACACATACATGCATGCACAAACTCAAATGCATACTTTTATGTATACACACATGCACATGCATACACATATGCACTTATGAACACACATGTGCATGCTTGCATAGACACGTGCACACTTTCACACACTCACACACAAATGCACACCAACACACATGCCAAAACACTCTTACACACATGAACAAACACACAAGTGCACACCCACTCTCTCACACATGTTTGCACATGCAATCACATACATATGCACACACACACATATATACACATAAGCACACATGTACACAAACATGAAAAATATACATAAACACAAACATGCATGCAAGCAACTGTAGAAAATCATGCATGCACATGCACACATATACAAGCACACATGTGCACACTCAAGATGACACACAAATAAACATATACACATGCATGCACATAGCCAAACACACACCCACACACACATGCAACTACATGCATCCACACTTATGAGAAAGAGCACATACACACAAATAGAGATTCACATTTGAAAACTTCTGTGCATGTACAAGCACAAGCATGCATGAACACACACTATAATGCATGCACACATCTACACACAAACATGCACATAATCCCATGCATTCACATTGGCCCTTCTACACAAACGTACACATATATACACAGACACACATGCACATACAATGCACATGCACTCATAAAAATATGTATGTAAACACATACATATAACACAAGGACGTATACCCATGCTCACAATGAGCATAAATACACAAACACACACAAGCATACACACATGCACATGCACAAACAAGAACATACTTACACACGTACATGCAAACATGCACACATGCATGCACACACACACACTCACACATGCTCGCACACAGACAAAAGCTCACATGCACACACACATAAATGCACTTACATGAACACAAAGATATGAACATGCATGTATAAGCACACGTACACATATACACACACAACCACATCCACACCCACTCCTACCGATGCACACATGCTCACAATTGCACACATACACACACACACACAAACACAAACACAACCATACATGCAAAAACACAAGAGACACAAGCAAACAAGCACACACACACACACAAGTAGCCACAAATGCATATGTACATACACACACACATGCATGAATGCACACATACATGCAAACATGCTCATAGTCAAATACACATGTGCATACACTAACACACACACCCACATACATGCCCACATGCATGCATACACACAAACACAGACACACATGTACACACAAGTTTGTATCCAAGCAAACAAAAGTCAATGCACATGCACACATACTTAGACACACACAAATGCACAAACACACAAATATGCACACACATATGCACATGGATATACACCTATATGAATAATGACAAACACATACCCACACATAGTCATGCTAACACACACATATGTGCACTTGCACACACACACACACACACACAACCACATAAATGCACAAACACATAAATGTGACAGGTCTAACATACATGAACGATCCCACAAACACACATACATATGTAGTTGCACAAACACAAACACATATGCATGCACAAACACAAAGAAGCATGCATGCCCACACGTACACATCCAAAAACACACATACAAATGCAACCGCATTCTCACTCATTTATATGTATGCACATTTACACACACCTACACACATATGCCTACAAGCACACACACAAACATACATAGACATTATACACAAACACATGCACCCACCCACAAAATACATACAAGCACACACAAAATTGTGCACAAGCACACAAATAAACAAACACGTATGTGCACACAAAAATACATGTAATGCATGTGCACATACACACACATGCCTACACCCGCCTACCAAAATACACATACACACACAAATGCATGCACGTAGATATGCCTTCTCATATGCATTAACATATGTATCCATACACACACACACACAAAACACATGCATGCACATAAACACACAAACATGTATCCGCACACAGCATGCATACACACATAAACACTCATAAAAACATGCCAATGTAGAACCACACACACATGTCTATGCTTGGACACACACATGAAAACTCACACCCACACACACCCCCAACCACACACAAATACATACGTGCTTGCACATGCATATATGCACACACATATGAACATGCACACAAACACATGCACACACACACAAAAGCACCTCAGCACAGTCATGTACAATGACACTAATATATACACATATGTATAAGCACACATGCACACACATGCTCAATGACTTGTACACACACATTTACACACACAAACAAACACAACTGCATATAAATGTGCGTGCACATGAAGACATGCACAGACCACACATGTATGCAAGAACCAACACAAACACATGCTTATGTGTAGGCACAAATAAACACACATGCATTGACACCATATCCACACACTCACCTATAAACACATGCACACTTACACACACAAACGCACACACATACGCACCCACACACACGTGTGCATCCAAACAAACACATTTGCACATGCACAAAAATGCACACTCACATGGACAGAAACACACACAGATAAAAGGCTCACCAACATAAATCTACACTTGCACAAACACGTGCACACAGACATGGACATGCATGCACGTAGACATTGACATGCAAGTACACACACATAAACACTCACACAAGCCAACTCATGGAGACACACATGATACACACACACACATAACACACAAACACATGCACACACTAACATTTATAGACACACAAAATAACATATGCTCACATATACATGCATGATCACACACATGTGCACATATGCATACACGTACATCCAAGCACGTGTATGTATTTACACATAAATAGACACATGCACTCAAACTGACATACTCACATACACCCCCCTACACACACACACATGTAGATGCATACACACACATATACATACACACACAGACAAAAACATGCACACAAATGCTCCTAAACTCACATGTGAATGAGAAAGCATAAACACACACATACAAGAACATACACACACATGCTCAGTCACACAGATACATATAAGCAAATCATACAAGCACACACACACCCATACACATCCACAAGTACACCCACATACACACAGCCACTCACTCACACAAACACACTCGCACACCTGTATGCTCCCATGCACAAACACAAGCACACACACATACGTGAACCACATACTCAAATGCACACACATGCATGCACACACACATAAAACACATGCACAAACAAGCATGCATTGATAGAAATACATGGAAGCACATGTACATGCAAACAAGTGCACACCTACAAACTCATGCACACACCCACATGCACACAATTGCATGAACACATATCTACACAAACATACTTACTCACACACATGCATACATGCACACACATGCACACAAACACAAACATGCAAGCATACACACATATATGTGTACACACACATAGACTGTATGCTCACATGAACACATGCACATGCATGCACAAACAGAGGTGTACTCATACACATAGAAACACACACACATCCACATGCATATACCCATACAAACACATGTGCATACATGCATATGCATGTAGACATACAAACACAACACACACACACACAAATATATATAACCATGCACATGAAAACACCTATGCTCCAACTTATGCACACACGCATGCTCGCACATGCACACACACGCACACAAACATATATGGATGCACATGCTTGCACACTCGCACGATGAGCACACACATGCACCAATACTCACACATACACACTAATACACATGTGCATGCGGATCACACAAAAACATACACACTTGTACGTACACACTTTCACACACACACACATCCACACACATGCACATGATCATGCACACACAAATAGACAAACATGCATGCACAAGTATAGGCACATTGTTGCACACAATTATGCATTGGCAAAAAAATACAAACAAAAGTGTACAGACTTGCACACATATAGGTTAACAGACATATACTTGCATATTTGTAGATGCATACACATGCATAAACATGCACTCACACACCCACAATTAATACACACACACATAAGCACACATGCCCATACACACCCACTTTGACACACAAACACACACACAGACATACACACATTCACACATTGACACACCCGCATAACACTCACACACAAACACACATGAACACAAACACAAAGATGCATACACACACACATAACCACATGCATGCATAGACACATATGCCCACACACTAGCAAACACACATGCCCATACATAAACACACACACACACATAACCACACAACACATGCACACATATGCATATGCAAACACACGAACACATGCAAAAATGCACACACACACACACACAAACCCAAGTATAGGCACACACATTAATGTGAACATAGATGTGCATGCATATCCATTGGCATTAATACAAACACATATGCACATGCATATGCAAGAACACATAAATACAAGATCATAGACTTGTACACACCCAAACATGTACAAACATTCACATAGGCACACATACACAAATACACACACCTTTATGCACACACACACAAGCACTGAAAATATGCACACATACATGCACACACTCACACACCATAGATGTATGCATGTACACACACACCCTTGCATAAGCATACATAGATCCCCATGCATAGACACTGATAGGCACACACTCACACATAAACATATGCATACATTCACACACACACAAAGGTGCATGCATGCACAAACTAGCATGGACATGCACTTGTACACACAGGTGCACACATCCGCATGCATAAGAACACAAATGCTCTTGTATCAACACAAATATTTATGCATAGTCATACACACATACACAAAGGCTCACGAACAAGCACACACCTACACACATATGCACATAGATATGCACATGCCTATGCACACACGTACACACACGCATGCACTCATACATACCAATACATACACACTTTTTTCACATGCACATTCACACACACAAGCACATACACATGTGCACATGCAAGTGCATGCACACTTACACACATACATAGATATGCACACACACATACACATACATGCATATGCATCTATGTGCATGCACACATGGATGCACAAACATGCATATGCGCTTGAACACACAAATGCACAAACACGCACACGCACCCACATATGCAAACATGCACACACTTATACTCCTATGCAAATGCACAAGTGCACACACAACACACAAACACAAATGCATGCACACAATCACATGCACACACACACAAACATACACACATTAATGCACACAAATGAACACACATGCATGCATTTGCACCCAAACATACATATAGGTGCACACTTGCACACACACATGTGCTAACATATGCACACATAGATACCTAAGCACACACATGCACATGCACACATGCTTGTGCACTCACATGCACTCACACTCACACACTCGTAAGAAAACACGTGCACATAGGTGCACACACATACATTGACACAAGTACACACACATACACATGTATACATGCACACACATACACATCCACTCACATGCATAGATATACACTCGAGAGTACACATGTGCACACTCAAGCACATGCACATTCATGTGCACACACATGCACATACAAATGCACAAACATAGTATCGTAGAGATGCACACATGCACATGCACGCACATGAACCCACACACACACACACATGCACATTCATGAACATAAACATACACACACACACATGACCAACACACATAGACACGTACACACAAGCAGACACACCCACACACCAACATTCACACCCAAATACATATACATATGCACATCCACAAACACATATACAAAAAGACACACACACACAAACATGGATGCATGCGTACATGCATGCAGACACACCATCACATATGAACATAAACCTAAAGATGCATGCATATGCATATACACACACACACACACAAATGGATTGGCATAAATACATGCTCACACATGCACATGGACATGCATACATGAACACACACATATGCATAAAAACACTCAAAACTTGTACACACAAAAGTATACACTCCCCCACACACTCACACATGAACACACAAGTACACACACATAAGAAAACATGCTCATACACATACACATAAACACACCTTTGCACTCATACCAATGTACACAGATACACACATAAACACATGTACACAAATACCTATATACACTTGCACATGTACAAGCATACACAAATGCACAGATCCACAAATTGACCTACATGTGCATGCACAAAAATACACAACCACATGTACAACAACTCACATATGCACACACAAACAAACACACACACAATCACCTGCCAACACACAAGGATAAACAAAAAAACATGCACATGTATATGAGCACACTTGCATGCATGTCCACTAGCACATACACACACACATGAGGGCACACAAGCACACACACACTCATAAGCAAACACAATCGCAAACACATGCATAAGAACAAACATGCATACACTTATGCATGTAGATACATGTTTGTACACATGTAGTACACATGTATAATCACACACTTGCACATGCACATACACATTAACTCATACAAGCATCCATGCACACACATGTTGCCAACTTACACACACACACACACAAACTAAAACATATAGACATGCACCCACACATACATATGTGCACATGCACATGCACGTACATAGGTATACACACCCATGCACACTCACATGCATATACACACACATACATACACTTACATAGGCACACACACATGAACAAATCACATATTGGTATAGCTACACACACATAAACCCATAAACACATGCACAAAAACTCACACACAACAGGTGCACTCACATAACATGTGTGTACAAATACACATGTGCCTACACAAATGCATAAACACACTTACACAAACATACAACAAAACACACACAAACATGTACAAACACATACATGTAAAGAAAAACATAAGCAATCACTCACAAATGCACATATGTTTGTGCTGACATAGATATGCATGCACATGCACAAATACACACACCCACACACATGCACATGCACACAGACACACACATCGATGCACATGTGCACATACACATACACACCTACGAACTTGCATATGCTCACACAACCACCTACACACACACACAACTAGACACATATAAGCGACGATGTACTCACCCATGCACACTCAAAAGCACAGACCCCCCTCTCTCACATGCACACACATAAAACATAGGTAAAGAGACACAAGCATGGACAAATTAGCACAAAGCATTTGCATTGACAAAGACTTGCATACCCAAACACACTCACATGCACCCATATGCACATATGTGCATGCACAAACCCATCTACACACACATGCATAGTTTGAGACACTCATGTACAAGAATACACAAGCACAAACACATACACAAATAGTGGTGCACGAGCAAGAACACATGTCCATCGTCATGCACATGTGTGCATCTACACATGCACATACAAACACATACACATGTGTATGCACATACACACAAAAATGCACACGCACACACACACACACGCAAACTCACATACATGAATACACATGCATACAAATGCACACACACACACATGGACAACCACACCTACAAACATGCAAACAAAGGCATGAACAACTCTCACAACATACACAACACACAAACGTGTGAAGACACTTGAGCAAACATACACGTACATGAACACAAGCACACACATACACTGAAACATATCCACATGCATACACACCTACAAACACACAAACATATACACACATATAGATACATGCATGCACACACGTACGTAATGCACACATGCATGCACCTACAAACACACACACAAGAACATAGGTGCACACATGTACACACACACATGCACATGCACATCTGCACACACAAGCACAAATGCACACACACACACTCACTCACATGTCTGGGCATGCACACACATACACATAGGCACATGCACACAAACACTTGAACATGTACACACAAATATAGATGCATACATATCTACATGAACACAAACAAGAACAAAAATATGCACACATACAAACATGTGAGCACACATATGTAAATAAGCATATGCACATGCACACACACAAATGCACATATGCACATGCACATGCATAAGTAGATACACATGCACATGCATAAGTAGATACACATGCCTACTCACGTTTACATAAATAAGCATACCCACATGTACCCATAGTCTCACAAATGCACACACACACACACATTCACATATGCATGCACACATGAACACAAACATGCACACAAACATACAAACAAAAGCATGTATGCACATGAATAGTAGCACACAAAGATAGACATACACACCCATGTATGCATGCTCCCAAGAGTGAGCATGCACACACATATGCACACACATGCATGTATGCATTTACACACACACACACCCATACCATTAATAAAAAAACTCACACACACTAATATATACATGCACACTCACACACACAAACATGTACACAAACCCATAAGCACATGCACACATACACAAACACACAAAGGCACATGCATGCACACATGAACATGCATGTTGACACACACCCACATACACACATATATGCATGTACATGCACAACCACACATAGTAGCACACACATGCACCAACACACATGCACATGCTCGTACACTCGCCCACAGCAACACGCATGCACATTCTTACGAACACAGCACACTTGCAAAGACGAAAAAGCATACACACACAGGTAGGCACACACACAAGCTTACACACACACACAGCCACCCACATGCACGAATACATGCACACACACATTCCCATAGGCACAAACAAAAAAATAACACCCATTCGCACACATGTGCACACCCATGCATACCCATGTGCATGCACACATGTACCCAAGAACACAAGCACACTTACTACACATTCACACACTCATATGCACGCACATGCACAAATGCATAGAGACTCATGCTCACACACAGACACCCATGCATATGTAGACTTACATGTGTGCTTGGGTGTGTGCCTGTACATGTGTGTGTGAATGTTTTCATGCATGTGTATGTTTTTGTATGCGATTGTGCCTATGGGCATGTGCACATTCTTATTTGTGCGTGTGTGTTTGCATATGTGTTTATGCTTATGTGTGTGTACATATATACATGTGTATGTGTGCATGTTCCTACATGCAAGCATTTGTGTATGCATTTTTATGTGTGCATGTGTTTGTGTGTCTTTCTGTATCTTAATGTGTCTTTGTGCATTTGCACGTGTGTGTGTGCTTGCATGGTCATGTTGGTGTGTGTTAATGTATGAGTGTGCATGTGTATGTGTGTCAGCATGTGTGTTCGTGTTGGTGTGTCTACATGCCAACATGTGTGTGTGCATGTCTGTGTGTGCATGTGCATGTTTGTGTATGATTGTGTGCATATATGCTTGTGTGTGCTTATATGTCTATGTGTGTTTGTGTGTTTTCTAATCTATGTGAAAGAGTGTATGTGTACATGCATGTGTGTGAGTGTTTATGCATGTGCATGGACATGTGCATGCATGCCTGCATGCCTGCATATAAGTGTGTGTGTGTATGTTTGTTTGTGTGTGGATGTGCATGTGGATGTAGACATCTGTGTATGTTTGAGTATGTGTGGCTGTGTTTGTTTGTGCACATGCATGTGTGTGTGTGTGTGAATGTGCATATGCCTGTGCATGCTTCTGTGTTTGCATGTGTGTTTCTGTGTGTATATGCATGTGAGAATGTGCATCTATGTGCATGCACATGGATGCATTTGTACGTGACTATGAGCATATGTATTTGCATTTGTGTGTGTATAGTGTCTATGTGCACATGTATACTTATTTACATGCTTATTTGTGAGTATGTATGTGTGTGTGCATGTTTGTGTATGTGACCACATATGTGTACATATATGGGTTGAGTGCATGTGTATACATGTGTGCAAGTGCATGTGCAAGCATATCTGTGCTTGTGCATGTGTATGCTTGTGTGCACTTGTGTGTGTGTGAGTGCGAGTGTGATTGTGTGTATTTGTGTATGTGTGTGCATATGCATGTGTGTATCCTCACTTTTTGGCTATTTGTGTTCCTATGCATGTACATGTTTATGTATGTGTGAGTGCATGTTCATGTTTGTGTGAGTGCATGTGCATGAGTGTGCACATGATTGTATGCATGAGTTCATCAATGCACGTGTATGCATAGCTGTGTGTGCAAACATGCATGCGTGCATACATGTGTGTGTACACATGTGCATGTGTGTTTGTGTTTGTATGCTCATGTGGATGCCCTTTTGGTATGTATATACATATTTATGTGTGTAGGAGTGTGAGTGTGTGTGCATGCATACTTGAATGTGTCATTTTGTGTGTGTGCATGTGCATGTGTGTAGGTGCCTATTTGTACTTGTGCATATGTGTGCATGTGTTGTTGCATCCTATATGCATGTTTGTGTGTGTGCTTATGTGTACATTTGTGTGCATGGTCATTTATGTGTGTTCATGTGTTTGTTTTTGTGCATGTTTGCATGTGCGTGTGCATGCTTAGGCAAATGTTTACATGCAAATGTTTATGTGAGTGCATGCATGTACTTGTGTGATTTGTGTGCATGTGTATATGTGTGCATGTGTGTGTGTGTGTATGTGTGTGCATGTGCATGCATGCATATGTGTAGGTGAGAGTGTGTGTGGATGTATGTCTATGTGTGTGTGTGCTTGTGTATATGGGTGCTTGAAAATGTGCTTGTGTGTGTGTGTGTGTGTTCATGTGTGTTTGTCAACAAGAATGTTTGTGGTACGTGGGTGTTTGTGTTTGTGTGTGAATGCATGTGTGTTTGTGTATATTTATGTGATACATGTTTTTGCATGTGTGTGTGCATGTGTATGTGATATGCAGACATGTGTGCATATCTGTGGGTGTTTGTGTGTTTTGTGGGGGAGTGCATGCACCTATGTGTGTGTGCTTGCATATATACATATGCATGCGTGTTCTTGTGCGTGTATACTTGTGTATGTACATGTATGTGTGGGGTTGGGGTGCATGTGTGCACACGTGTGGCTATGCATATGAATGTGTGCTTGCTTGTAATGTTGTGAACATATGTGAGTCATGTGTGTGTCCTCATGAATGTGAGTGTGTATGGGTTTATGTGTGTGGGCATGCATGAATGCATGTGTGTGTGTCCTCATGCATGCAGGCATGTGTGAGTGCAGACATACACATGTGTGTGTAATTGAGTGCATTGATGCATGTGTTTGCAAGTGTTATGTTGTGAGTATGACTATGCATATGAGTGCATGTATGCTTATGTGGGTGTGTGGATGCCATGCATGCACATCTACATGGGGTGCATGTACATGTCTTTGGACATATGTGTGTGTGAGTTCCTGCACACATGTACATGTTTGTGTGCATGCATGTGTATGTTCGTCTGTGTGCATATGCATTTCAGTGTGTATGCATGTGTGCGTGTGGATGTGCATTTTCATTTATATGTGTGTGCATGTATATGTGAGTGTTTGTGCATTAGTGTGTGAGGGTGTGAGCGTGTGTGTGTGTACCCACATGCGATTGTGCATCTTTGTGTGTGTGTGTGTGCATATGTGTGTGCGTTTGAGTGTGTGTTTATGTATTAGTGTGTATGTGCATGTGCATGCATGCACATGCATGTTTGGATGTGTGTGCACATGTGGGTGTTGTGTGTATGGGTTCATGCATGTAAGTGGGTATGTGTATAAGCATGTATCTATGTGTGTACATGTCTTCTTGTGAGTCTACATGTGTGCATATGAGTCTGCATGTTTACATGCATGCGTGTGTGCTTGTGTATGCATGTGTGTGTGCATGTGTGTGCATGTGTGTTTGTGTGTGTGTTGGTGCGAGTCTATAAATATGTGTGTGCATGTGTGGTTATTTGTGCGTGGGTGCATACGTGCTTGTGTGTCTTCTTGTGCTTTGTGTGTGTATATTTGTGTACATGTTTGTTCAAGTGTGTGTATGTGTGTGTGCATCTAAGTGGGTGTGTGCGTGCATGCATGTATATGTATATGAACATATGTGCAAGAATGTGTGTGTTGTGCATTTATGTTTTTGCATGTGCATATATGTGTGCGAGTTGTCTTGTGCTTATGTTTGTTCACATGTGTTTGTGTGTTTTTATGCATTTGTTCTCATGTTTGCTTTTATGCATGTGTTTCTTATCTATGTATTTTTTAGTGCACATGTGAGTGAGTGTGTGTGTGTATATGTTTGTGTGTTGCTATGTGCATACATGTGTGTAGCTATATGTGGGTCTGTGTGCATGTGCATGTGTGCAAGTGTGTGAAAGTGCATGTGTATGCATGTGTATGGGTTTATGGGCATATGTGAGCATGTGTGTGATGGTATTTATGTATGCATGTATGTGTGTGCATGTGTGTGTATTCTTATGTATGTGGGTGTGTGTGTTCCTATGTGTGGGTGTGTGTTGGTGTTTATGTGTATACATGTGTGTGTGTGTCCACATCGGCACATCTATGTGTGTGCAGGGGTGCATATGTACTTGAATTCTTACCCATGTGCATGGGGGCTATATATGATTATGCAAGTGTCTACATGTATGTTTGTGTATATGTTTGCATGCATGTCTACATGTGTGTGAGTGCATGTGTTTATGCGAGTGTGTTTGGTTATGTAAGTGCAC
Organism: Vanilla planifolia; assembly: GCA_023846275.1. Classification (NCBI taxonomy): domain Eukaryota; kingdom Viridiplantae; phylum Streptophyta; class Magnoliopsida; order Asparagales; family Orchidaceae; genus Vanilla; species Vanilla planifolia. The sequence continues at coordinate 1,083,983 of JAIUJO010000114.1, forward strand.
ATATATGCACTTTCGGTTGTGCAAGTCTTATGTGCTAGTGCATATGTATGTGCATGAGTGCATGCACATGTAGTTATTCATGAGTGTGTTTGTGTGTGTGCATATGAGTATGCATATGTGTGTATGTGCACCTACATGTGTGTGCATGCATATGTTTCTGCCTTTATGTGTGTGTGCACATGTGTTTGGTTGTGTAAGAGAGTTTGTATGCATGCATCCTTATGTGGGACTATGGGTGCATGTATGTTCGTCTATGTGTGTATGTGCATGGTGTGTGTTTGTTTGTGTGTGTGTGCATGTGTATGGTTGTTTATGTGTGTGAGTGTGTATGTACATTTGTGCATACAGGTGTATGTGCATGGCATGTGTGTGTGCTTGTAAGTGTGAGTGTGTGTTTTTTATATACATGTGTGCATGTATGTGTTTGTGTGGGTGCATATTTGTGTGTGCATTTGTGCTTGTGCATGTGGGTATGTTTCTATGTGTGTTTTTGTGTATATGGGTGTGTGGTAGTCTTTGTGTATGTGTGTGCATATGTGTATGCATGTGCTTGTGTGTGTGTGTGTGCAAATGCATGTGTGGATGTGTATGCGATTGTGTGTGTGATTTGTGTGCATGTTTGTGCTTGAGCGTGTAAGTATGAGTGCATGCATCTTAGTATGTATACATGTGTGTGTTATTATGCATGTGTGTGTATGTGAGTGCATTCGTACATGCCTTTGCACAATAGTATGAATGTATGAAATTATGGCTATTTTAATGCATGTGTCTGGGAGCATGAATATGCATGTGTGTGTGCATGTGTGAGTGTGTGTCTTCATATTGGCATGCTTGCATATGCATGCATGTGTGTGTGCATGTGTATTTTTTATGCATGTGCATTTGAGCATGTGCATGTGCATGTGCTTGCTATGGATGTGTGTTCGTAAGTATGCATGGGTGTGCATGTGTGTATGTGGGTGCATGTGTGCACTTTTGTGTGTGGGTGCTTGTGTGTATGCATGTGCATATGAGAGCATGCATGTCTCTGTGCTTGTATGCGTTTGCATGTATATATGTGTGTGCCTATGTGTGCATGTTCCCATGTATGTGAGTGTTTTGCAAGCATGTGTGTGGTGCATGAGTGTGCATGTGTGTACGTGTTCTTATGTGTCTTTTCATGTGCATGCGTGTAAGTGTGTGTGTGTTTGTCAAAATGTGCAGGTGTGCAATCATGTGTATTTGTATGTGTGTGTCAGTGTGTGTGAAGGTTTATTTTTTGGAGTGCATGTGTGTATTTGTGTGCACAAGTACACATGTATGGGTGACCATGTGTTTGTATATTTTTGTCAGCATTTGTTTATGCATGTGTGTGTGTGGCTATGTGAATATGTGTGCATATGTTTGTGCATTTGTATGTGCACATGTGTGTATGTGTGACTATGAGTGGATGTGTGTGTGTATATTTTTTGTGTGCATATGCATCCATATGTATGTGTGTACATGTGCTTATGGACACATTTATGTGTGTGCATGTGTTCATGTGCGTATGCATTATTGTGTATTTTGATATGTGTGCATTTCTACAAGAATGTGTATGTGCGTGTGCATTAGTGTGTATATATATGTGTGTATGTGGTTGTGTGTGTGCTTGTGTTATTGTTTGTGTTTGCATGGTCATGTGTGTGTGCACCATTACGTGTGTGTGTGTGTGTGTGTGTGTCTGTGTGCATATGTGCATGTGTGTGTGTATATACATGGGAGTATTTGTGTTCATGTGCATGTTTGTTTCTATGCATGTGTGCTCATGTTTGTATGGATATGGGCACATGTGTGCATGTGTATTTGTGTGTGTGTGTGTGTGCATGAATGTGCATAGAAATATGTGTGTGTACGGGTATAGGTTCTCAGTATGTGCATGCATATGTATGTGCTTGAGTGCATGAATTTGTGCATTCGTGTACTTGCATGTGCGTGTGCATGTAAGTATTGCATATATGTATATACATGTGTGTGTGTATGCATTCACACATGTTTGTATGTGTACATGTTTATGCATCTTTGTGTGTGGGTGAGTGTGTGTGTGTTTGTGCACCTACAGGATTGTTTGCAAGTCTGTGCACTTACATTTGTGTTTGTTTGTGCATTTTTGTATCGATGCATGCACGTACACATGAGCATTTGTATGGGCACAAGAGTGCATGTGTCGATATACATTTGTGTGTGAGCATAGGTGTGTGTATGTGTGTGCATACTTATGCATGTGTATGTATATGTGCATGTGCTTATGTGAATGACTGTGCATGTGTGTGCACGTATGTGTGTTTGTGTATATGTGCGCATGTTTGTTTGCATTTGTAATTATGTGTTGAGTGCATGACGATGTGCACGTGTTTATGCAAATGTGTCAGCCTGTGTTTTCGTGTGTGCATACTTATAAAAGTGCATGTACATGTGTAAGCATTTTTTGTGTTTTTGGTGTATCCATGTGTGCTTGTTTGTGTGTTTTTATGTGTGTGTGTGTGTGTGGATTTGTGTATTTCTGTGTGCATGTGTGAATGCTTCTATGGATATGTCTGTGTCAGTGTGTTTGTGCATGTTTCTATTTATATGTTTATGTAGGCATGTATGTGAACCCCTATTTGTGTAATTGTATGTGCATATGTGTGTTCTTGTGTATTTGTGTTTGCATGTACTTGTGAATGTGTGTGCATGTGCATGGGCCTTTGTGTTCTTATGTGTGCATGTTTGTGTGCATTGTCATGTTTGCTTGTGTGTGTGTGTGTGCTTATGTGTGTGCTTGTGTGCATATGCTTATCCATTCACATGTGTGTCTATGTGTGTGTGTATGTCTGTGTTTATGTGTGTGTGTATACATGTACTTGTATGAATGTGTGTATTTGTGCTTGTATGTGTCTTTGCATGTTCATACATATGTGCATGCATTTGTGTGTGTGTTTGTATGGTTGTGTGTTTGTGTATGCATGTGTGTCTATGCATGTGCTTGCGCTTGTACGTGCGTGGTTATGCATGCATATGTCGACACATTTGCATTCTTATGCTTATGTATGTATGTGTTCATCATTTGTGCATATGTGTGTATGTGTGCGTGTACATATGTTTGTGTATCTATGTGCTTGCATGCCTCTGCATGTGTGTGTGACTGCCTATGCATGCGTGTGCATTAGCATGTGCCTATGTATGTGTCTTTGCATGTGCATGTTTATATGTGGGTGGCATTTTTTTCTACTTGGATGGATGCACATGTGCATGTATGTTGGTGTGTGCAAGCATGTTTATGTGTGTGCATGTGTAAGTGTTTGTGAATGTGTGTGCTTACCAACATATGTGCATGCACACCCACATGCATACACACAAAGATTCACACAAACATACACATAAACACATGCAAACACTTGCATACACATGAAAACCACACACAAATGTACATGTGAATCCATGCACACAAATGCATGCATACACACACAAGTGGACATGCATGTATGCACGTGGGTGTATGCATATAGGTGCTTGGTCATGCATTTGTTTTCGTACATGTGTGTGACTATGTGTGTATGTTATTGTTGAGTGTGTATGTGTGTATTTGTGTAGACAGATGTGTTCATGCCTGCATGTGTTTGTGTTTACGTGCATTTGTGAGTGGGTTTGTCCACATGTATTTGTTTGCCCTTAAGCATGTTTGTGCTTGTGTGCAAGTATTCATGAGTGCATGTGTGTGCATTAATGTGTGTGTGTGTATATGTATGTGTGCATTTGTGCATGGCTGCATGTACTTGCATTCATGTGTGCTTCTCTTGTGCAAGTGTGTATGTGTGCTCCAGTATGGTTGTTTGTGCTTGTGTGCATGTGTGTGTGTGTGTGCAACGTGTATGTGTGTGTATAAATGTGCTCATGTGTGTGTAGTTTTATGTTCCCATGTGTGTGCTTGTGCTTGTGTATGCTTGTGGAGTGCATGTTCATATTTCTATGAGTGCATATGCAAGTGCATGTGTTTGTGAGTGTGTAGGTGCATGGGTCCACGTTTGTGTATGTATGTGCTGCATACATGTGTGCATGTCTGCTTGCATGTGTATATCTATGTGTATGCATGTGTGTCTATATGTCTATTTGTGAGTGCATGTGTGTAGGTGTGTGCTTGCATGCAAGCAAGTGTATACATATGTGCATGAGCATGTGCCAGTGAACATGTATGCATGTGTTTGTCTATTTGTGTGCAATTGTGTGTACAGTCTTGTATCTACATGTGTGTATCTGCATGTTTGCAAGTAAGCCAGTGAGCAAAAGTGTGAGTGTGTGTGTGTGATTCCATGTGCACATGTATGTGCCCACTTGTGTGTAGTTGTGCATGTTTTCATTTGTGGGTGTGTATATATGTGCACAAGTATGTGCATGTGTGCATGCATGCATGCATGCATGTGTGAGTGTGTATATTTATGCTTTTGTTTGTGTGTGTTCTGTGTGTGTGTGTGTGTGGAAACATGGTTATGTTGGAGTAAGTGCTTATATGTATGAGTGTATGTACTGGTGTGTGTGTATAGGTGAACACATTTTTATATGTATGTTTGTGTTCCTATGCATGTATGCATGTCCATGTGTGTGCATGAGTGTGTGTTTTCCTGTGCATATGTGTTTGCGAGTGTGTATAAATTTGTGTGCATGTAGGTGTGTTTGTGCATGTGTGTGCATATGCATGTATGTGTGTGTGCTTGTGTGGGTGTGTGTATATATGCACGGGTGTGTGCATCTGTATGTGCGTGTGCATTTTTGTATATTTGTATATGTGTGCTTGTGTTCATGCTTCTTTATGGGCATGTGCATGCATATTTGTGTGTGTGCATGCTTGTTTTGGTGTGTGTATGTGTGTCTATTTGTTTGCATGTGTGTGCAAGTTCTTATGTGAATGTGTGTATCTGTGGGTGCAAGTGTGCACTCATGTTTGTACACCTATATCGATGTCTATGCATGTGAATGGGTATTCTTGTATGTTTGTGTGCAAGTGTGTGTGGGTGCGTGCATGTATGAGTGTGTTCATGTGGGCATATGTGTGTTTTTGTATGCATTTGTGTGTGTCTGTGTCTGTGTTTGCAGACAATTTTGGGTGCAAGTGTGTCCTTATGTGCATGTGTATCATTGTGCATGTGTGTGTGTGTGAATATTTATGTATCTAGGCATGTGTGCATGCTCCTACATATACGTGTGCCAACTTGTGTGTGTTTTCATTTACTTTTGTGCTTGATCATACTTAAGTTTGCACGTGTGTGCACACATGTGTGTGCACATGTGTGTGTGTCATTGTGCATGTGTGTGTGCCTATGTGTATATAAGTCTGTGTTCTAGTGCATGCATAAGTATGTTCATGTGTGTGCAAAGCTTTGTGTTTGCATATGTGTGTTCATGCATGTTTGTTTTTGTGTGTGTGCATGTTCATGTGTGTGTGCTTTTTTCTATGTACTCGTGTGTGTGTGTGCATGTCATGTAAGTGTGTAAGCATTCATATGTGCCTACATATGAGTGTGCATGTTTACTTGTGCTTGTGTGCACACATGTGTGTGAGTCATATTAGTTTGTATGTTAGTGTAGAGCCCACATGTGTGTGTGAATGTGTATGTTTATGTGTGTCTGTGTGTGTTCACACATGTTTACACGTTTTTGTGTCGTGTTTGCATGTGTGGTTATGTATAGGTGTTTGAGTGTGTTCGCCTATGTGCATGAGTGTGGGTGTGCATATGTGTGTACATGTGTGTGCAAACACTTATGCATACACTATGTGTCTATCCACATGCACGCACGAGTATGTGTGTGCTTGTGCCTATGCATGCTTGTGTTTGTTCATTTGTGTGTGAGTGCAAGTGTGAATGTGTCAGTGTGTGCATCTGTGTGGTTGTACGTGTGCATGCATGTGTTTGTGTATGGGTGCATGTGAGTATTTGTTGGTGTGCTTTTGCTTGTGTGTCTAAGCACATTTGTGGATGTCCATCTGTTTGAGTGTATGTATGTGTTTTTTATGTGTCTGTGTCTGTGCATATAATTTTATGTTCATGTGTGTGTGTGTGGTCAGAGAGTATGTGTGTGTGAGGGTGTATTGAAGTGTACATGTGAGTGCAAGTGTGTGCATGCATGTGTGTGTGTGTTTGTGTGTGCTGTGCATCTATGCATGTGCTGGTGTGTAGGTGAATGTGCGTGTGTACATGCATATGTGAGCACTTGCATGTGTGTATACATTTCTATACAAAAGTATGCATGTGTACGTGTGTTTGCATGCATGCATTTGTTCCTATCCATGTGTGTTCTTTTGTGTGTTTGCAAGATTATGATTATGTTTATGCATGTGTGTGTGCACGTGTTTGTGCTATGTCTATCCTTTTGTATTCTTTTTGTGGGTGTGTGTGTTTGTGTTTGTGTTTGTGCATGTGTGTGTTGCTATGCACTTACATGTGTGTACATTTGTGCATGTGTGCATGGGAGTGTATATGTGTTTGTATATGTGTGTGTTTGGGTGTGTAAGTGTGCATGCATGTGTGTGTGTGTGTGTTTGCATGTGCACACATGCATATATGTGTGTGTGAATGTGCAAGGGTGTTTGTGTGTGTACATGTGCATGTTTTTCTAAATGTTCATGTGTGTGATTGTTCTTGTGTGTCGATGTGTGTATGCATGGTTTCCACACAAGCATGTGTGCTACATATTTGTGTGCTAATATGTGTGTGTTTGTGTGTTTATGTGCATGCGTATGTTTTTTGTACATATTTGTGTGCACTTGCACGTGTGTGTATGTGTGTGTGTTTGTGAGTTTTTATGCATGTGAGTATGTGTGTGTGTGTGTATGTGCATATGTGGTTCTATGAATGTATGGATGCATGTGTATGTGCTTATGTATGCATGTGTGTGTGTGTGCTTATGCATACATTTATGTCTGAGTTCTTATGTTTATGTGCATGGGAATAAGTGTGTACATGCATATGTGTGTCAATATGTGCGTGTGCATGTGTGTGTGTGTTTTTGTATGAGTTTGTGGTTGTGCATGTGTTTATGTGTTTTTGAGATTATGTGTATAGGTGTATGTGGGTGTGTGTTTATGTGCAAGTGTATGTGCATACTTGCATGTGTTTGTGTGTAAATTCATCTGTATGTAAGGGTGTGTGTGAGTAGTTGTGTGTGTATATGTGTGTACATGGATGTTTATGTGTATGTGTGTGCATGTATGACTATGTACATGTGTGCACATGTGTGTGCATTTATGTGTGTGTATATGTCTGCATTTTTATGTGTGTGTGCATTAGCATATGTGTGCTTGTTTATGTGCTTGCATCTCATTATGTGTGCATATGCGTGTATATGTGTGTATTCATTTGCATTTGTGTGATTTTGTGCATGTGTATGTACCTCTATGCCTAGGTATATGTGTGTGTGAATATGGGTGCACATGTATATGCATGTGTGTGTGCATATAGGCATAACTATGCATATGTGTGTGAGTGTGCATGCATGTGTGCGACAATGCATGTGCATGTGTACGTGTATGAGTGTGTGTATGTGTGTGTGTGTGTGCTTGTGTATTTATATAAGTGTGTGAGCATGTGTGTATGCATGTCTATGTCCATGCATGCATGTGTATGCATGCACATGCATGTGTTCTTTAGTGTGTGTGGGTGAATGTAAGTGTGCTTGTGTATCCTTGTGTATTCATTTATGTGTATTTTCATGTTTGAGTGTACTTATGCATATAGATGCATTCTTGTGTTTATTGTATGTGGGTGTGTGCATGTGCATGTGCATGCATGTCTTCATGCTTGTGTGTGTATGTGTTTGTGTGTATATGTGTGAGCCTAAGTGTTTGTATGTGTCAGTGTGTTAGTGTATGCGTGTGTGCTTATTTATGTGTGTTCATGTGCTTGTGCATATGCATGTGTGTGCATGTGTATTCATCTGTGTGAATGTGCCATTGTATGTTTATGCATGAGTGTGTGTGTGCGTGCATTGTTTTCTACTTATGTGGTTATGTGTGTGTTTTTGCTTACGTGCATGCATGTCTTCTTGTGTGCATGTGGGTGTGTGGATGTGCACGTGTGTGCTTGTGTATGTGAATTTATTTGCAAGTGTGCATGTTTGTGTGCGTAAGTGTGTGCATATGTGCATGAGTGTATATGTGTTTGTGCTATTATGTGCATGTGACTAGGTGTGTGTGTGTGTGTGCTTTGATAACCTATGTATGTTTTTGTACATGCATGTATGTCAGTGTGGTTATGTATGTTTGCATGTACGTATGTGTTTGTGCATGCATGGGTATGTGCTTGAGTGTGGGTTTTTGTGTGCTTAAGCATGCGCATGTGTGTTCTAATATGTGTATAAGTTTATGCATGTCTGTAGTTGTGTGTATGTTGCTGTACAAGTGCATGTGTGTATACATATGTGTGCATTTATGTATGTGCCTGCATATGTGTGTGTTGGTGTTCGTGTGCACAAGTGTACATGTGTGTGTTTTTTGTGCATGAATTTGTGTCTATGTTTGTGTGCATGCATGCATGCGTGTGTGTTTTCATGTGCATGCATGAGTGTGTGGGTGTGTGCATATGCAAATGCACATGTTGGCACATGTTTGTGTGTCATTTGTCTGTCCATTTGTGTGTGCATGTGTGCATGTGCATATGTGTGATTATGAATGTGGTCTATTTTGTATGTGCATAAGTGTGTTGGTGTATTTGTGCATGTGTTTTCTTGTCTGTGTGCCTGTGTGCACAGATGTGCATGCATGTGTGTGCATGTGTGCATGTGTTTGTCTTAAACCACATGCACATGTGTGTATGTGCATTTGTGGGTGTGCATACTTGTGTGTATGTGTGTCTATGTGTTTGTGTAGGCATGTGTGTGTATTTTTATGTTTGCATATGAGAGTTTGTGTTTGGGTGAGTTCATGTGTTTGTGTGTTGATGCTTGTGTATGTGTGTGTATACAACTATTTATGTGCATGTGCCTATGTGTATGTCTACATGTGCAAGTATGTGAATGTGTGTGCACATGTATGTGTCCATTTTTGCATGCATTTATGTGCATGCATGTGGATGAGGGTGTGTTTTTAGGCATGTGCCTATGTGTGAGCATGTATTCATGTGTACTTATGTGTCTTTGAATATGTGTGCTTGTGCATGTGCATGTGTGTTCCTACATGTATGCATATGCACTTATGTATGTCTATTTATGCATGTTGCTATGTGCTCGCACATGTGCACCTCTGTCTATGTGTCTATGCATGAATTTGCATGTGGAAGTAAGTGTGAATGTGTGTGTGTGTGTATACAATTGTATGGGGTTTTGTATATGCATGTGCATGTGCATGTATGTATGTTTCTGTGTGCATATGAGTATGGGTGTGCTTGTGTATGCAAACAAATGTGAGTGTGTGTGCGTGCATTGCTTTTATGGGTGTTTATTTGTGTGCATGTGTGCGTACACACATCAGTATGTGTCTTAGTGTGTGCACATGTGTGTGTGTGTGTCTTTGTGCATAGGTGTGCCTGCGTGTGTACACATGGGAACATGTGTGTATGTGTAGGTTTGTGTGCGTGTATGCATATGTGTGCATTTTTGTGTCCATGTGCTTGTGTGTGTGTGTGTCCACATGGGCACATGTGAGTGTTTTTGAGTGCATGAGTAGGTGTGCTTTTATGAGTGTGCGCATGTTTATATGTGTGTGAGGGTGTGTGTGCAAATCTATGTGTCTATATGTGAGCATTTGAGGGCATGTGTATGTACATGTGTGTGCATGCATGTGTTTGTGCATGTATGTATATGTGTGTGTGTGCATTATAATGTATGTGTGTATGTTTGGGTACGTGCATGTGTGTGCATTCGTGTGTGCATTTATATGTGTATGTGTTCATAGGTCTCAGGGTGACACATGTGTCTTTGTGTGCATATGCATGCATGCATATCTATGCATGTGTGTGTGTGTTGTTGTGTGTGTTTGTGTCCTTATATGACAATGCATTTATATGTGTGTGCATATGGGTGTAGGTGTGTTTTCCTACATATGTGTGTGTACATGTGTGCCTATAGTATGTCTATGTGTGCATGCATATTTGTGAATAGTTATGTGTGTGTGCGTGCATGTCTATGAGTGTGTGCTTATGTGTATGTGTGTGTTCATGTGTGTTTTCCTATTTATATTCATGTTTACATGAGTATGTGTACATTTGCAAGTGTGTGTGCATTTATATGAGTGAGTGTCTTTATGTGTCTGTGGATATATGTGTGGACATGCGTGTGTTTGTACATGTGTGTACATATATTTATATGTGTGTGGGTGAGTGTTTGTGTGCTTGTGCAAGTGGGAGTGTGTATTTATATGTTGTGAGTACATTTGCGTGTATGTGTGCATTTTTGTGTTCATATGTGTGTATGCGTGTGCACGTGTAGTTATGTGTGTGTTAGTATGGGTTTTGTTGTTTATGTGTATGTGTGCTTGTGTGTGCATGCATGCATTTGTGTATGTGTATCCATGTTTTTGTGCATGTATATGTGTGTGACTGCATGTGTGTTTATGTGTGTTCATGTGTGAGTGCATGTGTGTGTTCATGTGAGTGTGTGTGCTTGTGTGCTTATGTGTTTGTGTGCGTGTGTGTTGTGTGCATCTTAGCATGTGTGTGGACAAGTCTGTGCTTATGCATGCATGTGTGTGTGCTTCAGTGTCTAAGGATTTCTGAGTGAGCGTGTGTCCATGTGTATGCATTTGTGTGTGTGCATGTTTGAGTGCCCTTGAATGTGTGTGTGTGGGTGTGTGTGCATGCCTATGTTTTTTGTGTACTTGTGCCTATTCTTATGGGTATAGTTGTGTGTGGGTGCACTTATATGTGTGTTAATGTCATCATGCTTGTGTGTGTATGTGTACTTGTATGCATTTGTTTGTGTGCGTCAGTGTACTTATGTATATGCATGTGTGTGAATGTGCGCGTGCATGTGCATTCATTTGTGTGTGCAGGTATCAGCACCTATATGTGTGTTTTTATATGCCCATGTGTACTTGCCAGTGTGAATGCATGTTTGTGCATAAACATGTTTGTATATGGATGCATGTGTGCATGCATGCATGTGTGTACATGCATTTTGTGTGTGTGTGTGTGTATGTTTTGGGTAAGTGCATATACAGATGCATGCATGTGTGTGTGTAAGTTTGTGTGCACATCTATTCATGTGTGCAACTGTGTGTGTGTGAGTGTGTACATGTGTGTATACACTCACGTGTGTGTGTGCATGTGTTTGCTATGTGTGCATGCTTGAATGTTCTTGTGGGTACGATTGTGTAGTTGTTGTGTGTGCTGTGTGTGCCTAAGCGTGAGTGTATGCTTGCATATGTGTTTGACTGTGTATTAGCAATAATGTGCTTGATCCTATGAATGTGGGTTTCTGTGTGTATATATTTGTGCGTGTGTGTACATGTGTGTGTGTATCTACAAGCATGTGCATGGGTGGATATATGCATACGTGTGTATATGTGTGTTCTTGTGTGTGGGTTTCTGTGTGCATGCATTTATTTGTGTGTGTGAGTCTGCATGTAAGGATGTGTGCCTAGCATCTGTGTGCATTTGGATGTATGCTACATATGTGTGTGTGTTGGTTTTCTTATGCATACACACACAAGTATATGTTTGCATGTGTGTGTGTATTCGTGTGCATAGGTGTGTGGGTTTTTGTGTGAATGTATGCATGCATGTGTGTGTGCTTAAGAGAATGCATGTATGAATGTGTACATGCTATAACATGTGGATTGTGTGGGTTGTCTATTCATCTATGTGTGCATGTGTACATGTGCATATGTGTGATTGTGTTTGCATTTGCATGTGTTTCTATATGCATGTGTGTGTCTGGGTGTATGTGTGTGAAAGTGTGTTAGTGCATATGTGCATGTGTGCACTTATGTGTGTGTATGCGTGCATCTATGTGTTTATGGGCATATGTTTTTGTGTGTTTTTGTGTGCATGCATGTGAGAGTTTGTGTTCATGTGAGTGCATGTGTCTATGTGTGTGTGGTAATGTTTATGCAAGTTTTTTGATGCATTTGTGTGCATGTGCTTGTGCATGTGTGTGTGCATGTGCTTGTTTGAATGTGCAAGTGTGTGTGTGTATATGTGTGTATGCACACATTTGTGAACATGTGTTCATGTGTACACGTGTGTGTCTATTTTTGCTTGCTTCTATATGTGTTCAAGTGGTTGAGGGTGTGTGTGTGCATGTGCCTACATGTGTTTGTGCATATGTTTAGGTGTGCTTGTCTATGTTTGAATGTGTGTTCTTATGTGTGTGTGTATGCATTTATTTGTGCTAATGCTTACATGTGTGTGTATAAGTGTGTCTGTGTTAGTGTGTACATGCATGTGTTTACCTCTATTTGTTTGTGTCTACGTTCATGAGCATGTGTAAGTGACTGTGTGCATACATGTGCATGTGTGTGTGTTTCTGTGTGCTTGTGTGTGTGTGTGTGGGTATGGTTGGGTTTGCTTATATATGTACACAAATATTTGTGTGTGTGTGTGTATGTTAATGTGCCAGTGAGTTTGTGTTCATGGTATTAGCTTGTGTGGGTGTTTGTGTGTGCGAGCACATACATGTGTGTGTACACACGAGCACATGTGTATATGTGTGTGTGTGTGCGTGTGTGTGGTGTTCATGTGTGTGCAAGTGTGTGTGTGTGTGTGTGTTCATGTGTGTGCATGTGTGTGTGTTCACATGCATGCATGGGTATTCATGTGTGTGTGTATGCACATGGGCACATGTGAGTGTGTTTGGGCACATGTGTGTGTGTGCACTTTTATGTGCATATGTGCATTTAAGCATGTGGTCAAGTCTGTGTGTGTATGTGTGGTTGTGAGTGAATGTGTGAGAGCATATATGTGCATGTATGCATGTGGGTGTGTGCACGTGTCACGTAGGTGTTTGTATGTGTATTTGTGAATACATCTTAGGGTATGTTTGTGTATCTTCATGTGGATGTGCGTATATATGTGTGTGTGTGTGCATTTGTGTGTCTTTGTGTTTTAATGCATGTGTTCGAGAATGTGCACATTTTGGTGCTTTTGTGCTATAATATGTGTGTGTGTGTGTGATTGTGTATACATGCAAGTGTGTGTGTATAGATGTTTATGTGTTAGTATGTGCTTTCTTGTGTGTGTATATGTGTTTGTGTATGGACATTCATGCATTTGTGTGTAAGTGTATAAGTGTATTTTCTTATCTATTTGCATGCATATACTTGTGTGTGGATGGGTACTAATGCATGAGTGTATGTACAAGAATTTGTGTGTGCTTGAATGCATGTGTGTGTGTGTGCATGCATATGTAGGTCTGTTCATGGGTACATGTGTGTGTGCGTGTCTATCTATGTGCATAGGTACATGTGTGTGTATGTGCGTATACATGTGCGTGTTTGTGTGTTAGTGCCTTTGGGCATGTGTTTGTGTGCATGTGTGTCTGTGTGTGTGCATGTGTACATGTGCATGTTTACATGGATGTGTGTGTGCATGTGTGTCAGTTTGTGTGTGCATGTGCATGTCTGTGCATGGTCATGTGTGGGAAGCAATGTGTGTGTGTATGCATGTCTACATGTGCATGCTTGCAGGCATATGTGTGTATGTACATTTCTATGCATAGTCATTTGTGTGTGTGTACACATGTGTCTACTATGCTTGCATGTATGTGAGTGTTTTTGTGTGTGTGCATGTGGCTGTATATGTGTTTTTTTGAGTGTGCATGTGTGCATGTGCATGTGGGTGCCTTGGCATTTGTGTGCACATGTGCGTGTGTGTGTGATTGAGTGTGGGCATGTGTGTTTATCCAAGTGGATGTGTGTGTGTGTATGTTTTTGTGTGTGCACATGTTTGTGTGTCTATGTGTGTTCATTTTATTGTGTGTATGTGCTCATGTGCTTATGTGTATTAGTGTGTGTGAACATTAATGTGTGTCTATGGGTGCATCTATGTGTTGACATGGATGAGAGTGTCTAAGCGTGCCTATATGTGTGTGTTTTTTGTGTGCCTATGTGTGCAATTTTTGTGTACATGTTCGTGGGCATATGAAATTATTATTGCAAGCATGTGTGCATGCACATGCATGTGTCTGTAAGTGCATGTGTGTGTTTGTGTGTGGGCAGATTGGTGCATCTATACGTGTGCACATGTGTGTGTATACATGTGTGTGTGTGTGCTATTATGCATGTGTTTATATGTGTATATGTGTGTGTCTATAAATGTGTGTTTGTGCATGTGTGTGTACATGAGCATGGGTGTGTGTGGTTGTGTCTACATGTTTATGCATGTTTTGCATGTGTGTCTGCATTTGTATGTGTGTGAGTGTATATTTGTGGTCATCTATTTATATGGCTATGTGTGTGTGTGTAATTATGTGCATATGTAAGTATGTGTGTGTGTGTGTGTGTGTGTCTTTGTGCATGCATATGTGCATGTTAGTGTGTATGTGGATGTGTTTAGGTGTGCATGGTTGTGCATGTACATGTTTGCATTTCTTATTGTGTGTGCATGTGCATGTGTGTGCATGTATGTGGGTGTGCGCTTGAATATGTGCATGCACACGTGTGTGTGTGTCTATGGGCATGTGTGCGAGCTTCTATATGTATGTCGTGTGTGCATGTTAGTGTGTGTCGATGTACTTGTGTTAGTGTGTATGTGCATTTTTGTATGCATGCATATGTGTGCATGTGCAAGCATGTCTTCATACATGTGTGTGTGTGAGCATGCGATTGTGCATACATATGTGTAGGTATGTGTGTGTGTCTATGCATGCATGATTATGTTTATGTGTCTGTGCATGCATGATTATGTATATGTTTGTGTTTGGATTTGTGTATGTGTATGTGGCATGTGTGTGTTCGTATGTTTATATGCATGAGTGTGTGCATATGTGTTTGTGAGAGTGCATGTGCATGTGTGTCTATGCGTGCATGCATGCATGTGCATGTGTGTATGTGTTTATCTGTGCATGTATACAGATATTTGTGCACACATGTGTGGGCATGTGTATATACATGTTTGTGAGTGTGCGTGTGCGAGTATTTTTGAGTTTATGCATATGAATGTGCATGTGTGTGCATGCATATGCATGTTTTCTCATGTATGTTACATTTGTATATGTGTGTGTGTGCATCTATGTGTGTGCCTGAGTGGACATGTGTTTGCAATTAAATGTGTGTGCTAGTATGAGACTGAGCCTATCTGGTTAGGTGTGTGTGTGCATGTGACTATACACGTGTGTTTATGAATGTTAGTGTGCAAGTGTGTGTGCTTGTGCATGTGTGTGTGTTTGTGTGAGCCATGTGCTTGCATGTGTGTGTGTTTGTGTGAGCCATGTGCTTGCATGTGTGTGAGTGTGTGCATGTGTGCTTGTGTGTGTGTTTGTATATGTATGTCTACCTGTGTATGTCAGTGTGTGTGCATGTGTATTTGCATTTGCCCCTTTATGTATGTGTGCATGCATGTGTGTGTCTCAATGTGTGTGCATGCATGTATGTGTGTCTCTGCATCTATGTGCATGGATGTGGGTGTTTGTGTGTGGGTTTGCGTGTGTGCTTATGTGTACATGTGTGTTGGTGGATGCTATTGTGCTTGTGTGAATGCATGCATTTGCATGTGTGCAAGTGTGTGTCAGTGTGCATATGTGTATATATGTGTCAATGTGTATGTGTGCTTGTGTGCACATGTTTGTGTGTATATTTGTGAGCATGTGTGCATATGTGTTTGTGTGTATGCAGATGTTTGTGTTTGTACGTGTCCAAGAGCAAGCATGTTGGTATATGCAAGTGGGTGCGTTGTTTTTGCATGTATGCATGTCTATGGGTGCCAGTTTGCATGTGTGTGTGTGCATGCATGCATGCATGCACCTATGTGTGTATGTATTTGCTTGTGTGCTTTAGTGTGTGTGTGTGTAGGCTTGTGTGTGTGCATATACATATGTGTATGCATATACATGTGTGTGTGCTTATGTACATGTGTGTGCATGTGTGCATGTGTGCAAGTGGGCATGCATGCACACCTATGCATGATAGCTTGCATTCGTTTGAGGTCTCATATGCATGTATATTTGAGTGTGTGCATCTATGTGTTTTTGTGTGCTCATGCACTTATGTACATGTGTGTGCATTTGAGTCAAAGTTAGTGTACCTACACATCTACGTGTGTGTGCATGTTTCTCAGTGTATTTATGCATGCTTATGTTTATGTGTGTGTATTTGCATGTGTGTCCTTGTGTTCACATATGTGAGTTTGTATGTGTGCATGTGTGTGTATGTCTATGGTGTTGTGTGTGGGTGTGTGTGCATGTGTATCTATGCATGTATACATATGTGTGTGCTTGTGTGTTTAAGAGAGTATGTGCATTTGTTAGTGTATGCATGTGTTCATATGCATGCATCTATGGAAGCATGCATGCGCGTATTTGTGCATTGTTGTGTGCTTGTGTGTGTGTTTTGTGTGTTCATGTTTCCATGAGCTTGTGTACATGTGCATGTGCATGTATGCATTCATGTGTGCATTTTTTAGCTTGTGTGTGTGTACATGTGTCTATCTATGCATGCATGTTTAGCTGGGAGCACACGTTTGAGTGTTGTGCGTGCATGTGCATATATGTGTGTGGGTGTAGTATATGTGTGTCTATGTGTTCATGAATTTATGCATTCACATCTATTTGTATGTGTGCGTGTGTGATAAAGTTTGTGAGAATTTGAGTGCGTTCATGTGGGTGTACTTGTGTGCAAGTGTGGGAGCATTTATGTGTGCTTATGATTAGGTACATGTGCATGTGTGTGTTTGCTTGCGTTTTAGTACATGTACATGTGTGTGTGTGTAAGCACATGTGAGTGATTTCTTATGCATGTGTGCATCAATGTTTATGCATATGTGCATGCATACATATGTGTGTATGGGTGTGTTTGTAAATGTGTGTATTTATGCATGCAAGTGTGGGCATGTGTGGTTGTGTGTATATGTGCATTAGGCATGTGTGTGTGCCCATGTGTGCGTGTTTGGATGGGTGCATGTTTGTTGTACCTTCTAGGTTTGTGTGTGCGTAGGTGTGTGTGAGTGTGTTCACATCTAAATACATATGTGTGTGTGAGTGCAACTATTTCTATGTGTGTGTTTTTGTGCATTTGTGTGTGTGTGCATGTTTCTCTTTTTGTGTGTTTTTGTGCATGTGTGGGTGTATGTACATGTGTTCATTGGTGCATGTGTGTGTCTGTGCCTTTACATTTGTGTATATGTGTGTATGCACAGGTGTGTGCAAGTGTGTCTACATGCATGTGTGCAAGTATGTGTGTTTTTGTATTTGTTCATGTGTACGAGTTTGTCAGCATCTGTGTTAATGGGCATTTGTGTGTGTATGTGCTTATTTGTGTGTCGGTGTCAGTGTATGAATGTGTTTATGTGTGTTTGTGCATGTGAGTATATGTATGTGCATATGTGTATGTGCTTCAGCTTTTACATATGCAATTTGCCATTATGTGCATGGGTATTCATGTGTGTATTCTTATGTGCTTGCCTGTGTGTGCATGGGTGCATGTGTTTGCATGTACATGTGTTTGTGCATGCATGTTTGCATGGGTTTGTGTACATGCTTATGCATATATGTGTATGTTTGTACATGTGTGTGTATTTGTGCATATTAACATGTGTGTGTTTGTATTTGTATATGTGTGTCTTTGTGACCATATGTATAAGCATTTATTTGTGTACATGTGTGTTTGTGATTTTGTATGTGCATCTGCGTGTGTGTGTACATGCTTATTTGTATGTGTGTACAAATGTGCCTGTGTATTCGTACACATGTGTGCTCATATATGCTTGTGTCATTGTGTTTGTTTGTGCATATGTGTGTGTGAATGGGATGTGTGGTTGTATGTGTGTTTTTATGTGTATGTGTGCATTTGCATGTGTGTTAATGCATGTGGGCACAGGTGCATGTGTGTGTGTGTTTGAGCATATTTATGTACATCAATGCATGTTTGAATGTATGCATATGACCATGTTTGTGCATGTGTGCAGGTATATGCATGTAGGCCTTTGTGCATGTGTGTCTTTTTGTGCTTGTGTACATGTGCTTATGTGCGCATTTATGCTTTTGTGCATGTGTGTGCATACACGAATGTACTTGCTCATGTGGGTGTGTTGCATGCATCTAAGTGCATGTGCATGTGTGTGTATGGATGTGTGTGTGTGTTTGTTCATGTGCTTATATGTGCCCATGTGATTGCTTGGTTGCATTTATGTGTGTGTGTGTGTGCTTATGTGCATGTGTGATTATGTGTGTATGTGTGTTTGTATGAGTGATCTCGAGTGCATGTGTGTGCATGCATGTGCATTAGGTGTAAGTGTGTGCTTTTTCATGTGTGGCTGTGCACATGCATGTGTTTGTGTGTGTGTCTACTAGCATGTGTAAATCTGTGCATGTTATATGTGTGAATGTGTGTTTGTGAGTGTGCTTGTGTTGCATGTTTGTGGGGTGAAGGAGTGTGGTTGATTTTGTGTGCATGCTTACATGTGTTTATGTGTGTGCATGCACATCATTATGTCTATTTATGTGTGTGAGTGGATGTTTGTGTGTGTATTTGTGTGTATGTGAGTGCACATGTGTGTGTGCATATGCATGCACAGGTGTCTATGTGTGTGGATTGAAGCTAGTGTCTGTCTTCATGTGTGTTTGCTCATGAGTGTATCAATGTGTTTGTTCTTATGTGTGCAATATGTATGGTTATGCATGCATTTGTCAGTATGCATGTACACATGTCTTTGTGTGTTCGTGTTAGTGTATGTGTTTTTGTACATGTGTCTCTATGGGTGTGTTTGTGTGTATTCTTTTGATTATGTAAGAGTTTATGTGCATGTGCATGTGCATCTGTGTGTGCTTGCATGTGTGCATACATTCCATTGCTTGCTTTTGAGCACACATGCACGTATCATTGTGCATGTGCAACTTTGTGTTTGTGCATGTGTATTAATACATGTGTGTGAATATGTGTGTGTTTGCATTTGTTTGTGCATACAAGATTGTGTGCATGGTGTGTTCATTTGGGAGTGCATTCTTGGGCATGTGTATGTGTGTGTTTGTGAGTGTATGTGTGTATGTGTGGTTGTGCATGTGTGGGTGTGCATGTGTGCTCTCATGTGTGCATGCATGAGTGTGTACAAGTGTATGTTTGCATGTGTGTGCACATGTACGTGTGTGTGCAAGTGCATATATACTTGCATGTGTGCTTGGGTATGTGCATGTGTGTGGATTAGCAAACATGTGTGTGTGCATGTATTTGTGAATGAATGTTTTGGGCGCATGTTAGTGCTTATGGCCATGTGTGTGCGTGTGCATTAATGTATGTGTGCATACAAATTTATGTGAGTGTGTGCATATGTGCGAGTACCTACAAAAAAGCATATGTGTGCATCTGTTATTACACACATGTGACTTCGTGTGTGAGAGCATGTGCATCTATTTGTATGTGTTTGTGTGATAGTGTTTGTGTGTTTGTGTCCATATGTGTGTTTGAATACGTGCCACAAGTGTGTATGTGTGGTTGTGCTTTTGTGCATGTGTGTATGTGTTTGTGCATGTGTGGTTGTGCTCACATATGTATGCATTTGTGTTGTTTTAGAGAGATTAGTGTGTGCATGTTTGCGTATGTGTATGGTTGCAAGCATCCATGCAAGTACTTGTGTTTTTACTTGTGCTTATGCATGTTTGTGGGAGTGTGTGTGTGTGTGTTCATGTTTGTGTGCATGTGCAATGTGTGACAACGTTTGTGTTTATGGTGTTGGTGTGTGTGTGCATGCATATGCATGTGTGTATTTGATTTGTGCATGCAAGTGCATGTGAGTACTTTATGCATGTGCATTCTTGTACATATGTGGTTTTGCTTGTGTGTTTTTTTACATACATGTGTGGATTTGCACATACATATGTGCATGTGTGTGTGAGTATTTACGTGTGTGCTTATGTGTGTGCACACAATTATTCTCATGCATTTATATGCATGTGCATGCATGCATCTGTGCTTATGTGAATGTCACTTGTGAGAGTGGGTTCACGTTTGAGTTAGTGTGCCCATGTGGGCATGAATGCATGTGCGTTTGTGGGCACATGTGTGGGTGTTTGTCTGAGTGTGTATGTTTGGCTGACATATGCATTTTTGTTCGTGTCTATGTGGCTGATATACACATTCAGATGCACACAGAAGCACATGTACACACATGCACACACATGCATATATACATACAAACACACCCACACAAAGGCACACTCATGCATACACACACAAGCACATGCACACACATGCCCACACATATACACACACATGCACACATACACAAGCACACGTATACACACAAACACATACACACAGAGACATACAACATGCATAGATAATCCCATACAAGCTCACACACAAATGCACATACTCACATGTGCACACCTATAAATGCATAAACACATGCACAAACATAAGTACACACATCCACAAAAAGGCTCAAATACATGCACACATACATACATGCACACACACACATGCACACAAAGACAAATGCACATGATTACTAAAGTGCACACACGAACAGGTACATACTCACACATCTGCACATACACATAGACTCACAAACCCATGCATATGCACACACATGTCCACACACACATATAAAAGCTCACTTGTGCACACACATACAAAAACACAGATGCACAAATGCAAGTTTACACACATGTACACGTGCAAATGAGCACATGCATGTACAAATGCACAAACATACAAGCACACGCGCATGTCCCCATAGATGCACTCACACATGCATGTGCACATGGACACACAAATGCAACTACACACCCACACATACTAACACACACATCCACACACAGTTGCACACACATACAAAACACACAGGCATGTGAATGCATATGCATAGACACACACACACACATGCACCACACAAGAAAACACATTTACACAAACACATATGGATATGAACAAACATGCACATACAAACAGACATACACACATGCATACACACATGCACAAACACATGCACATACATGTTGAATGCACTTCCATATGCATAAAACATGTAGATGCATAATAATGCACGCACATGTATGCACTCACAAGCACACTCATGCACACACATGCACATGCACACACACATACACGCACGAACACAGAAAGGATCACATATACAAAAGATCATGCACACATACATAGACCTTCACACTCACACGTGCATACACACACAAGCACACACACATATATGCACATACATGCATACATGAACAAGAATAAACATATGGACACATAAGCATATAGATGCACACATATGCACACATGTACATACAAGTTGATAAACACACCTATGTGCACATATACACATGCACGCAACCACTCACACACACTTGTAGCCATATGCAACCACAAATGCACACAATCACACCCACAAAGACATACATGCACACAAGAACACACACTCACATGAACATGTGTGCAAATTCACAAGCACACAAATGCTCTCACACATAAGCATACACACAGCATGTTCACACAAGTGAATACATATAATCATGTACACAGATATAGACATACGCATGCATACACACATGCTTGCACAACACACCTACACACATGAACATCATACGTGCAAACTCACATGCACACAAACACACACACACTCAAGCACACATGAACAAATACACACACCCAAGAATACAGACATGCATAAACATGCTCACACACATACAAATATGCACTAATGCATATATGTATGGATTCATGCACACACACACACATGCCACATGGACTCACATGTGTAGACACACATCCACACATGCATGCACAATATTTGTACACACAAACTCATGCCCATGCACACAGACTTGCATGTAGGTTCACACACAAACATAATCACAGATGCTCAAACAAAGACATGCAAAGGATGAACCATGAATAGATGATGCTCATGCATGCATGCACACACAAGCATGCAAGCAAACATTTGCATGCACATGCACACTTACACACATGACTATGCACACATGTGAATGAACACACAAATGCACATGTATATCCATACATAGACAGAACTACACATATGCACACACACACATACTTGTATGAATGCACATGCACATGCATATGTGCACATGCATATGCACATGCCCATGCACATGTGCCCATGTGTATGCCCACACACGCATGCATACACATGCACACACATGCATGCACGCACCCATCCACATACATGAAAACATGCAGACATGAACACTCACATGCATGCACACATGTATATACTCACACATAAGCACCCATGCTTAAACAAGTACGTGCACATGCACATGCATACAAAAGCACATGCACATGCATGCATTACACATGCACAAAATCACATTCACATGCTTAGGCACACACATACATAAGAACACCTACACATATACATGCATAAACATATGCATGCACACACATATGCACATGCATGTACACACACACACACATGCACACTCATGCAAATAGACACAATTTACTCACACATATGTGCACGCACACATACACTTGCACAAATATGCACTCACGTACACACACATGTTCGCATACAAACACACACACACACACTCACACATATATAGATGCACATGCACTCACAAAAAGAAAGAACACTTGTACACACAAATGCATGCACAAGCACACTCACACAAACCTACACATATGTGCATTTGTACATGCAATTGCATGCTCCTATACAAACACAAAGATGTATGCTTGCACACACATAATCACTTACACATATGCAAATGTATGCATGCACATGCATAGATACAAGCACACATATGAATAAATACACACATACACAAATAAAAATACACAGACACATGTGCACATACACATGCACACACCCATGCTCAATCCCATTCATACACATGCACACATAAATGCAGACACATGCACACATGCATGCACACCATCCATAAACACACATGCAAATGCATAGCTGCACACACACATGCATGCTCACCTATGTACGCACACACATGCAGAAATTGACAGACACACAACCATATACACCCACATACATGCACACTAAAAAACATGTACACACACATAATTATGCATGTGCACATGCACACATCCACACAAGCACATATCCTCACATGTACAAATACACATACAAACATATGCACGTATACACACATACACATGCTCTCACCCATGCACAAAGACACACATTCACACGTGCACATGTAAATGCATATACACAAGTGCAAATGCACACAAACACATGCACACACTCATGTAAGTACTCAAACAAGTACCCACACCTACACACAAGAACACATATATAAACAAAGCCATTAGCACAAAAATTCACATGCACACACACATGTACAAAATAACTCACACACACATATGCACATGCACATGCACACACATAAACAAACATATGCATGTACATATATAGACATATGTATAGTCATATACACACATGCGCTAGCATACATAGATGCACACACACCAGCAAGCACACACACACACATGCACACCCACATGTGCATACAAAGATTAGCACATTGCAAACACACGTACACATACATGGACACACACATTTACTAACACATGCACAAGCACACACATTTACCAACACACAAACATGCATAGGTACATACGTGTAAACACTTATATATAGGCACACAGATACCCACTCTCACAGCCACACACACATGCAGACAAATGCATACAGTTATGCATGCATGTACACATGCACACACAGACACATGCATGCACACATGTGCATGCACTTGTAGGTATACACACAAAAACAAGTACACATGCACACAAACACATGAACAAGAATAAACAAATACACACATAGACATCTATATGCATACTAACACATGCATACAAGCATACACATATCCATATAGCCACATACACACACATGCATGCATGTCTACATGCATAAAAATATGTGCACATACACACAAACACATGAACAAGAATAAACAAATGCACACAAAAACACTCATACACATACACACATGCATACAAACACATGCATACACGTATCTCATAGCACACACACACAT
Organism: Vanilla planifolia; assembly: GCA_023846275.1. Classification (NCBI taxonomy): domain Eukaryota; kingdom Viridiplantae; phylum Streptophyta; class Magnoliopsida; order Asparagales; family Orchidaceae; genus Vanilla; species Vanilla planifolia. Next base: position 1,108,082 of record JAIUJO010000114.1, read on the forward strand.
GCATGCATGTTCATGTACACACACACACACCTAATCACACCAATGCAAACACAACAAAAAATACATAAATGCACACACTCACGCACACAAACATGAGAATACACATGTACACACTTCCACACATATCCACATACATAAGCACATGTACACATAAGCATAAACATAAGCACATGCACACAAAAAACATGCACACACACATATACAAGCAAATGCATGCACATCCAAATACACTTACATGCTCACATATGCATTAACATGAATGCACACAAATAGTAATACAAATGCACACATACACACACATACACATGCACACACAGACACACTCACAAACACGTGCACATGATCTCACATGAACACATGCACACAGGAGCATGCATGTGAATATGAACATGCATTCACAAGCACACACATTGGCACATAAACATACGTAAACAAGCTCACACACATGTAGACACATGCATATTCATACATGCATAAGAGCATTCATGTATACACATACATGTATAATATTAGACCCACACATATGCACATGCAAACATGCTCATAAAGCACACATATGCCTACAAATGCACACATGCACACACTCACACAAATGACACAAGCACAAACACACACACACACACACACACACACACACACACACACACACAGATGCACATGTTTTTGTGTATATCTACAAACATATGCATGTGTGTGTGCATTTATATTTATGTGTGTATACATGTCTCTAGGTTTTCATATATGTGCATGTGTGTGTGGTGGTGTGTGTGCATGTTGTAGGTGGTGGTGTCTGCATGTTTGTGTGTGTCCATGTGTGTATACATCTACATATCTTTTGTGAGTGTGTATGTGTGTGTGGATGCATGCACATGTGTATCCATGTTGGTGTATGAGCATGCATGGCTTTTAAGTCTTGTGTGTGATTGTTTGTGTACATGCATTTGTATATGTCTTTGTGTTTACACATGCGTGTATGCATGTGGGCACATCCATATGGGTATGAATGTGTTTTTGTGTGTATTCAAGTGAGTGTTCATGGTGTCTATGTGAGTGTGTACATTTGTTTTAGAGTGTGTGCCTCTGTGCAGGTGTGTGTGTCCACATATTTGTGCTTGAGTGTGAGCGTGAGTGTACATGTGTGAGTTTATGTGCATGTAAGTGTGTGTGTTGGTTAGTTTTGGGTGCATGTGAGTGTTCTTGTGCACGTGTATGCATACATATGCATGTATGTGTCTATGAGAATGCATGCATGTATGCACCTCTGTGCAGGTGTGTGTGTCGACATATTTGTGCTTGAGTGTGAGCGTGAGTGTACGTGTGTGAGTTTATGTGCATGTAAGTGTGTGTGTGTGTGTGTTGGTTAGTTTTGGGTGCATGTGAGTGTTCTTGTGCACGTGTGTGCATACATATGCATGTATGTGTCTATGAGAATGCATGCATGCATGAATATGTGTTCTCCTATGTATACACTGGTGTGTGTGTGTTTTGCATCCATGTTTGTGTATATGCATGTGTGTGAGTATGTGCATGTATGCAATTTAGTGTATGTTTTTCACATGCTTATGTGCAAGGTTTGTGTGTACAAGGGTGTTTGCATGCCTTTATGTTTGTGTATGTGCTCATGTGTATGCATGCTTGTGTGCATGCATGTGTGGGGGTGTGTAAGTCATGTGTTTGCCAGCTTGTGCGTGTGTGTGCATGCGAGTCTGTGTCTATGTGTGCTCATGTTTGTGCATGTGCGTGTGTGGATATGTAATGTGTCCATGTGCATTTATGTGTGCATTTGTTCATGTAGGTGTATGTGTACATGGTTGTGTGTATCTATATGTTTGTGTTTATCTGCATTCACATTTTTTATGTTTCTATGTGCGCATGCATTTTTGTGTGTGTGTGTGCATGTTTTTATGCATGTGTGTGTTTGTGTGTTCATGTGTAGCTTTTTTATTCAAGTGTGTGTTTGTGTCATTGAGAGTTGCTAGTATCTACACATATGGGTTTGTTCATGTGTGTGCATTTTTGTGTGTAAGTAGGTGTGTGTAACCAAGTATGTGTGCATGTGTGTGTGTGTGTCCAGTAATATCTAAGTGTGTGTATGTTTGTGCATATGAGTGCTTGCTTGTGAGTGTATTTCAATCTATATGTGAGTGTGTAGGCATATTGGTATGTGTGTATGAGTGTGTGTCATCCTATGTTAGTGTGAAGGTATGTGTGTGCATGTGAATGCATGTGAGTGCATGTGAGTGTGCAAGTGTGTGGGTGTGTGTTCTTGGGTACATGAGTGCATGTGCATGCATGTGTTCACATGTGTGTGTAAGCATATTCATATGAGTGTGTCATTGTGTGTTTGTGCTTGGGGGCATGTGTGTATGTGTGCATGCATGTATGCATGCATGTGTGCATTTATGTGTATATATTGTCTGTGTGCATGTGTGTGTGTATATGAGTTTTTGTGCATGTGTTTATTTATTTGTGCGTTCTTGTTTGTGTGTATGGGTATATGGGTGCATGTGTGATTGTGTGTGTCTATATCTCATGTGTGAGTCTATGTGCTTGCATGTTTGTGTAGGTATATGTATGCATGTGTGTATGTACAAGCAATTGTGTGTGTGCGTGTGCATTTCTTTATGTGCATGTGCAAATGTATGCATGTGTGGGGGTGTGTGCATGGTTGTACATGTGTATGCATATGTGTGAACATGTGTCTATCTGTGTTGTTCATTCACAATTGTTCATATGTTTGTGTGTATGATTGTGTGTGTGCAAGCAAGTGCTTATTTTTGTGTGAGTGTGTGTCTATGTGATAGTCAATGAGCTTGTGCATGTGAACATGCTTGTGCCTATGGATGTGCATGTGTGTGTTGGTGTGTGTACGTGTGCATATTATTTTTTGCATGTGTGTGTGCATGCATCTATGCCAGCTATGTAAGTGTACAAGCTATGTAAGTGTGTAAGCTATGCATGTGTGTAGGCATGTGTGTATGTGCTTTTTGTTTGTGTTTGTACTTGTGTGTTCATATTCATATGTATGTCTTTACATGTACTTGCATGTATGTTTGTGTGCATTTATGTAAGTGCATGTATGGATGTGTATGTGAACAAGCAAGCATGGTTATATGCATGTGAATGCATGTGTTTGTGTGTGTGAGTGTGCACGCATGTGTGTGGGTGTAAACATGCATGTGCCATTCATTTGTGTACACGTACATGCATGTGTGTGTATGCATGTCAAAGTGTGTGTTCTTCCATGTGCATATCTATATTTATTTGTGTACATATGGGTGCGTGCGTGGACATACCAATGCATGCACGTGTGTTCATGGGTGTGTGTATTCATGTGTGCACACAAGTTTAAGTATTCATGTGCACAGATGAGTGTGTGCGAATGTGTTTCCATGTGTGTCTATGTTTGTGTACATGTATTTCTATGGTTGTGCTTATGCATGAATGTGTGAGAATGTGGACATGTTGGTATGTATGGGTGTATGTGTGTTTTTGAGCGTGTGTGCATTTTGTGAGTGTATGTTCATGTACATGTGTATGTAAATATTATTTATGTGTATGAGTGTGTGTGTACATGCATATGTGCATGATTTTGGCATGAATGTGTGTTTTTTCTTGTTTAGGTATGTGTGTGTGTATGGGTGATTGCTCGTGCCCTTTTGTGCATGCATTCATGAGCATGTGTGTTTGCATGAGTGTGTAGCTAAGTGTGGTATGTGTCTAGTTGTGTGTGTGTATGTGCATGTGTGTGCACAAGAGCATGTGTCTATTTAAGCATGTGTATATGCATGTTTGTGTGTGGCATATGTGCATTCATATGCATGTGAGAAGGTATGTGTATGTGTATGTGGGCATGTGTGTATTTGTATGTGTATGTCTGTGTGTATGCATGTGTGTGGGTATGTGTGTGTTTGTGCTTATTTGTGTGCTTACATGTGCATGTCTGTGAATTTGTGTATGCGTTTCATTGTGTGTGTGTTGCAATACTTCTGGAGGTGTGAATTTTTTTGTGTATGTATGTCTGCAAGCATGTACATTTTAGCACATTTGTGTATGTGTGAGTGTTTATGGGTTTGCATGCATGTGCATATGTATGTGAGTGCTTCTATGTGAAAGTGTGTGCATGCTTTTATATATGTTTCTATGTGCATGTGCGTGTGTTCATATGTAGGTGTGTGTTGTTGTTTATGTGTGCATCTTTCCCTATGTGTGCATGAGTTCATGCGTTTGTGTGCATCTATGTGCATGATTGTGGGAACATGTATTTCTTTGTGCATATGTGTGTATTCGATTGTGTGAGATTATGTTCATGTGGATGTGTGTGATTGTGTAGGCATGTCAGCATGTGTATATGAATGCATATGTACAAGTGTGTGTATGCATTAGTCTTTGTGTTTGCCTATGTGTAGGTGTGTGTATATGTGTATGCATGCATGCATGTGTGTGTGCACATGAATGTGTTTGTGTGTGTGTGCACATATGTTTGTGTGTGTGTGTCTGTGTACATGTGAATTTGTAGGTGTGTGGGTATGTGCTTATGTGTGCATGTCTATTAGTATATGCATGAGTTATTATGTGTCCATTAGTGTGTGTGCAAGCATGTATATGTGATTAAATGTGTGTTAGTGTGTCTATGCATGTGCATGTGTATTTGCATATGCATATGTGTGTGTGTATATGGGTGCATATGTGAAGTGCATGTGTGTGTGTGTATGCATGTGTGCATGCATGTTTGTGTGTCTTTATCTGTGAGCTTAAGAGTGTGTGTTCAAAGTGTGGTTGTGCTTATGTTTGTCTGTTTCTAATGTGTGTGTGCCATTGTGTGTCCTATGTGAGTGTGTGCACATGCATGTGGCCACATATGCTTGCAAATTTGTTTGCCTATGCATGTGTGCATGTGTGTGTGTGCATGTGCATGTGTGCATGCATTTATGTGTACCAGTGTGTGTATGTTATAGTGTGTGCATGGGTGGGTGTGTGCATGTGTGTGTGTGTCATGCGAGTGTTTAGGCATTCATGTGCATGTGTGTTTGTTTCTGACTATGTGTGTTTTCACACTTGTACACATACATATGCATGTGACTTTGCATGTATGTGTATGCATGTGCATGTGTGCGTTTGTGTTTGTGTTTGTGTTTGTGTGGGTGTGTGCATGTGAAAATGTTTTTGCGTTAGTGTGTGTGCATACATATCTTTATGTGTGTTTGTGCATGTGTAAGCTTTTTTGGATGTAAGTGTGTGTGTGCATGTGATTGTGTGAGTGTGCAGGTGTGTGCTTGTGGGTGCATGCATGTTTGTATGTGGATGTGTTTTTATGTGTGTGCTTATCCATGCATGTATGACTAAATGTGTGTGTATCTATGCATATGCATGTTTATTTATGCTTACATATTTGTGTTTGTGTCTGTGTGCATCTGTGCATTTGTGTGTGTGTGTATAGTTGTGTGCATGCAAACGTGCATGCATACATGTGTGTGAGCATAGGCATGTGTCAGTGTGACAATATGTCTATGCATGTATGTGTGTGCATTTGTGTAGGTGTGAGTATATGTGCAAGTATTGGTTGTGTAATTTGTGTGTGCGTATGCCTGTGTGTATGTATGTGTTTGTACATGCATGCATAATTGTATGACCAAGTAGTGTGGATGTATGTGTGCTTGTTTGCATACATGTGTGTTCTTTTGTCTATGCTTATGTGCATGCATGTGTATGTGCATGTTTGTGTGTGTGAATGGGTGATGTTTGTGTGTGTGTATGTGTGCATGTACCTTAATGTTTGTGTGTATGTGTCTATGCATTTGTGGGTATGTGTTTATGTGTTTGTGCATGTGTGCAAATGTGTTTGTGTATGCGAATGCATTCATGCCTACATGTGTGCATGTATTTTGGTGTATGTAAGTGTGGATTTTCTTAGTGGGTATATATGTGTGCAACTGTGCATGTGTGCATGCAAGTTTGTGTGTCCATATGTGTGAGCTTAGGAGTATGTGCATGTACTATGGGTTTGTTTGTGTGTGCATGTGTGTGTGTGTGTATTCATTTGTGTGTACCAGTGTGTGCATTTTCTTGTGTGTGCATGGGTGGGCAGGTGCATGTGTGTGTCATGTGAGTGTGTAGGCATGCATGTGCATGTGTTTGTTTGTGGCTGTGTGTTTTCACACTTGTGCACGTGCATATGCATGTGACTATGCATGTACATGTATGCATGTGCATGTGTGTTTGTGTGTGTGTGCACATGCTTGGGTGTGCATGTTTTTGTGTGTGTGCTATTGTGCATGTGTGTGCATATATGCATGCGTGTATGTGCACATGTGCATGCGTGTGTATGCATGTGTGTCTATATGTGTGCAAATGAGTGTAATTGTGTTAGTGTGAAACTTATGTGTGTGTTCAAGTACGTGCATGTGTGTGTTCATGTGTGCAAGTGTGCATGCATGCATGTGTGCATGTGCATATGCATGTAGGTGTGTGCCTGTGTGTGTGTGTTTATACATGAGTGTGTGTGTAGTGGGTATAAATGTTTGTATGTGTGCTAATGTATATACAAATGTGTGTGTGTGTGCTTGCATATGTGTGTTTATATGCATCTGTTCATGCATGTGTGTGTATATCTGTGCGTGTGTGAGTTTTTGTGCATGTGAGTATGTATGTGTATACCAATGTGTGCATGTTCTTGTGTGTGCATGGGTAGGTTCATGCATGTGCATGTGTCATGCAAGTGTGCAAGCATGCATGTGCATGTGTGATTGTTTATGGCTATATGTGTTTTTACACTTGTGCATGTGCATATGCATATGACTCTACATGTATGTGTATGCATGTGCATGTGTGTGTTTGTGTGTATGTGCACATGCATGGGTGTGCATGCTTTTGTGTGTGTGTGTGCTGTTGTTCATGTGTGTGCATGTATGCATTTGTGTGTGTACCTATGCATGCGTGCATGTCTATATGTGTATGCAAATGTTTGTACATGTGTTAGTGTGAAATTTATGTGTCTGTCCAAGTGCGTGCATGTGTGCATATGTATGTGCATATGTGTATGCATGCATGCGTGTAAGCATCAAGGTGTGTGTCAATGTGTGCACACAGTGTGTGTGTTTATGCATGTTTGTGTGTGCACTGGCTGCACATGTTTGTGTGTGCTAGTGTACATGCAAGTGTGTGTGCAAGAATGCCTGTGTGTGTGATTGCATATGTGTGCTTGTATGCATCTATTCATGCATGTGTGTGTGTGTGTATATGAGAGTTTTTTTTGCATGAGTGTCCGTGTGCTTGTACACTTGTATAAGTGTGTGGGTAGGTGGTGTGTGTGTGTTGTGCATCTGTACATGTGTGTATGTGTGGGAGCATTTGGTTGTGTGTGTGTGTGCATTTGTGTGCATCGACATTGGTGTGGCCATGTCTGTGTGTGCACTTATGTGTGCATGTGTGTATGCACACATGTGTGTGCTTGCATGCATGGTTTTATGTGTGCATGTTTTTGTGCATGTCCATGTGTGTGAGTGTGCACATGCACATGTGTGTATGTGTGTGCATGTATGTGTGAGTGTGCACATGTCTATGAGTTTATGTGTGTGTTGACAAAAATCTTAATGTGCATGTGGTTATGCATGTTTGTGAGTGTATGTTCATGTGTATGTGCAAGTGTATGCATGGGTTCCTGTGTGTGTGTGTGCACATGTGAGTGTGTGTTTATGTGTGTGTGCATGAGTGGTGAGTGTGTGTATGAGTGTGCATGTGTCTCTCTATACATGAGCATGTGTGTGTTTCTATGTGTGGACATGTGTGGGCGTGGTAATGTGCATGTGTATGTGATGAGCTCCTGTGTGTGTGTGTGCGTGTGTTCGAATGTGTGCATATGTGTTTGTGTATATTTTCATGTGCATGTGTGACTACATGCATGTGTGTGTTTGTATTTTTGTATGTGTGCATGCTTTTGTGTGCATGTGTACATGTGTGTGTGTCTATGTGCTTGTGTTTGTTTGTGTGTATGTGCATGTATGTTCATGTGTGAGTGCATATGTTTGTGCATATGCATCTGTATGTTTGGGTGTGTATGGTTGCCTATGTGTAAGTGTCTGTGGGTGTATCTTATGCATGTTTGATTGTATGCGTGCATGAATGTGTTCTTTTGTGTGTGTGGGTGTGTGTTCCTATGTATTGGTGCTCACATATGTGTTTGTATGCATTTGTATGTGTTTGTTCATATGCATAATGTTTTTGTGCATGTATGTGTGTTTATATTTTTGTGTATTGTGTTTGTGTCACTATGTCTTTGTGCATCTTTTTGTGTATATTATAGTTTAAACGTGTGAATGTGTGCATATGTGTGTGTGTGTGTGCTGTGTTTATGTGTGTGTGTGTGTGTATGCATATGTGTGGGTGTGAGGATGTGTGTATGTGCATGTATGGGTGTGCATGTGTGTGTGTTAGCATGTGATTGAATGCATGTGTGCGCATTGGCTTGTTCTTATGTGTATGTGTGTGTATGTATGTGTGTGTGCATGTGTGTGTGTGTATGTGAGGGTTCGTGTGACATTGCAAACATGTTTTTGGAGTGCGAGTGTTTGTGTTTGCATTGCTTGTGTATGTATATGCGTCTATATGTCTGTATGCTTGAGCTTATATGTGTGTGCATATGTATTGTGCGTGCTTGGGTTCATATGTGTCCATGAATGTGTGTGTGCCTACAAGTCTACATGTGCTTGCAAATGCATAACCATGTTTGTGTGTGTTGCATACATATGTGTATGTGTTTGTTGGTGTAGGTATGTTAGCATGTATGTACATGTGCATGCATGTGTGAGCATGTGTGTGTGTATGTGTACATGTTTTTTTGTGTGTCTTTTTGACTGTATGCATGTGTATTTTCTTGTGTATACTTGTGTGTATGTGTGTGTTGCTATGTATGTGTAGCTATGCACTTGCATGTGTACAAGTGTGTGTGTGCATGTGTGTGCCTATGTATGTATGTGTGTATGTGTGTATGAGTGGGTTTGCATTTTTGTGAGTGTGCATATGTGTGTGTGGGAGTGTGTTTGTAGTTTTGTGTGTGTGTGCATGAGTGTGTTTGTAAGCTTGTGTATGTGTGGGTGTGTGCATGTGTGCATTTGTTTGTGTGTGTGTGTGTGTGCATGTTTGCACATGTGAGTGGTTTCTTGTTTATGTGTGTGAGCCTATATATGAACACGAGTGTGTGTATGCATATGTTTGCATAAGTGTGTATGTGTGTGTGCATGGGGTGTGTGTGTGTGTGTTTATGTACATGAGTTTGTGTGGATGTGTGTATTTTGTGTATGCTTGTGTGCGTTTGCATGTGTGCATGTGTGCGTGATTACAAGTGCATGTGTTTTCATATGTGTCTTTTACTATGTATACATGAGCACATGTATGTGTGGGTGCATGTGTGTGCAGATGTGTATATGTCATTATTCATATGCATGTGTATACGTGAGTTTGTGCTTGTGTGTTGATGTCTACTTGTGCAATTGTAGGTGTGTGTGTCTACATGTGAGGGTGCATGTCTATATGTGGGTTTATGAGTGTGCATATGAGCATGCTCGTGTGTTTGTATATGTTTGTGGGGGTGTGTTTGATAGTGCTTGTGCGTGTTCATTCTTGCATGCATGTATGTGTATGAGTGCATGTGTGTATGCATTTGTGAACAAGCATGTGTGTGCATTTTAGTGCATACACATGTGTACATGTTTATGTTCATGTGCATGTGCATGTGTGTGTTGTAGTGAGTACATGCATGTGTGTATTTTTGTGCACATGTGTGTGTGGAAATATGTGTGTGTGTCTGTGTACATGCATGTGTGCATGTGTTTTAAAGTGTGCACATGTGGTTGTGCCTATGCATATGTGTGTGCTTGCACATGTGTGCATGCAAGCAGGCATGTGTATGTGTGTGTGTGTACATATGTATGTATGTGAGTGTATTTACATGTATGTCTACATGTGTGCTTATGTTTAGAAGTGTGTAAGTGTTTGTCTATGTGTAGATATGTGTGTGTGCCTGTATTCATGTGCATGTGAATGTGTGTGTGTATGCATGTGTGTGTGTGTGTATAAGATGTGCATTTGTGGTTGTGTGCATGCATGCATGTGTGTGTACGATGGTGTGTTTGGGTGTATATGCATGCGTGGCTGTCAGTATGTGTATGCGTCCATGTGAATATGTGCATATGTGTTCATGGAAAAACGTGTGCACACTTGTGTGCTTGTATGTGTGTGTGTAAGCATGTCTGTATATGCATGCATGTGCATGTTGAGTGCATATGTGTGTGTGAAAGTATTTGTGTTCATGACGATGCATAAATGTGTCCATGTACATGAGTGTGTGTGAACATGCATGTGTATGTGTGTGTGTAGACATGTGCATGTGTGTGTGCATATGTGTGTGCATATCAATGAGCTTTTGTGTGTGCGTGTGTGTGTGAGTGTGCATATGTATATCTTTGTATGTGTGCTTATGTGTTTGTGGGTGAGTGCAATTGTGTGTGTGTGTGAATGCATATTTGTTCATGTTTAAGTGTGTATGTGCGCATTTTTATATATGTGAGCATCATTGTGCATGTTTGTATGTGTGATTTGGTATATGTATGCATATGAGTGCATGTGTCTATGTTTATGTGTGAGGGCATGTGTTTGTGTTGTTGTGAGTGTATATTTTATATGTTTTTGTGTGCATGTGTGTGTGTACATGTGAGTTTATGTTTGTGTATGTGTTGATGTGCTTGTGTGCATCTATGTGTCTATGACTATTTGTACATGTGTGTGTTTGTATGTGTATGCATGTGGGTGTGTGTGCACGCATGCATGTGTGTGCTTGTGTGCATTTTTGACAACATTTGCATGTGTGTGTTTATGTGCTTGTGCATGTGAGTGTGAGTGTATTTTTGAATATGTTTGTTTATGTGTAAGTGTTTGTGTACATGTGCATGTCTATGTGTGTGTGTGTGCATGTGCATGTGTGGGGGAGTGTTTATGTGTGCATGCATGTGTGTGCATAGACATGCGTGCATATGTGCCTTTATTTATATGTCATTGTGTGCACAAGTGGTTGTGGGGGAGTGTGCACATGCATGTTTATGAGCACATGTATGCTCATAGGCATGTGTGTGCTCAGTTGTATGCATGCATGTGTGTGTGAGTGTCTGTGTATGCATGTATGTGCATTTATGCATGCTTACATGTATGTGTGTGTGCATGATTGTGTCTGTGCATGGGTATACGTGAATGTGTGGGTGTTCTTGTGTATGTGTGCATTTGTGCATGTGCATATGTATGTTTGTGTTTATGTGCACATCTGTGCATGCGTGTTTATGTGTATCTGTGAGCTTTTGTTTGTGTTTGTAAGCCAATGTGCACGAGAGTGTGTTGGTGTGTATACATGGTAGTGGGTGTGCTTGTGTGTGTGTACGTGCATATGTGTTTTTTTGTGTATGCACATCTATGTGCATTTATGCGTGTGTGCATGTGTGGTTAGGTGTGTGTTGATGAGTGAGTGTTCATGTGTGTGCGTGCACATATATGGGTGTTTTTGGTCTTCGCGAGTGTGTGCATGCATGTCAACTTGTCTGTGCATGTGTGTATGTGTGTTTTTATATGTACGTATTTATGTGTTGTGTGTTCATGCATGTGCTTGTTTATGTCATTGTTTGTGCATGCATCTCTATGTGTGTGTATATATGTGTGTGTGTGTTCATGTGTGGGTTAGCATGCAAATGTGTGTACATGTGCATCTCTGTGTATGTGTGAGTGAATATGTGTGTGTGTGCATGTGGATGTCTACGTGTGGGTGCTTGGTGTATGTGTGTGTGCATATATGTGTGCATATGTTCCTGTGTGTGTATGTTTGGGTGCATGCATGTGAGTGGACTATGCCTACATGTGAGCTTATGTGTGGATATGTGCATGCATGCATATACATATGTGTTTGTGCATGTACACATGTGTTTGTATGTGTATATATGTGTGTTAATGTGTGTATGTCTATGCACATGTGGAGGTGTGCATGGGAGTGCATGAGTGCATGTGCATGGGTGTGGATGTGCTTGTGTGTGTGTGCAGGCTTGCATGTGTGTTTGCATGTGTGCATGTTAGTGTTTGTGTGTGTATGTGTGTCTATTTGAGCATCTGTGCATGTGTATGTGCACACGTGTGTGCATGTGTGTGTTCACATGAGATCGTGATGGTTTGTGTTCCCAAATATTGTCATGTGTGTCTGTATGTGCATGTGGGTTTACTTGTGTGTGCATGTATGTTTGTCTGTGCATGTGTGTTCATGAGTGTATTTGGTTGAGTGTGCATTAACATGAGCATGTGCATGTGCATCTATGTGTGCATATGCTAGTGTTTATGAGTGCATGTGAGCATGTGTGTGCATGTGCATTGTGTGTGTATGCATATAAGCATGTGTGTGTGCATGCTTGTGCGTATGTATATATGCATTCAGATGCATATGCCCATGCATGTGTGTGTGTGGGTGTGTGTGCATGTGTATGTACATGTGTGTGTTTGTGTAGTGTGCACATGCATGTGTCTATGTGGGTTTAGACATGTTAGCATGTTTTTGAGCATATTGGCATGTGTGTGTGTGTGTGCTTGTTTGTGTTTGTGTGTGTGCATATATGTATAGGGTTGTGTGTGCATATGTGTACATATATGTGGGTATGGGTGTATGTGTTTTCGTGTGTGTTTACAAGTGCATGTGCATGTGTAAGCATGTGTCTATGTATGCATTTGTGTTTGCATGTGTGGATGGGTGTTTATGCAAGAGTGCATCTACATGTGTTCTACATATGTGCATGCAAATGAGTGTGTGCATCTATGCATCTGTTCTTGCAATATCTCATGTGTGTATGCATGCAATTGTGTGCATGAGTGTGCCTTTGTGTGCACATGTATGTGTTTGTGTGCATGTGTGTGCATGCCTTTGTATATGAGTTATGTGTGTGTGTGCATGCATGTGGGCATGTGTGTGCATAAAAGTGCGTTAATGTGTGTGTGTGCTTAAATCTATGCAAGCATGTGAGTGCATGCACGTGTGTGTGTGTGTGTGTGTTTGTATGGGCACCTGCATGCATATGTCTATGCTTGTGGGAGTGTGTGGCTACATATGTGTGTGTGTGTTTGCTTAAATTCATATGCATGTGTCCATCAATGTGCGTGTGTGCCTGTGAGTGTGTGCACATGTACATATGTCCATGTGTGTGTGCATTTATGTCTATGTGTATGTGTTTTTATGTGCACAATTCTATGTATTGGTGTGCATGCATGTCTATGCATATGGGCTTGTATGTGTGTGTGCTTTCACACGCATGTGTATGTGTGTGTGTGTGTGTGTGTGTTTTCATGCATGTACATGTGTGTTACTGTGTGCATGTGTATGTATTCACGAGCATGTGTACATGTGTGTATGTGTGGATGTGCATATGCATTCATGTATATGTGTGTGTGTATCTTTGTTTAGATGCATGTGCAAGTGTAAGACCTTGTGTGTGGATTTTTATTTGTATATTGATGTGTGCAAGTGTAGTGTGTGTGCATAGGTGTCTGTGTGTATTTTCCTATGTGTAGGTGTGTTAGTGTGCATGTGCATGCACAAAAATGTATATGTACAAGGTTGCCTGTAGGTGTGTGCGTTCATGTCTGTGGGCATGTATGGATTTTTGAGTGTGTGTGTGTGTGTGAATGAGAGCATGTGTATGTGTTTTCATATGAGCATATGTGTGTGTGTGTTCATGAGAGTGTGCATGTGCATGTGTGTGATTATGCATGTGTATGTGTGTGTATTTGTGCATGTGCATGTGTTTGCACATTTGTATGCCTATGTTTGTGCTTGTCCACACTTTTGTAGGTGTACATGTGTGCATACAAGTGTGCGTGAATGTGTGTGGTTATGTATGTGTTTGTATGAACTTGAATATGCAAGTACATATGCTTATATATGTGTGTATGTCTGTACATGTGAGTGTGAGTGCATGTGCATAAGTTTGTTTATGTGTGTGTGTGTGCATGTGTACGCATGTGCATGTGCCTATGTTCTTGTGCATGTTTGTGTGCTTGTGTGTTAGCATGCAAACATGTGTCAATGTGTGTGTTTGTATATGTGCATGCATTCATGCTTTTGTGCATGTGTGTGTGGGGGTGCATGTGTCTATTTATGAGTGTGTGTGTTCATGTGTGTGCGTATGATTGCATATGTGTGTTGTTTGTATTTGCATTTGTGCACAAATGTTTTTATGTGTATGTGTGTGCATATATGCATGTGTGTGGGCATGTGTTGGTATGTGTGTATGTATGCACATGCTTGTGTATTTGTGTGAGTGTGTGCATGTGCATCTATGCATGATTATGTATGTGCATGCATGCATATGTGTTGTGTATGTTCATTTATGGTATGCAATAGTTTGTGTGTTCATGCATGGTTGTGCAAGTGTGCATGTGTTTCCATATGTATTTGTGCATGTTAATGCATTTTTGAATGTGCATGTGCATGTTTTATGTCTATGAGGCTTTGTGTGTGTGTATGCATGTTTCATATCAATGTATATGCATGTGTGTGTAGATATTTGTGTGCATTGGTTATATGCATGTGCATTTGAGTAAGTGCATACACACATGTATCTATGTGCATGTGTGAGCTTGTGTAAAAGTGTGAGCTTGTGTACATGTGTGTAGGTGCATGTGCATGCATGAAAATGCATGCATGTGCTTGTGACTATGCATGTGTGTTAGTTTGTGCACGTGTGTGCATGTTTTTTTGTGTGTTTGTACATGTGTGTGTGGGTTTGCATGTGTGTATGTGTTTATTGTGTTCATGGGTGTGTGTGTGTGTGTGTGCATGCTTATGTGTAAGTCTGTGTTTTATGTGTCGATACTTATGTTTGTGCATGTGCATGCAGTCATGCATATGTGTGCATGTGCATGTGTGGGTGTCTATGCAATTGAGTGAGTGCACATAAGCATACATGTGAGTTTAAGTATTGTGTATGTCAGTGTGCATATTTGCATGTACATGTGGGTGTGTGTATATGCATGTGTGTGCATATGAAAGCATGTATGCTTGTTTGTTTGCATGTGTGGGTGCGTGCTTGTATGTATGTTTGTGTATGTGCTCTTATGTATGTGTGTGCATGCTTGTGTGATTGTGTATAGATGCATGTGTATGTGTAGCTATTTACAAGAATGCATGTACACGTGTCTTTTTTGTGTCTGTATGTGTGGGTATGTGTGGTTGTGAGCATGTGCATGTCTGTGTATTAGGGCACATGTGTGTGTGTGTGCTTCTATGCATTATTGTCTGTCTATGTATGTGTGTGAACATATGCACACTTGTATGCGGGTGCGTGGGGGCATATGTGTGGTTTTGTTTATTTATGTGTGCATGTGCATGTGTTTACATGCATACATGTGTATGTGTATGTGGGTATGTCTGTGTGCATGCCTGTGTGGGTGTGTGTGTGTGTTTGTTTATGTGTTCACATATGTGTAAGTGTGTCTATCTGAGTGCGTGTGCATGTGCATATGATTGTGTTAGTGTGTGTGTGTGTGTGTGTCTATGCTTATCCATGTTTGTGTGGTTGTGCATGTGTTTATGCATGCGTCTGTGCAAGCACATTTATGCATGTGTGTATTTGCCTATGTTTGTCTACATGTCTATATATATGAGTATGACTGCATATTCATGAATGTGTTTGTGTATGTGTGTTTGCATGTGCGTGTTTGTGCATGTGACTTTGTTCTTGTGCACTTTCATGTGCTAGTGTGCTTGTGTGTGAGCATGTGAACATGTGTGTGTGTACGTGTGTGCTTGCTTGCACATGCATTTGTTTGTGCATTCATGCGTGTTCATGTGTGTGGATGCATGTGTGTATTTGTGAGTGTGTGCATGCATGCGTGTGTGTTTGTGCATGTATGTAGGTGTGTGTGTGTGTGCAAATATGTATGTTAGTATGTGTGCATGTGATTGCATCTATTTGTGTGCATGTGTATTTTCATGTGTGCATGTGTTTGCATGTGTGTGTGTGTGTGTGTGTGTGCATATGTGCATATGTGTGGGTGTCAGTTGGTGCACGTGCATGCATATATGAGTGTATACATGCTTGTGTATTTGTTTGAGTGCATGAGTGTGTGCATGTGCATCTATTCATTCTTATGTATATGCATACCTATGTGTGTACATGTGTAGGTGTGCATTAGTCCATGTGTGCATGTATGTTTGTGTATATTTACGTGCACATGTGTATGTGTTTCTAAATATATATGTGCATGTTCATGTGTTTTTGCATGTGCATATGCATATTTTATGTCTTTGAGCCAATGTGTGTGTGTGCGCCTAACGCTATGCTTATGCATGCATATGTGTACATGTGCATCTGCATGTGTGTGCATGGATGTCTGTGTCTATGTGCATTCATGTTTATGTGTGTGTGCATCTATGCATGTATGTGCCTATGAGTGTGTGTTTTTGCATACGTGTGTGTTTGCATGGGTGTGTGTACATGTATGCGTACATGTGAAAAAGTGGCTATATGACATGAGTGTAGATGTGCCTGGGTGTCTCTACATGCTTTTGTATGTGTGTTTTGTATGAGTGTGCATGTGTGATTTTGTGCATGTGTATGTGAGTGCATGCATGTGTGCGTGTGTGTGGAGGGGTGTGCGTGCGTGTGTTGGTGTGTGGGTGTGTGACTGCATGTGCGCACATGTGTGTGTATGTGGGTGTGTGTGTGCATTCATCTATGTGGGCATGTGACGATTTATGTTTGTGTGTGCTGTGCATGTATTTGGTTTCATGGTTGTAGGTATATGTGTACATGTCCATATGTGGGTATGTCGGTGTTCATATGTGTGTCTATGCATGTGTGTGTGGATGTGTGTTTATGTGCATGCATATCTGCATGCATGTGTCTATATGGTGCAAATGTGTGTGTTTGCTGATATATGTGGATTTGATTGAGCAAGTGTATGTGCTTGTCGATGTTTGTGTGGGTGTTTATGTGTTTGTATGCTTGTGCGCATGTATTTAAGCATGTGTGTGCATATGCATGTCCATGTATATGTGTGTGTGGGTTTCTACATGTGTGAGTGTCTTTGCATGTGCATGTATGTGCTTTTGCATCTATGTGTGCATGTGTATATGATCTTTTTCATGTTTGTGGGTTTGTGTGAGTGCATGTACACATATGTGAACGTGTGTGTGTATGAATATGCTTGCATTCTTGCATGCATGCATATGTGCTGGTGTATGAGTGCATGCACAATAAGTGTTGGAGTGTATGTGTATATATGTGTGTGTTTGTATGGTTATGGGTGTGTGTGTGTGCGTGCATGTGTCTATGCATGTAAGGGAATGAGTTTGTATATGTGTGCATGCACTTACGTGTACATGTTCCTATGCATGTGTGTGTGCACATGTGTTTGTGTGTGTTTGAGCATAAGTGACTAGTTTATGTGTAGGTGTGGTGTGCACGTGCTCATGCATGCATGTGTATTCATGTGTGTGCATGTGTATGTATATATGTAGGTGTTCATGAGTCTAAATGTGAACATATGTGTTTGTGCATATGTGTGTGTATGTGTGCATTTGTGTTTGTTTGTACATGTACATGTTTCTATATCTGTAAACCTTTGTGATTACGTGTGTGTGCCTATAATTATGTGCATGCTTGTGGGTGTATGTGCTTATGCATTTGTGTGTGTGCATGTGCATCTTTTTGCCTATACAAGGTTGTGCATGTGTGCATGCATATTTTTATGTGTGTGTTCATTTGTGCGTATGTGTGTGTATGTCTGTGCTTCTATGTGCATTTGCATAATATGCATGGGCATTGCAAGCTTGTATCCAAGCATGCATGTGCATGTGTGTTTTTGTGTTTGTTTGTGCATGCATGTGTGTATGCTTGTGCTTGTACGTGTGTGTATGTATGTTTGCATGTACATGCTCCAATATGTGTATGCCCAAACAGGTGTGTGTGTGTGTGTGCCAGTGTCCTATGTGTGCTTTGTCTACATGTATATTGGTGTGAGAGTGTTGATGTGCATCTACGTGTATGCATGTTCATGTTTGCATGCATACATGTGTGTATGCATTTGAATTTGTGTTTTTGTGTATGTATGTGTGTGTACCTGTGTGTAAATGCATTTATGTCGATGTGTTCTTGTGTGCAAAGGCATCCAAATGTGTGCATTTGTTCATATGATTGTGTGCATGTCTGCATATGTGTACTTGTGTGTGCCTATGCATACATGCGTGTGTTTGTGAGCATGTACTTGTGTGTGGGTGGGTGCATAAGTGCATGTGTGCAGGCATGTGTGTCTATTTTTGCATGTGCATGTGTGTGCATTTCTATTTACATGAATGTATCTTTGTGTGCATCTCAATGCATCTTTGAGTGTATGTGTACATACATAGATGTGTGCATGTATTTGTGGCTATGCATGTTTATGTGTACATGTACTTTTGTGTGTGTGTGTATGCATATGTGTGTAGATTCATGTTTATGTTTCTATGTGTGCATGCATATATGTGTATGTGTATGAGCATGTGCATGCAAGTGTGCAGAGGACATGCATGTGTGCATATGTTTGGTGTTTGTGTGCACATGCAAGTATGTGTATGTGTGTTGGCTTATGTGTGCCTGTGTAAACCTATGTGCTATTTGCATGTGCGATCACGCATGTATATGCATACATGGGTGTGTGTGTATGCATGCATAGGTTGTGAGTGTGTATGTGTGTGTGTGTTTAGATTAGCATATGAGTATGTGCTCATGTCTATGCATGTGCATGTGTGTTTTTGTTTATTTATGAGTGCATGTGTGTATGTGTATGGGCATGTATTTTTGCTTGTTGGTGCATATGTGTGTTTGTGTGTGTGCGTGCATGCATGTTGTTGTGTATGCGTGTGAACATGTTTGTGCGCATGTGTGTGCATGTGTCGTTGTGTGTGTGTGGGTGCTTGTTTTTGTGTGTGCATGTTTGTGTGCATACATTTCTATGCTTATGCATGTTTGTGTGTGTATGTGTACATGGGCACATGTGTGAATGTGTTCATGTCTATGTGCATGTGTGTGTGTATGTTCCTGTATTCTTGTGTTTGTGTATACATGTGTGTGTGTGTGTGTTTCTGCAAGCATGCATATGTGGATGTGTGTATATCTACGACATGTATGGTTATTATTGTTATTGTTGTTGTTATGTGTGTGTGTACACATGTGCATGTTGGTTCAAGTAATTGCATGTGTGTGCACGTGTATGTGTGCGTATGTGCATTTGTTTCTTTTGTGTGTATGGGTGAATGAGTGACTACATTTGTGTAACCATGTGTGTGTATATGTATGTGTGTATGCATGTACATGTGGGTACAAGTGCATGTACTAGTATGTATGTTTACATGCATGTCCATGCTGAGTGTGTGTGTATTTGAGTGTGTATGTATGCACAAACACATGTGTGAACAAATGGATGTGTGTATGTGTGCTATGAGTGTATTTGTCTACATATACATGTGTTTATGGGTTTTCATGTGCATTCATATGTGTGTAGATGCATGTACATGTGTGCATGCATGTGTGTGTATGTGCATGTGCAAGTGTGTGTCGGTGTGCGTGTGTGAGGAGGCACTGATGTTTCTGCATTTGTATGTGTTTGAGCGTATGTGCACATGTGCATGCATATGTGTGTACATGTGTATTCTTGTGAGCACATATGTGTGTGTGCATGTGTGTGTTTTTTGTGTACATGTGTGAATTTGTACATGGGTGAGCGTGCATGCATTTTTGTGTGTTTGTACATGCATATGTGCATATGGGTGCATGCAAGTGTTTGTGGGTGTGCATGTGTTTGGAAGAGCATGTGAGTATGTGTTCATGTTTGTTCGTGTGCACATGTGTGTCAGTTAGTTTTGTGTGTGTGTGTGTAAATATCCATGAGTGTGCATGCATATGAGTGTGTGCTTGTGCATGTGTGTGTATGTGTATATGCATGTTTGTGAACATGTATTCATCTGTTGTTATGTGCATGGGTGTTTATGTGTGTGTGTGTGTGTGCATGTGTTTATGTTTTTATGCATGTTTGTATGTCCATGTGCATGCACATCTATATGAATGTGTGTACATGCATGCATGTATAAGTATTTTTGTTTGTGCATGCATGCATATTTATGTGTTTGTGTTTTTGTGGGTGAGAGTTGGTGTGCATGTGCATGTGCATGTGTGCATGTGTATGTGTCTAGTTTTTTTTGTGCATATGTTTGCATGTGCGTGCATGTGTGTGCATTGCTCTTTCTATAGATGTGTGTGCTTGTGCACATGTGTATGCATATGTGTGTACTTTTATGTGTGTAGTGCATGTGTGTGCATGTACATGTGTGTGTATTTGGGCAAGTGCATGTGCATATGTGGTTGTAGATGTATGCATTTGTGTATGTGCATGCCTATGTGTGTATGTTTGTGTGTGTATGCTTGCACAAGTGTTTGTGCATGTGTGCATCTATGTATATGCATGCATTCGTACATGTGCGTATATTTTCCTGTGTGCATGTATTAGTGTGTGTGTGTTTATTCATGCATGTGTATGTGTGTGCATGTGTGTACATGTGTGTATATGTGCATGTGCATGTGTGCATGTATGTTTGTTGGTGTGTGTGTGTGCATCTATGTGTGTGTGTGTGCATGTTTGTGTCTATATATTTTTGGCAAGTGTTTATGCATTTGGGTGCATATTCATGCATTTGGATTTGTGTATATTTGTGTGTATGCTTGTGTGCACGTCTATGCATGCATGTGTCTATGTATATATGTGTGCATGTGTGTGTCTATTCATGTTCATAAAACTACGTGGTTGCATGCATTTTTGTGTCGTTGTATGTTTGAGAGCCTTTGTCTATGTTTTTGTGTATGCTTGAGCCTATGCGTGTGCTTTTGCATGTCTTTGTGTGTGCATATACTTGTACATATCTATGCATATGAGCATGTGTGTATCTACATGCATGCATATGTTTGTGTGTGTGCATGTATATGTATTTACATTCGTGTGAATGTTTGTATGTGTTTGTGTGTGTGCATGTCGGTTGTGAGTGCATATGTATATGTGTGCATGCATGCGCATGTGTTCTTGTCCGTGTGTCTGGGGAGGTGGGTGAGTGTGACCATGTGAGCAAGTGTGTGCATGATTATGCATGCACATGTACCTATAAGTATGTTTTTGTGCAAGTACATGTATGTGCCTTTGTATGTTTATGTTTGTGTATGTATGCACATTTGGATGTGTGCATGTGTGCTCTATATGTATTTATCTACATTTATACATGCTTGTGAGTTTGCATGTTGTTTGTGTGTATATATGTCTAAGTGTGCAATTGTGCATGTGTTCAGAGGTGTGCATGTGTGGGTGTCGTCATGTGCATATATGAGTTTGTGTGTGTTCATGCACATGCTAGTGTGTGCCTACACAAGCATGTCTGGGTTTGTGTGCATGTCATGTTTTTTGTTCATGTGTGTGCCTACATGCATGTGTGTGCATGTGTGTATGTGCATGTCTATTAGAGTGCATGTGTGTCCTTGTGATTTCTGTGTATGTGTGTGCATGTGCTTATGTTTGTGCACATGTGTTGAGCATGCATGTGTGTGTGTATTTGTGCATGCATGCATACATGTGTGTGTGGTTGCATGTGTATGGATGCTTGTCTATATGTGTGTGTGCATGTATGCGTATGGGTGCTTGTGTGTCTTCATGGGTGCATGCATGGTGTGTATTTTTATGAGTGTGCATCTTTTGCATGTGCATGTGTGAATGTGCATGAATGTGTGTATGTCAGCATGTGCATGTGCATGTGTGTATGTGTATGCTTGCACGTATGTGTGTGCGTGTGTGGACATGAGTGTTTGTTTGAACGTGTGTGTGTATTCATGTTTGTGTGGTTTTGTGTGTGCATGTGCATATGTGTGTGTGTATATGTGCGTGTCTTTGCTTGTGTGTATATGTGTTTGTGCATGTGTTTGTATGTGTATGCATGTGCAATTACATGTGTTTTTCTCTTTATGTGTTGCTTCATGTTTGTACATTTGTATGGTTGTGCATATACATGTGTGGGATATGTGTGTGTGTCTATGTGCGTGCATGCTTGTGTGTTAGTTTGTGTGTTTGTGAATGTATGTATGTGCATCAACATGTGTAGGTTTTTGGGTGTGTGCATGTGTGCGTGAGTGCTTGCGTGCGTGTGAGAGTGCTTGTGTATGTGTGTGTGTGTGTGCATGTGAGTACATGTGTGTGTGGGAGCTTGTATGTATTGTGTGTGCATATGCATGTATGTGATTGTCCATGTATGTGTGCTTATGTGCATTCACATGTGTTTGTGTGCACATGCATGTTTGCACAAGTGTGTATGCTTGGTTTTGCTAGTGTGTGCCTATGTGTTAGTGTGTGTTTGTGTGTACATGCATGTGGGTGCTTGTGTGGGGGCTAATGTGTATATGCTTGCATTTTCTTGAGCGCACTATTGTGTGCATATGTGTGTGTGTGTTTGCATAAGTGTGCACATATTTGTGTCTATGGATGTGTGTGTGCATGCATGTCCATTGTGAGTGTGAATGCACATGAGCACGTGCATGTGTTTGTGCATGAACATCTGTGCACGTGTGTGCTTGTGCGAGTATGTGTTTGTTTTTTGAGTTTGGTGCACACACATTTGTGTATATGACAATGTGTGAGTTTGTATACACATGAGTGCATATGTGCATTTATGCTTGCATTAGTGCATGTGTTTGTGCATTTGTTTGTGTTTGTGTACATATGCATGTGTTTTTGTTAGCATGCTAGTATGTGTGATTGTGTGTGTGTGTGTCTATACATATGTGAGGTTGTGTGTGCACTTACATGTGTGCATGCACATATGTGTGTGTGGGAGGTAGGGGGTTTGTTCATGTGTCTTTATGTGTATGCATGCATGCAAATGATTGTTACAAGCATGAGTGTAGTCATTTTTGAGTGTGTGTGTGTACTCCTTTATTCATGTGTGTATGTGTATGTGTGAGTGTGTATGCATTTTTGTGCATGTGTGTGTAGGTGTGCATTCAAGGGTGTTTGTGTACGTACATTTGTACATGTTTATGTGCTAATAAGTGGGTGCATGTGTGAATGTGCCTTTGTGTGTTTGGGTGCATGTGTGTGCACATGTCTGCACGCATATGGGTTTCCATGTGTGTGTGCGTGAGTTTGTGTGTGTGCACGTGCATGCATCTACAACTGCATGTGTGCGCATGTGTTTGAGTGGTTACATGTCTTTGTGCATTATTGCATGTGCATGTAAGTGCTTGTAGGTGCACGTTCGTGCATTGGAGTATGTCTGCATGCATGTTTATCTGTGTGCACCTCTGGGAATGTGTATGTTCATATGCATGTTTGTTGATGCATGTGTGTCTGCATGTGTCTACATGCATTTGTGTTTGTGTGTGTGCATGTGTATTTGTGCATAGATGTGTGTGTGTATGTGTTAGCATGTATGCACATGTGTGTTTGTGCACATATGCATGTATGTGTGAGCATGTGTGCATGTGCGTGTGCCTATGTGTGTGTGTTTGCACTTTTGTGCATATAGTCATGTGTGTGTGCATGCATGTGTGTTAGAGTATGTATGGGTGTGCATTTATGTATTCATGTGTGTGTGTGCATGTGTGCATTGGTTGGTGTACACATGTGTGTGATCTCGTGCATGCATGTGCATGTGTGTGCATGTGTGTGTTTGTGCTTCTATGCACATGCATGCATGTGTGTGTGCTTGTGTCTGCATGTGTAATTATCTATGTGTGTTTGTGTATGTGTGCTTGTGCATGTCCTTTTATATATGTGTGCATGTGTAAGTGAGTGTCTGTGTGTTTATATAGATGCCTGTGTGCTTCAACGCATACATGTTTATGCGTGCTTATGTGTTTATGTGTGGTAATGTGTGTGTGTGTTTGTTTTTTTGCATGTGTTTCTGTGCATGTGTGCTCATGGTTGTAGTCTTACATCTGTGAGTATGTGTACATGCAAGTGTGTACTTGTATGCATGTATATTTACATTTGCATGTTGGTGTATGATTCTATGCATGTATGTGCATGTGTGTGTGAGCATGAGTGAGTGTGGGTTTGTGGCTTACATGTGTGCATAGGTGAACTTGTGTTTTTGCATGCATGTGCATATGCATCAATGCATGTGCATGTAGGGGTGTGTGCGTGTGTGTACATGTGCTTATGTTAGTGCATATGTGTGTGTGTGTATATATATTTGTGCAGTAGTATGTGTATCTATGCATGTGTGCATGTTTATATTCATGCCTATTTTTGACTATGTATATGTTTGTGTGTGTGCATTTGTTAATGCATGAATGCACTCACATGTGTGTAAGCTATACGCAAGCATGTGCATGTTGGTTTGTGCATGTGTTTGCTAGCGTGTGCATGTGTGTGTGTGCATGTACTTATGTGTGCATGGCTGTGTGCAAGTGAGTGTCTCTGTGTCTGTGCTTGTGTGTGTGTATGTATATGTGCATATTTGTGTAAATGCATGTGTTTGTGTGTGCCTTTGTGCATGTCTGTGCATGATAGCATTAGTTTGTGTGTGCATTTGGGCATTTGTGCATGCTCATGTGCGTGCTTGCGTGCATGTCTGTGTGTGTGTGCAAATGCATATATTTGTTTGTGTATTCATGTGTGTACATGTGTGTGGGTGTGTATGCATGTACATGCATGTGAGTGTGTGTATTTGTGTGCATGGTTGTGCTTGTGCACTCAAGTGTGCATGCATTCTTGTGTGCATATGAGTGTATGTGTGCATGGGGGGGGGGGGAGGAGGGGGGTGCATATGTGTGCATGGTCATGTGTGTGTGTTTCTATGCATTTGATTATGAATATTTGGTTGTAAATGTGTGAGCTTGCATGTGTGTGTGTGTGTGCATGTATTTTTATGTGAATGTGTATGTGTATGTAAACTAATGATAAAATGTTTAAATAAAAAAATATTATTTTAATTTTAAGTAAGTTTTTAATAATTATAAAATGAGATAAATCAATGCCATGTAATATAACAAATTAAAAGCAATTTAAAGATCACATAATAGAAAAATTAGAGTTCGATAACAATGTAACAAAACAAAAACAAAAAAATTGGAGAAGTGACATAATTTTTATGAGAACATTGCATTCAAAAATACTGAGATGAAGTGCAACATCCTCAATCACCAAAAAACAATAAATTGAAATGTCCAAAGAAACATAGCCAAATCTACTAAAATAAAAAGTTTAAAATCATAATAATTAATATTTAGTTACATAGAGGTTTCCAGGATGGCTTCATCAACAATTTATTTGTCTTGATCGAAACTTAATTTTTGTTAATGAAAATTACTAATGTATATAAGCAAAAATAGTAATATAATTTGATGAGATAAAAGTAAAGTGAATTTCACTTGAGAGGAGATTTGGAGAAACAAAGTAATTTATAAAAATCAAAGAAAAATATTTAAAGAAATGTGATACATTGTATAGGAAATTTGCATTCCAAGATGATAGATTGATTGAGTGTAACTTCCTTGATCAAAAAATTTGGAACAAATAAAAAAAACCTCATAAACAGAGCATAAATCCAAGAAAAAAATATTTAAAAATATAAAATAAATATTTAGTTACATAGTGCTTATTGAGATGGGTTTATTGTTTTCATCTTATGTAACCTTGTTTGAAGTTACTACGAGTTACATACATATATAAGCACATACATTAATAAATTATTATTTAAATATTAGATAAATATATATTAAAGTTCTAATTAGATAAATTTAAATATTGTAGCATAAACAATATGGGAGTTACAAAGGCCATAGAAGAAATGATTTGTAGTTACATACAATTATAACGAAAGAAAAAACTTTGAAGAATTGAGATAAATTATACAAAAAAGTTTTATGCCAAAATAGTTAAGAGATCAAGTTAAACATCTTCATTCATCAAGTAAGATACAAATATAAAAGCCTTTAAAATGTAGGATGTAACCTTAAAAAAAATATAATGGACTAGTTAAAGTGAATATTTAATTATATTTGCCTTGTCAAGATGAGCTTAACTATATTTCATCATTCTTGATCAAACTCAATTTGAAATTACTGTGAATTACCAACTTTAACAGCATAAAGAATAATAAAGTATTTTTTTTAATATTAATTAAAAATATACTAAAGTTGAAATAAGATAATGTAAAGCAATGTAATGTAACCAAATCAAAGAGATATAAATATCACCTGAAAAAAATATTTAGAGGCACATTGTAAAATAATAAATTAAAAAATATAATGTTTATAGTTACTTACCAAATTAGGTACAAGTTGAAATATCTCACAAAATATGTCTAGATCGTTAAAAATACAATATTTAAAAATATAAAAATAAGTATTAATTTGATTAGAGCTCATTCACGTGAGTCTAATGACATATTTTTTGTCTTAGTTAAACCTCGTTCAAAATTGCTATGAATAAAAAAGGTAATTTGGCATAAATAATAATAAATTAATTTTTAATGTAAAGTTAATAAATATTGAAGTTAAAATTAGATAAATTAAAGTAATATAATATAAAAATATTTAAATGATGTAAGGTTATGGCTATAATAGAATGCAAGCTTCATAGTAATGCAACAAAATATGAGAGAACAATTAGAATAAATGAGGTAAAGTTTACAAAAAAGTTGAATTCTAAGATATAAAGAAGATTGAAACATTCTTGATCATCAAATCTAGTGTGAATTAAAATATCTTGTGAATTGTGCATGAAAACAAGAACATAAGATATTTTTGTATTTGGTTAATATATATAGTGTTGAAACGAGACAAACTTAAGTAACATAATATATAAAAATTAAAGTAATGGAATGATCTCTTATGAGGAGATCTATAATTAAATAATAATATATCAAAATTAATGCAAAGAGGTTAAATAAACGAGGTGAATTATACAAAAAGTTCAATTCTAATGTAATATGGATATCAGGTGTGACAACGTTAATCGTTAAAACTAGGAACAAATCTAATTGTCTCATAGCAAATTCCAAATCCTAAAAAATATTATTTAGTAATATAAAAATAAAAAGTTAATTGGATATAGTTTATTAAGATGAGTTTAATGACAATTATTTCAACTCAATTAGTTTTTTATTAACAGTTAATATGCATAACAAAATTTAAAAAGAACAAATAATGATAAATTATTATTTTAATATTGACTAAATATATATTAAGGCTTAAATAAGATAAATTAAATTAATGTAATAGATCAAAATCAAAGAAATATAAAGGTTACAAAAGAAGGGAATTAGAACTTCAAAATATTTAACCAAATCAAACTAAAATATCTAAGTAATGAAATAAATTATAGAAAAATATTGCATTCAAAGATAGTGTGGAGATTGAGCACGACATCTCTCAAATAAGGTATAAATTAAAATTTCCATAAATTATATAAAATATAAGTAAAATAATATTTTAAAATAATAAAAATAATATTTAGCTGGATAGAGCTTGTTGGGATGACTCAAACAATATTTGTTTCAGTGCTATAAGAGAACATTTTGAGTTTTCACGAATTACATAAGTAAATAAATAGAAATAATAATGTAATATAACCAAATCACATCAATATAATGATAACACAAAGGGAAATCAAAGAAAACTTTAAAGAAATTAGATAAATTTTATAGAAAATGAGTATTATGAGATTCTAAGGGCATCAAGTGCAACATCTTCATACAAAAATTAAGTAACAAATTGAAATGACTTGCAAATCTTGCTCACTGAGATGTGTTTGTTGGCATCTATTCCATCTCAATCAAAAATTGTTTG